>QJPP01003247.1:0-36435 GCA_003996215.1 Jaltomata sinuosa | reverse complement strand
GAACCAATAGAGTTCAACCCTTGCCTAGACTAACAGTCTAAAACCAGCAAGCGAAAAGTAAACTATCAATCAAACAATTCAATAACTAAACATAATTATTATCCTGCGGAAAATCCCTCCTAGGAACTGAAAGTCATTGTACCAAACATCAATAGCAAATATCTAGAATACGGGGATGCAACCCCAAAAGACAAAATGAAATTGTTTAATGTCCGAAACAAATGGACTGAAACTCTAAGATAACCCAAGGTAGCTCGAAATAAGCAGCTCACCCTTGAAAGTCAGATATCGCCAGTGCTAGATGCGAGGTCGCGTCTCAGTCGCTTGTAGATTTCCTATACTCACCAAAAGAAAGACAAGTGCACTATCAGTACACCACCACTGTGTACTGGTAGGATCATCAACCAGTTTCCAAGTAAACAGTATATATAACAGTACAACATATACAAGTAAATATATGGAAAACTACAACAAGTATACAAGCCCTAGACTACAAGTCTCTACCTACCTTGTCCCAGCATGAAATCCATCTCTTACAGTTCTATACCACGAACATGAGCCATTAACTATACCCTTCAGTCTAGCCCAGACTCACCCTGGAATCCCCTCTAGTCACATACCAAATTAATGATTCAACCCGGCCTAAACCAAGACCAACACATCAGTTAAACAAGTTCTCGGCCACTCAAGGACCACCAACAATAGCACCTTTAACTGGACAAACTAGTCCACTCACGGAACCAATACCAAGTATCACATTCATTAAAACAACCCAGCCCACTCACGGAACCAATATCAACCAATGCAATACAATAGTCAATGAAACAATGCAAGATGCAATAAAGTAAACCTGTACCAGGCATGGTACCCGTGCCAACCGAATGTTATACCCATACCAGGCGTGGTACCCGTGCCAACCAGGTGTAATACCCATACCAGGTGTGGTACCCGAGCCAACCGAATGTCAACAAACCACAATCAATATATGAACACACACAACTTGTAAAACCAACAAGTAAAACCGTTCAATCACAGACGGTAAACAGGAACCTAGACATTCCACACAATTTCCTTATGCCATGTAATGCATACAATCACTTAGACATGAGTAAGAGAATATACACATTCACAGAAAATCATAAGCCATCACCTACCTCGAAATGTTCCAAGATCTATTCGACCCGAGCTTTCCCGTGTTTTTGATTCCTCTCTCATTCTTGGTCTAAAAACAACACACAGGACATATAGTTAACACCCAAGGTCTGTACATTACTTGTATTAAACTAAATCCCCAAACCCCAGGCCACCCATGATCATCCCACCCCTTTCCCGGGCTTTTCCACCATTAATTCTCCTAGTTCTATCATCTTTTACGGATAAAACATGGAATTAAACAACCTATGATCATAATAATGTACTTTAATCCATACCCAAGAACTCACATGCTTGGAATCCCCTTCCTTCCCCAAATTCCACCATCCCTAGGTTATTGTAACGTTCCCCAAATTCCCTCCTAGCAATTCTATTGCATAGGAAACGTAATACAAAGATTGGGGAACAAAAAACTTACCTTAGGGAAGAATTTTGACGGAGAAAGGAAGAAAAACGCCTAGAATCACCTAGCCCTTCTCCCAAAATTAACTTGACAAACTGAATGTTTTGGGAGCTGTTTCTCCATTAAAAACCCGTCGGCCCGCTATAGCGGTCCCCGCTTCGCTATAGCGGTAGCCCATCGCTTTAGCGGTCTTAAGTAGGTTGACCGCTCTTTGACCGCCGCTATAGAGGTAATTTCTACCGCTATAGCGGTGGCCTCTATTGTGCGTGACCGCGCTCATCACGGATAGAAAGTCCAGAAATCTGTCAGTTTTGGCCATTTCACAACACACCTATTTCCCCTAATGTCTTGAAATTATCCCTTCACGTCAAACGTGATTTCGGGAGTTCTACTTACCCAAATGCAATTCCAAAAAGTCCCTCGGACTCCTTTATGTCTTGGATACATGGAAAACTAGCTCTATCCAAGACACTCTAATCTATCTTTACCCGGATTTCCCTAGACTCTACCTCGCTCTAAAACCGACCGAGGCTAGCCTAGCCCATAATTTCAAACTCCCAAACCTGGAGTTTTCTAACTCTAAAACTTGGCACGATAGAACTACCTATAATGACGGACCCGGTCGTTACAACAGATACCAATTTACCCATCATTCATCCCCAAATGATCAACCCAAAATTATGGAAATAAAAGGAAGGAAGTGTAGTACCTGAATCCTCAAAAAATTGAGGGTACTTGTCCCGCATGTCCTTATCAGTTTCCCAAGTGGCTTTCTCAACCGAACGATGCTTCCATTGAACCTTCACCATATCATTCACCTTTGTTCTCAACCTTCGGACATCCCAAGAAAGAATCAAAACTGGTTTCTCCTCATAACGAAGATCCTTATCAAAAAGTACCTCATCCCACTTGATGATATAGTCCCCATCCCCATGGTATAGCTTGAGCATGGATACATGGAATACCTGATGGACTCCCGACAAACTAGGTGACAGTGCTAACTTGTAAGCCACTGGCCCCACAATTTCAAGCACTTCAAATGGATCGATGAGCCGACGGCTAAGCAAGCTCTTCTTACCAAACTGCATAACCCATTTCATTGGTGACACCTTCAACAATACCTGTTCACCAGCCTGAAAGTCCATGTCCCGGATCTTGCGATCTGCATACTCCTTCTGCCTGCTTTGAGCAGCAAGCAACTTGGTCTGAATGCCCCTTACATTTTCCTGCGCTTTCTTTACTAAGTCTACGCCCAGAGGCTTTACATTACCTTCCTCAAACCACCCAACCAGTGATCTACAGTTCCTCCTATACAATGCCTTGAATGGTGCCATGTCAATACTAGAGAATTCGCACAATGGTAGAAACTGGTACCAATGACCCACAAAGTCCATTACACATGCTCTCAGCATGTCCTCCAATACCTGGATCATTCTTTCCGACTGAACATCAGTCTAAGGATGGAAGTTCATGCTAAAAGTGAGTTGTGTACCCAACTCTTCATGTAACTTGCCCCAGAACTTAGAAGTAAACTGCGTACCCCTGTCTGAAATGAAAGACAGTGGTACCCCATGCAGTCTCACAATCTCCTTCATATAGATCTTAGCCAATTGTTGCGAATTGTAATCTACCCTGACCTGAATAAAATGAGCGGACTTGGTCAGCCTGTCAACAATGACCCAAATTGAGTCATACTTCCCCAATGTCTTGGGAAGACCCACCACGAAATCCATGGCTATCCTTTCCCACTTCCACGCTGGAATTGGCATTCTCTGAAGTAGTCCTGCAGGTCTCTGATGTTCATACTTTACCTGTTGGCAGTTCTGACATTTGAACAAAAAATCTACTATGTCCCTTTTATTCCCGGGCCACCAGTAACGCTACCTCAAGTTCCTATACATTTTGGTCACACCTGGATGAATTGAGTACCGCGAACCATGAGCTTCTGTATAGATTTTTTGAATTATATCGTCAACCCGAGGAACACAAATCTTCTCTCTAAAATGCAACACTCCACCAGAGTCTAACATGATATCTCTGGACTCCCCGGATATTACCTTGCCTCTCAATTTACCCAGTTTAGGATCCTGAAACTATTTTACCTTTATTTCCTCTCCCACCTTGATCTGAAATACCCAAGTGCATGAACTTGGCCTCCAAAGCCCAAATCTCCTTAGCCAATGGTCTTTTGGACGCCCCCAAACAAGCCAAGCTACCCATGCTAACAGTTTTCCGGCTCAATGTGTCTGCCACCATATTAGCCTTACCCAGATGGTACTAAATTGTCACATCATAATCCTTCAATAACTCCATCCATCTCCTCTGCCTCAGATTCAAATCCTTCTGAGTGAAAACGTGCTGTAGACTGTGATGATCTGTGAATACCTCACACTTGGCACCATAAAGATAGTGTCTCCAGATTTTCAAAGCAAAAACCACCGGTGCCAACTCTAAATCATGAGTCGGGTAATTCCTCTCATGCACCTTCAACTGCCTGGATACATAGGCTATCACCTTCCTGTCCTGCATCAACACAACACCCAAACCAGAATGTGAAGCATCACAGTAAACAACAAAGTCTTTACCTTCAACTGGCAAGGACAAAATAGGGGTTGTGGTCAGAAGTGTCTTGAGCTTTAGGAAGCTCTCCTCGCATTTGTCGGACCACATGAATGGTACCTCCTTCTGTGTCATCCTGGTCAGGTGAGTAGCAATAGAAGCAAAATTCTTAACAAACCTCTGGTAGTACCCTGCGAGCCCAACAAAACTCCTCACCTCGGTCACTAAGCTAACTCAAACCCAACTCTTGACTGCCTCAATTTTCTGGGGATCCACCATTACCCCTTTTTCTGACACTACATGCCCCAAGAATGCCACAGAAGTCAACCAAAACTTGTACTTAGTGAATTTTGTATAAAGCTTTTGGTGCCTCAAGATATCCAGCACAATACGAAGATGATTAACATGCTCCTCCCTACTCTTAGAGTAGATCAAAATATCATTGATGAACATGATAACGAAAGAATCCAAGTAGGACTTAAACACCTCATTCATCAAACTCATGAATGCTACCAGCGCATTGGTCAAACCAAACGACATTACTAGAAACTCATAATGCCCATACCGGGTCCGAAAAGTAGTTTTTGGAATGTCCTCAGGTCTAATCTTTAGCTGATGGTACCCCGACCTTAAGTCAATTTTTGAGAACACTGATGCACCCTGAAGCTGGTCAAACAAATCATCTATAGGGGGTAGAGGGTACTTATTCTGGATGATCACCTTGTTCAACTGCCTATAATGTATGCACATCCGCATACTACCATCCTTCTTCTTTACAAACAAGACCGGAGCACCCCAAGGTGAAGCACTGGGATGTATAAATCCCTTATCTAGGAGTTCCTGCAGCTGAGCCTTAAGTTCCTTTAACTCTGCCGGAGCCATTCTATACGGAGGAATTGAAATGGGATGAGTGCCTGGCTTCAAATCAATACAAAAATCTATGTCTCTGTCCATAGGCATGCCAGGAAAGTCTGTTGGAAACACTTCTAAAAATTAAGAAACCATTAGAACTGACTCAATAGGAGGAGACTCCACACTATCATCCCGGAGATGAGCCAAGAAGGCTAGACACCCCCTCCCCACTAGCTTCCTAGCCCAGACAAACGATATTATCTTAACTGGCTTAGGCCTGTAGACACCTTCCCACTCTAGCCTATCCTTGCACAGAATTTGTAGATCCACAGTCTTGGTGTTACAGTTCAACACAGCATGATAAGGAGATAGCCAGGTCATACCCAAGATAATATCAAAATCAGCCATATCCAGGATTACCAAGTCTACCCAAGTATGTAACCCCACAAAAACAACATAACAGTCACGATATACATGAGTCACAACCACCGACTCTCCCACAGGGGTAGAAACATAGATAGGGGAATCAAGGATATCACAGGTCAAACCCAGCCCCAAAGAAAAACTCACAAACATATAAAAATATGTAGAACCTGGGTCAAATAATACCGAAGCCATTTTATCACAGATAAAAATAGTACCTGTGTCACTACATTTGAGGCTTCTGCCTCAGTCCTTCATGGAAAAGCATAGCAATGTGCCTGATCATCAATCCGAGCAACTTTTTGGGCCGGTTGTGCCGCACCCCTGCCTGCACCGCCATTCCCTCTGTCTCCCCGGCCTCTCTGAAAATTACCTCACCCACCCTGTGGGTGACCCTTAGCATTACCACCTCTGCCTGCCAGAACCACTGCTCTAGTCTGCTGCTGACCCTGATTACCTGTCTGTCTATGTGGACACTCCCTCTTAAAGTGGCCCAACTCACCATAATGGAAGAAACCACGGTCAAGATTAGGTCTACTAGCTGATGTATAGGATGCTCCCTAGCCTCTAGGAGCTGAAGACTGAGCTCCCTGACGACCACCTGTTGTAGCTGGCAGAGCTGACTGAATAGGACGGGCCGGATAAGCCTGCTGATGCTGGCCCCGGGAGTATGAACCACTATAGTTTCTCTCATTCCGGGGATTCTTGGCTAAAGCCTTAGCCTGCCCCGCTTGCCTAACTTCCTCAATCTTCTTCACATAATCCACCACATCATTAAAACCCTTTCCTGAAGAAGTCATATACACTGACAGTACCTGCAGATCACTATTCAGACCCTTGACAAACAACCGGACCCGTTCCTCCTTGGAACCCAATATCTGTGTAGAAAAATGAGACAACGCATGGAACTTAGCCTCATAAGATGAGACCGACATGCTACCCCTTTCCAAGTTCAGAAACTCATCCTTCTTCCGATCCCTCAAAGTACGGGGAACATACTTCTCTAGAAATAATGCATGGAACTGCTCCTAAGTTAGTGGAGGTAGGATAGAAGACCGACACTCAACATGAGACCTCCACCACTGCTTGGCATCACCCTGCAGCTGAAAAGTGACAAACTCCACCCCATGCTGACGTACAATACCCAACTTGTGCAACCTCTCATGGAAATCCAGGATGAACTCATAGGCATCCTTCTTGTATGTACCCTAAAACATCGGAGGTTTCATCTTAAGGAACTTAGTCAGCATCTCATGCTCATTACCTGTCATCACTGGGCCTAGCATTGGACTGAGGAGATCATTTGTGCCCGAAGTTGCATCCATCCTTGGTATAGTAGTAACCGCTGGCTGAGTATCCAAGCCCTGATTTGCATAAGCTGCGGGTATGGCTCCAGCACCAATCAACCCACTCAGAATATCCCACGCCTGCCTAAAAGCTTACGGTGTCATAGTAGGAAGGCCTACACCCTCAACCGGTGCTGCCTTCTCCTGATCCCCTCCCTCCTCTACAACCACTTCTTCTACATCCTCAGCCATATGATCCTGAGGTGGGGGAAGGGTTACCTCACGTACAGTAGCAGCTCGAGCTCCACCCTTGGCAGGTGTGGCTCCAGCTCGTCCCCTGCCCCTCCCCCTACCTCTGTCGCAAACTGTTGGGCCCACTGCAGGGACCGCTGGCCTTGGTCCATTATTCCTTGTAGTAACCATATGCGGATAGAAGAGTGAACGAGGGTAGATACCAATTTGTATCACCAGATACTAATTGGATCGAGTTATAGCACGAAGGAAAGAAGGAAGAGATAGTTTTTCCTAAAGCCCCATAGCTTTTCGAAGAAAAGTATGGACCTCTCCGTACCGTTCCGCAAGACTCTACTAGACTTGTTTGGTACAATGAGATCAACAGACCTAGGCTCTGATACCATCATTGTCACAACCCAACCTGTCATGAGTGGCACCCACCCAACCCTCGGATGAGCGAACCAATATAGTTCAACCCTTGCCTAGACTAACAGCCTAAAACCAGTAAGCGAAAAGTAAACTAACAATCAAACAATTCAATAACTAAACATCATTATTATCCTGCGGAAAATCCCTCCTAGGAACTGAAAGTCATTGTACCAAACATTAATACCAAATATCTAGAATACGGGGATGCAACCCGAAAAGATAAAATTAAATAGTTTTAAGTCCGAAACAAATGGAATGAAACTCTAAGATAACCAAAGGTAGCTCAAAATAAGCAGCTCACCCTGGAAAGTCAGATATCGCCGGTGCTAGATGCGAGGTCGCGTCTCAGTCATTGGTAGATTTCCTGTACTCACCAAAAGAAAGACAAGTGCAGTATTAGTACACCACCACTGTATACTGGTAGGATCATCAGCCAGTTTCCAAGTAAACAGTAAATATAACAGTACAACATATACAAGTAAATATATGGAAAACATGCAACAAGTATACATGCCCTAGACTACAAGTCTCTACCTACCTTGTCCCATCATGAAATCCATCTCTTACAGTTCTATACCACGAGCATGAGCCATTAACTATACCCTTCAGTGTATCCCGCACTCACCCTGGAATCCCCTCTAGTCACATACTAAAGTAATGATTCAACCCGGCCTAAACCAAGACCAACACAACAGTTTAATAAGTTCCCGACCACTCAAGGACCACCAACAATAGCACCTTTAACTAGACAACTCAGTACACTCACGGAACCAATACCAAGTATCACATTCAGTAAAATAACCCAGCCCACTCACGGAACCAATATCAACCAATGCAATACAATAGTCAATGAAATAATGCAAGATGCAATAAAGTAAACCCGTACCAGGCGTGGTACCCGTGCCAACCGAATATTATACCCATACCAGGCGTAGTACCCGTGCCAACAATATGTTATACCTGTACCAGGCATGGTACCCGAGCTAACCGAATGTCAACAAACCACAGTCAATATATGAACACACATAACTTGTAAAACCAACAAGTAAAATCGTTTTATCAAAGACTATAAATAGGAACCTAGACGTTCTACACAATTTCCCTAAGTCATGTAATGCATACAATCACTTAGACATAAGTACATGAATATACACATTCACAGAAAATCATAAGCCATCACCTACCTCAAAATGTTCCAAGCTCTATTTGACCCGAGCTTTCCCATGTTCTGGATTCCTCTCTAGTTCTTGGTATAAAAACAACACACAAGACATATAGTTAAAACCCAAGGCTTGTACATTACCCGGATTATACTAAATTCCTAAACCCTAGGCCACCCATGATCATCACACCCCTTTCCCAGGCTTTTCCACCATTAATCTCCTAGTTCTATCATCTTTTACAGATAAAATAGGGAATCAAACAACCTATGATCATAATAATGTAGTTTAGTCCATACCCAAGAACTCACATGCTTGGAATCCCCTTTCTTCCTCGAATTCCACCATCCCTAGGTTATTCTAACCTTCTCCAAATTCCCTCCTAGCAATTCTACCGCATAGGAAACGTAATACAAAGATTAGGGAACAAAAAACTTACCTTAGGGAAGAATTTTGACGGAGAAAGGAAAAAAATGCCTGGAATCGCCTAGCCCTTCTCCCAAAATGAACTTGAGAATAACTGAATGTTTTGGGAGCTATTTCTGTATTAAAAACCCATTGGCCCGCTATAGTGGTCCCCGGTCCGCTATAGCTATCCCGCTATAGTGGTAGCCCGCCGCTATAGCAGTCTTAAGTAGGTTGACCGCCTTTTGACCGTCGCTATAGCGGTAATTTATACCTCTATAGTGGTGGCCACTATTGCACGTGATCGTGCTCGTCACTGACAGAAATTCTAAAAATCTGCTAGTTTTGGCCATTTCACAACACACCTGTTTCCCCCGACATCCTGAAACAACCCCTTCACGTCAAACGCGATTTTGGGAGTTCTACTTATCCAAATGCGATTCTGAAAAGTCACTCGGTTTCCTTTATGTCTTGGCTACGTGGAAAACTAGCTCAATCCAAGACAACCTAACCCATCTTTACCTAGATTTCCATAGACTCTACCTCGCTCGAAAACTGGCCGAGGCTAGCCTAGCCCAGAATTTCAAAATCCCAAACCTGGAGTTTTCTAACTCTAAAACTTAGCACAATAGAACTACCCGTAATGAAGGACCCGATCATTACACCCGGGTATTGTGCAGGCTTAGTATGTTAATTGTATGTACTTGTGTGTTATTTTAGGCCAAGAATGAGAAAGGAATCTGGAACACGGGAAAGCTCGGGTTGAATAGAGCTTGGATCATTTCGAGGTAGGTGATGGCTTAAGATTTCTGTGAATGTTGTATATTCTTGTACTCATATCTAAGTGATTGTATAAATTACATTACTTAGGGAAGTTGTGTAGAATGTCTAAGGTTCCTGCTTTACAGTCTGTGATTTGAACGGTATTTGCTTGTTGGTTTGTTCATGCATTTGACTGTGGATTATTGACATTCAGTTGGCTCGGGTACCATGCCTAGTACGGGTATAACAAATGGTTAGCATGGGTACCACGCCTGGTACAGGAATACTAACAGTTGGCACAGGTACCATGCCTGGTACGAGTTTACTTTTGTTGCACCATTGCATTGTTATTATTGTGTTTCATTGATTAATATTTGTCCCGTGAGTGGACCAGGATGCTTATTGAAATGTGTTATTGGTTTGGTGGTCCTTGAGAAGCTGGGGAAATTCTGTAGAACTATTGTGTTGGTCTTGGTTTAGGCCGGGTTGTTCATTGATTATTATGTTGTCTAGAGGATATCCCAGGGTGGGTTCGGGCTAGATGGAAAGGTATAGTTATTGGTATATGGTTGTGGCTTAGAGTATAGGTGGTGGATTTATGTGGTAACAAGCTAAGTTGATACTGGTAGTCTAGGTGTGTCTGTTGATATTGTTGCATGTTTTCCATACCTACTACTTGATATTGTTGTACTGTTTATATACTGTTTATCTGAAAACTGGCTGATGATCCTATCAGTACACAGCGGTGGTGTACTGATACTGCACTTGCTTTTCTTTTGGTTAGTACAGGAAATCTTTCAGTGGCTGAGACGCGACCTCATCTTTAGCACCGACGATTTCTGACTTCAAGGGTGAGCTGTTTGATCAAGCTACCTTGGGCTTATCTTTAGAGTTGCAGTCTGTTTGTCTCGGACTTGAAACTATTTTCATATTTTCTTTTGGGGTTGCATCCCCGTATTCTAGATATTGATAGTGTTGTTTGGTACAACAACTTTCAGTTCCTAGGAGGGATTTTCCGCAGGATATATTAAAACTTAGTTTTTGAATTGTTTAATTGCTAGTTTATTTTCTATTTACTGGTTTTAGGCTGTTAGTCTAGGCAAAGAGTTGAACTCTACTGGTTCGCTTATTCGGGGGTTGGGTGGGTGCCACTCACGACGGTCTGGGTTGTGACAAAATCTCATTTGGCAAATGAGTTTTATGTACAACTCATCATGTGAGTCGTTCACAAGGAACCAATTGAGCCATTTTCAGCATCTTTTTCTCCTTTTTCCATTTTCGTTCACTTTTCCTGCAAGTACAATACAAATACCATCAATACAACAATGGTTGCTTGAAAACTCATGATTATTCTTAGTTAAAGGAGTCAAATGCGCCGTAGGATGCTGGCACATCAACACCCTCAACTTAGAACGTTCACTTGTCCTCAAGCAACAAGACAACAAAAACAAAGAGACGACTCAACTAAGAATACAACCAATATGTCTCTAGAAAACCATGGCCATTCAATAGTTTAATCAATTTAAACCAAGCCTCCCCGGTAACACACAAGTGTATGAAAAGCTAAATTGTAAGGATCCAAACATGTCATTCTGATATGATAGAATATTCTATATACACACACAACAGCTATCCCAACAATCAGTAGATAATACAGAAATCTTGGTGCCCTCACCACAAAAAAGTACCACACATGAGATTTGGGACTAGGTAAGGCGCTCACACTCACAAACGATTTCAAACAATGCACATGCGATGCCATAAGCTTGCCCTTGCTATTCTATTTCAATTTTTCAGAAAGCCGCTCAGGATCACTACAGGACTTGTTTTGGCTTGTAATGAGGTTTCAAGTGCAGGTAGGATACATTTGGGGAATAGTGACTAAACCCTCCTTGTAATCATCGACCTATTATTTCCATTCAACCTTTTTCCATCCACTCTTAATCACCTTTGATTTCCTTATTTCTTGCTACAGGTGTGGCCTTTTTAACTTGATAACTCTTTTTCTTTCTTTTTCAGTTCTTTTTCAGTCTTTTGATTTGGTACACACCTGCACTTTCTATCCCAACAACAACCAATTAAGCACAACCCCATTTTTCTTATCATGTACCTCTACAGTAGCCACCCTCAACTTAGGCTAATTGCCTGAGTTGAGGTGCACGATGTCCAAGGAGGGACCAGGGCCAAAATAGAGATTCAAAGTTAAAAGGGAAAGGTAAGAGGTTATCGAAAGAACAAAGTCAACTTTGGATCAAACAGGGATCAAAGGGATTATTTGCATTTGGACGGTTTTATAGGCTAAGTGGACTTGTACACAAAAAGGGTCTGTGATCCTTTCCTAAGCAACTAACTTCGAACTTAACAAAATAGGTCGGGCAAGTTCTAGATGCATGCACAGAGTAAGAGTTTATAACAATAATCTCACACACACTTGGCACCAAGAAACCATACCACTACCAACTATCAAAATAACAGCTCGGCTTGAGCACAATTATTACAATCACAATCACACAATGACATTCAGGGATCCAGAATAGTTAACCAGTTCAAACATAAGTCCAAATTCAACATTTTTCGGAGGGGGCTCCTTTTTAGTTCAACTTTCAAAAAGCCATGCTTGCTATAGACACCATAACACAACACAAACAAAATTTAAATGATAACCTAAACATGCCAGTTCTACTAGATAGCACACCGAGGGAAAAGAAACACGGCAATAAAAACCCTTGGTGGTGACAGACTCACAGGTATCCCAACACCCTCAACTTAACTTCATGCATTGTCCCCAAGGTACATATATGGAAACTAAACTGTGAGAAAAAGGAATACCTGTGAAGCCCTTAGGCCTCAGAATCTGGTATGATGTTGGAGACCGCCACGGTCTCCAAAGTAGGATCAATCTCTGGAATAGGTGCAAGCAACATCAGCCTATTGAGCTCCAACTTTCTCTTTTATCGGCTCTTCAGCTATTCGAGACAACTTCTTTACTCTTTCTAACTTCTTTTCTTTGTTGGTTCTCGTGCGGTGTTTTTTTTCCTTGATTTGTTCTCACCGCCTTCTTCTACAGGTTTCTCTTCCTTTGATTCCAATATCATCCTCTTAACAGCTAGGGTCTCAACAACACCTTTCTCCTTAAGATGCACATCTATAGGGGCTTTATCGATAGCATTGATAACCGAACCACCCTCATGTCTCTCGGTGGCTTTATCGATTTGCACACATCAAACTTGACCAATTCATTATTTAGTCTAAATGTTAGTTCATTTCTTTCCATGTCGACCAACACTCTTGCAGTGGCTAACAATGGCCATCCCAAAATTATGGGAACTTCAAAGTCCACTTCGCAATCCAAGATCACAAAGTCAGCTGGGAATATAAACTTACCAATCTTTACTAATACATCATACAATATTCCCACTGGTAGTTTTACTGAATGGTTGGACATTAACACCCTCATGGTGGTTGGTTTGGAGGCTCCTAAGCCCAACTGCTTATAGACTGCTAGCGGCATCAAGTTGATGCTAGCTCCAAGATCACATAAGGCTTTTTTGAAATTGAATTTCCCAATTGTACAGGGAACAGTTAAAGAACCTGGATCTTCCTTCTTTTGTACTAATAATCTTGAAGAAATAGCACTACAGTAGTGGCGGTTACCTTTTGGTTCAAAGCTCACTGACCTCTTCTTGGAAATCAAGTCTTTCATGAACTTAGCGTATCCAGGCATTTGCTCAAGAGCGTCCACCAGTGGGATGTTCACTGATATCTGCTTGAGCATGGTCATGAACTTGTGGAACTTGCTATCTTCCACTTTTTTCTTCAACCGTTGTGGGAAAGGAGGAGGTGGCCTAGGCATCATAGTTGGAAGTTTTTCAACTTCCTTACCTTTGTATATGAGCACTTGAGTAGCACCCTCTACCACAACGGGGTTTTCAACAGGTACACTCACACCCTCATCGACCATATTTTCATCATCTACTAACTTATATTTATCAGTAACATCACCTTTCTGAGTCTGAATTACCGAATGTGATTCCGATTATGTTTTACCACTTCTCGTAGTGATCGCCATACAAATCCCTTCATTCCTCGGGTTTTGAATAGTGTTACTTGGAAAGGTACCAGTCTTTCTTTGATTTAGGGCCGTCGAGATTTGACTCATTTGTTGCTCTAACTGCTTGATCGAGGTGGAATGTAAATCTACCAACTGACTTATTGTTGATAATTCAGTCCTCATCTCCTTTACCCCAAAGTCAGTTGATTCTACCTTCAACAGCATCTTAGCCATCATATTCTCCAGTTTGGACATCTCTGACTCATTGATAGCTTTTTCACGATTCCCAGGTGGTATATACAATCCACCTCTGTCATCTTTGCTCCTCCAATCACCTTTCTCTCGACTCTTATAACCCAACTTTCATAGTAATTGTTCCGACCTTGGTTTCCTTGGCCATATGCCTGGAAACCCCCAAGTAATTAGCTTCTTCATCAGATTCTGCCTCAGTTGCTCTACCCTGTGCACCAACAGCTTTTACCTTCTCAATTCCACCTGACAACAAGTGTTTAGTTAGCAGGTCCATTTGTGTCTTCAAATGGGCCATGTCTTGGTCCCGTTTTTCATCTTTTCTGCGCTGCTCAACTGACATACCCGTAGTATAAGTACTAGCAGTTGCCTCTGAAACTCAGGTAGTTCAGGCTCTATTATTTTTGGTGAGCCGATCTAGAATATTGGTGCCATCAATAAAGGTGATCCCCATGAATGCTCCACCTGCCGCGTTATCAAGCGTTGGCCTGGTAGCTGGGTTCAATGACCTGTAGAATGTTTGCATCAAAAACCCATCTATCAGCTGGTGGTCTGGGCACTGGGTCAACTTTTTTTTAAACCTCAACCAGGTTTCATACAGGGCCTCATGCGGTTGCTGTCAGAAATTACCAATCTCGTCCTCAACTGTAACATTCTGGAGGGAGGAAATAACCATTCTAGGAAAGCTCCTTCCAACTCACCCCAGGTTGTTATAGAATCTGGAGTTAGCTCAGTCAACCATAGTGTTGTCTCATCAGACAGAGACAATGGGAACAACCTTAGCCTGATAGCCGTTTGACTCATACCCGGCAGTTCAAAGGATTTGCAGATGCCTACAAAGTTCATCAGATGCTTGTTGGGGTCATCACCAGCTACACCTCTAAACAACCCCTTCAGATTTAACAACTAGATCATTGTGCTGGTGATATTAAACTTAGCACCCTGCGTTAATGGAGGAAGAACAATGGAACCCGTAGCACCAACTCCATCTAAGTCAAGGTCCTCCTCATCATCTAAAGCAAAGTACCTTGGCTATTATCGACCTTTACGTCTCTGTTGTGGCCTTTGATCGGCAGGAGCATTATTATTAACATTATCCACCGCTCTACCATCACCCACTGCAGCCTCATCATCCAACGCAATATCATCCTCAATATCATCAGCATTCAAGTGTTGTTGGGCCTGCTGAGCTGCAGCGAGTCTTGCTGCCTCTTGTTGTTGTGCATTCATGTTTTGCCTTAAAGTTCTAGCAAGCTCGGGGTCGTAGGGTAATGTTGGTTCACCTGAGCGTCGGGTACTTGGCATGCACAACTATGTACCCTGTAACAATCAAAAACAACAAATAGAAGTAAAAGCAGGAAAGTATGACTAAGAGTCAACTAAACACACCGGACTTAATGAACAATCGTATTCCCCAGAAACAGCGACAAAATTTGATAACGCCTAAATTACACCTCAATTAAGAAGCATAAGCGGTTGTTGTCAAATATATAACCCAACAAAGGTTGGGGTCGATCCCACAGGGAATAAGGTGCAAATTAAGTCGTTAGTGAATTAGATGACTAATAATCAATAGTTTCCGATAATGGGGGGTTTTCTACTGATCAATCTTTAATTGCTACTTGAATATTTCAAATAGTAAACAATGAACTTTTATGAGTAAAAATCAATATGAGAGGTGAACTAGGGATGTGTTCACCATGGTTTCGCAAACAACATCGAGTTAGAGTTCAACTGGGTTCTTTTCATATGCCTAATACGAAGGAATTGAAATTGTTCTTACGTCTAAACATTTCTCAAACAAATAGACGCATTATCTTTTCAATTCTCTCGAACTTGAAAGGATTACAATTACAAAACTCAATTTATACCCCAAGTAGATTAACCTCGCTCGAGCGTCAATCATTATACGGGAGTTAGTAGTCCCGAATCCTTGTTGTTAATCCAATTTTCTGGGTTTTAATTTCTTTGTTCAAGAAAATAAAACCTAGACTTGTTCTAATGTTTGCAACCATTAGAAAACATTAAAAACATAAGATTAACAACGTACTATGCAATATGTATTGAACCCAATCTCACAAGAACCCTAGATCGTTACTACGCCATGGCTCCCACAACCCTAGTTGTGGGAGTTTTAGCTACTCATGAATAAAGAAGATAAAAAGAAATGATATTCATAATAGAAGAAAAATCCTTACAAGATATGAAAACACACTTCAATTCTTCAATTGAACTTGAGCAAAAGTTCCCAAGAAGTACGAACAAATGATAGAAACCATATGTTGTTGTTTGAGCGCTACTAATGTTCAAAACACCCTGAAAAGAAGTCCTGGAAAAATACCCTAATAGTCCTATTTATAGGCAATTAGAAATTAAATCTGAATTTGTCCAGGAAAAGAAAATTGCGTCAAGAAAATGGACTCCAAAATAGTCTGTTTTGGTCCACAACAGACCATTTTCTTGGTGGTTGTAACTTGTCGATTTTAACAATTTCTGGTCCTGGAAAACGGTCCAAGGAACGTTCCGTTTTGGTCAACAACGGACCGTTTCCTTGATCGTTGTAACTCATGAAATTTTGTTGTCTTCTGGTAAGTTGACAATTTTAGTGTAAATCGCATTTGGCAAATGAGTTTTATGTACAACTCGTCATGTGAGTCATCACAAGGAACCAGTTGAGCCATTTTCAGCATCTTTTTCTCCTTTTTCCATTTTCGTTCACTTTTCCTGCAAGTACAATGCAAATACCATCAAAATAACAACGGTTGCTTGAAAACTCATGATTATTCTTAGTTAAAGGAGTCAAATGCGTTGTAGGATGATGGCACATCACAATGCCCAAATTGAATTTTAGAGGATTCCCAAATCATCACATTAAAGTTGATAAAAATGCCCTTCGGGAGACGTGCAATGCAACGTACAGTGTGATGTGTGGCCGCATAAGCCACTATGCACGTTGCATAGCTCCACTCCAGCGAACTAGTGACTTCAACTGACTTCGGGTGCTGTGCAAAGGGAGGTACAGTCCGCACCAGCCATTGTGCGTGTCGCACAATGGCCGCACCTCTCGACAGAATTTTGATCTCTTTTGATCACCTTTACATTTCACCTCTTTTTGAGATCTTTTGGGTCCAATTCTTTATTTTCTACTTTTGACTAAGAATACCTGCATTCATATCAATAAAGGCCATAAGAACCTCTAAATCTCATCAAAATATGGCAATAATTCATGATTAAAGATTCAATAAGTTGGTAGATTATCTATTTATCATAAACCATACCCAACAAATTGTCCATCCTCAAATAAAGAGTTAACGGCCCTGGATAACACATTAGTTGAGATAATGAATAATGCAAGAGATAGATGGTCTCCTTGCTTTACTCCTCTAGTAGAGTGGAAGAAGCTATCGGGTTGCCCATTTAGCAGAATAGAATACTAGATGTTAGATATCAATATCAAAGCCTCCATATCATGTCTACAAAGTTATTTATATTCTCTTGGTCTTAAATGTTTGGAAGCTTGACAACCTATCAAACACTATATATGGTACGTAGTTTGGACTAGGAATATAAAAATTACACAATAAGGGAAGGTAGAGCTTGATCTTAGAACTCTTAAGGTGGAATGATTCACTAACATGGATAGAAATATACTCATTAGCGTTGCTTAGTTGATATGAAACATAAATCACTTTCACTTCACTATCGATTGATGATCAAAGAAATATAGACGTTAAAAATAGTCGAGTAGAAGTAGAGGCAGTTTGGAAAGACGCTCAACATGGCAAATATCAACCAGCAATTAGTAACTCAAGAAATCAACTAAATGTATGATTTGAAGACACAACTGTATTGTCAAAATACCATAACCCTAGGTCATCTCTCTAATCTGAATTTCAACCTAATATTCTACGAGTTACGCCAATTTACTTTTATTTACTTTCAAAGCACAAAATCACTCTTTATTATTTATCTCTTACTGAATAGCAATTATAAGAATTCAAACTAGTTAATCAATTTATCAAATCCTTGTGAGATTGATATATGAACTTACAAGTCCTATATTACTTGTCATACCACATACACTTGCGTGTGTATTTAGATGCAATAAGGTTTTGCTGCTATTGTCGAGGATTTGTTAAAAATTGATACAATATTTTGAGTTATTATTCTTCTATTTTTTTACCTTGAGTTATTGTTTTTGTTAAACACTACTAAAAATAGCTCAAAAAGGGACGGATAGGAAAGCGACGGACAACGTCGCTCTTGAAAAGCGACGGAAAAAGCGACGCTGTCCGTCGCTTTTCTATTTTTTATTAAAATTTATAATTTTTTTTTACAAAAGCGACGGACAACGTCTCTTTTTCCGTCGCTTTTTTTGGCGGATTTTTGCGCCAAAATTATTTACAAATAATTATTTTTTATTTTTTATTATAAGCGACGGACAGCGTCGCAATTATTAAAAAAAATTAAAAAATAATTTTAAAGAAAGCGATGTTGTCCGTCGCTTTCTTTAAAATTTAATTTATATTAAAAAAATAGAAAAGTGACGGACAGCGTCACTTTTGTCCGTCACTTTTTGGTCAATACGCGGTCAACTCATTTAAAAAAGTGATGGACAAATGTGATATTGTCCGTCGCTTATTTAATTATACAGAGACCCGACGGGGTCTCTTTCCCTCATTTCTCTTTTTCTCTTTTCTCTCCTCCTCTCCTCTCCTCCGCCACTGCTCCATCGCTCCCTCCACCGTCACCCTCCTACCTCCAACCTCCTCCGATTTTGAAGTTAGTTGTTTTTTTTATTTGAAGGTTAGGGTTTAATTTGGGTATTTTTATTTTGAAAAATTGATAGTGAATTCTATACTATGGTATGTTGTTGTTGTTGAATTCTAGACTAGGGTGTATATGTTGTTGTTGTTATTATTGAATTCTAGACTAGGATTTTGAAAAATTGATAGTGAAAATTGATATATGAAAAAACTGATAGTGAAATATTTATTTTTTAGATTATATTCTTAATTTATGAACTTTAATTAGTTTAGGCTTGCTATTAGTTTGTGAACCTTAGTTTAGGCTTGCTATTAGTTTGTGAACCTTAGTTTAGGATTGCTATTAGTTTGTGAACCTTAGTTTAGGCTTGCTATTAGTTTGTGCACCTTATTTTAGGCTTGCTATTAGTTTGTGAACCTTAGTTTAGGATTGCTATTAGTTTGTGAACCTTAGTTTAGGCTTGCTATTAGTTTGTGAACCTTAGTTTAGGCTTGCTATTAGTTTGTGAACCTTAGTTTAGGTAATGCTTGCTATTAGCTTGTGAACCTTAGTTTAGGCTTGCTATTAGCTTGTGAACCTTAGTTTAGGCTTGCTATTAGTTTGTGAACCTTAGTTTAGGCTTGCTATTAGTTTGTGAACCTTAGTTTAGGTAATGCTTGCTATTAGCTTGTGAACCTTAGTTTAGGTTCTTTTTTGAACTTGAATTATATAGGTTCTTGAATTTAGAATTAGGTTCTTGAATTAGATTATTAACTTGAATTGGGAAACTTTGAATTTGAAATAGGTTCTTGAATTAGTTTTGGGTTTTGTTTTAGAATCTTGAATTAGTTTTAAACTTTAACTTTTTGAATTAGGTTCTTGAATCTTAGTTTTTTTAAGTTAAGTTTGTTAGTTTAAATTGTTAGTTTTGAGTTAAGAATTAATTTTCAACTTTAGATTCTTTTTTGAACTTGAATTAGGTACTTGAATTTGGAATTAAAATTTAGAATTAGGTTCTTGAATCTTAGTTTTTTTAAGTTAAGCTTTTTTAAGTTAAGTTTGTTAGTTTAAATTGTTAGTTTTGAGTTAAGAATTAGTTTTCAACTTTAGGTTCTTTTTTGAACTTGAATTAGGTCCTTGAATTTGGAATTAGGATTTGAAATTAGAATTTAGAATTTGGTTCTTGAATCTTAGTTTTTTTAAGTTAAGTTTCTTTTTTGAACTTGAATTAGGTCCTTGAATTTGGAATTAGGATTTGAAATTAGAATTTAGAATTTGGTTCTTGAATTAGGTTCTTGAATCTTAGCTTTTTTAAGTTAAGTTTTTTTAAGTTAAGTTTATTAATTTAAATTGTTAGTTTTGAGTTAAGAATTAGTTTTCAACTTTAGGTTCTTTTTTGAACTTGAATTAGGTACTTGAATTTGGAATTAGGATTTGAGATTAGAATTTGAAATTAGGTTCTTGAATTAGGTTCTTGAATCTTAGCTTTTTTAAGTTAAGTTTGTTAGTTTAAATTGTTAGTTTTGAGTTAAGAATTAGTTTTCAACTTTAGGTTCTTTTTTGAACTTGAATTAGGTACTTGAATTTGGAACTTGAATTTGGAACTTGAATTTGGAATTAGGATTTGGAATTAGAATTTGGAATTAGGTTCTTGAATCTTAATTTTTTTTAAGTAAGCTTTTTTAAGTTAAGTTATTAGTTTAAATTGTTAGTTTTGAGTTGAGAATTAGTTTTCAACTTTAGGTTCTTTTTTTAACTTGAATTTGGAATTAGAATTTGAAATTAGGTTCTTGAATTAGATTATTAACTTGAATTAGGTTCTTGAATCTTAGTTTTTTTGAGTTAAGCTTTTTTAAGTTAAGTTTATTAGTTTAAATTGTTAATTTTGAGTTAAGAATTAGTTTTCTACTTTAGGTTCTTTTTTGAACTTGAATTAGATACTTGAATTTGGAACTTGAATTTGGAATTAGGTTTTGGAATAAGAATTTGAAATTAGATTCTTGAATTAGGTTCTTGAATTTAGTTTTTTTAAGTTAAGCTTTTTTAAGTTAAGTTTGTTAGTTTAAATTGTTAGTTTTGAGTTAAGAATTAGTTTTCAACTTTAGGTTCTTTTTTGAACTTGATTTAGGTACTTGAATTTGAAATTAGAATTTGGAATTAGGTTCTTGAATTATATTATTAACTTGAATTACGTTCTTGAATCTTAGTTTTCTTAAGTTAAGCTTTTTAACGTTAAGTTTGTTAGTTTAAATTGTTAGTTTTGAGTTAAAAATTAGTTTTCAACTTTAGGTTCTTTTTTGAACTTGAATTTGGAATTAGGATTTGGAACTTGAATTTGGAATTAGGTTCTTGAATTAGGTACTTGAATTTGGAATTAGATTTTTGAATTGGATTATAACTTGAATTTGAAATAGGTTTGTGAATTAGTTTTGGGTTTAGTTTTTATACTCTTGAATTAGTTTTCAACTTTAGGTTCTTTTTTGTGAACCTTGAATAATGCTTGCTAGTTTAGGATAGTCTTGTGAATCTTAATTAGTTTAGGTTAGTCTTATGAGTTATGTGAATATTTATATGTAAGTGTTATTGTTAAGAAAATGAGGAACTTTGAATTAGGTACTTGAATTTGGAATTAGAATTTGGAACTTGAATTTGGAATCAGGTTCTTGAATTAGGTACTTGAATTTGGAATTAGGATTTGGAACTTGAATTTGGAATTAGGTTCTTGAATTAGATTATAACTTGAATTTGGGAACTTTGAATTTGAAATAGGTTTTTGAATTAGTTTTGGGTTTAGTTTTTATACTCTTGAATTAGTTTTCAACTTTAGATTCTTTTTTGTGAACTTTGAATAATGCTTGTTAGTTTATGATAGACTTGTGAACCTTAATTAGTTTAGGTTAGTCTTGTGAGTTATGTGAATATTTATATGTAAGTGTTATTGTTAAGAAAATGAGGAACTTTGAACTAGGTACTTGAATTTGGAATTAGGATTTGGAACTTGAATTTGAAATTAGGTTCTTGAATTAGATTATTAACATGAATTAGGTTCTTGAATCTTAGTTTTTTTAAGTTAAGCTATTTTAAGTTAAGTTTGTTAGTTTAAATTATTAGTTTTGGATTAAGAAGTTTTTAACTTTAGGTTCTTTTTTTAACTTGAATTATATAGGTTCTTGAATTAGCTAGGTACTTGAATTTGGAATTAGGTTCTTGAATTAGAGTATTAACTTGAATTTGAAATAGGTTCTTGAATTAGTTTTGAGTTTTGTTTTAGAATGTTGAATTAGTTTTCAACTTTAACTTCTTGAATTAGGTTCTTGAATCTTAGTTTTTTAAGTTAAGCTTTTTAAAGTTAAGTTTGTTAGTTTAGATTGTTTCACGGGTTTTGAGCAAGTTTCCTTAAAAGTTTAAAAACCTTGGGAGTTTCACATTACCCATCAGATTAGGAAAAGTGAGGTTGGACATGCATTATTTGATCTTGGGGCAAGTATCAACTTGATGCCCTTATCCTTATTTCAGACACTTGGTTTAGGGGAACCACATCCAACCACCATCACTTTATAGCTAGCAGACCGGTCCTATGTACAACAGGAGGAGAAAATAATTGAAGATGTGCTCATCAAGGTAGGTAAATTTGTGATTCATGTTGACTTTATTATTTTGAATTTTAATGTAGATAAACATGTGCCTATTATATTGGGACACCCATTCCTTTCTACTAGTGAAGAACTAATTGAGTAAGAAAGGAAAAGCTAAAAATGAGAATAGATGATGAAGAGATGAAGTTCAAAGTGTACAAGTAACTCTCCATACCATCACACTATAGAGGTGGTTGAAAATAAGTGTGGGATGGAAGAGTGTGGGCCCAAAAAAGTTAAAGAGTTGAATATTGATACTGAATTATCTGAGGTGCAGCAAAAAGAATTATTCATATTATTGAGAAAATATGAGCATGTAATAAAGTGGCCCGATAGTAACCTAGAAAGGGATGTGAAGATAAATAGAAGTGTGAATGATGATGGTGATCCTCCTAGAGTAAATAAAAGAAGAATGCCAAATCATAAGGGGAGGAAGATATTGAGAGAACTTAGTTGAGTTATGAGTTGGATCGTATCGCGATAGTAAATCAGACACTGCTTGGGAGACAATCCAAGTTGTAATAAAGATAGTTGTTATCTTTAATTTTTATTTTTTTAGTGTCACTTATATTTTTGTTTTTGTGTGTGCAGATTTGGGGAAGTTGAGTATCCTGATTTAGAAGCTAAGGAGCATGGCTGAAGTATAAGTGTGGGGTCATCCACCCCTTGATAAAAAATTTGAAAAAAATATACTGCTAACTAGGCCCTAGAGGGCCTCAGAGAGTATTCTTAACTCACTATTTTACTTTGTTTAATGCTTTGGAGACAAAGCATGACTTTAAGTGTGGGATGAGATATCTTTCGATAGTTGTTAAGATTGAAGTATGCTATAGGATTTAGAGTTGTTTTATATGAGAAATTTTTTAAAAATTAAAGATTTTTCTTTTGTTCTTTAGAGTAGAGTAGTTTTATTAGTTTTTAGCTTTTTAATTCTTTAGAAGAGCGTACTTTGTCCACTCCTTAGTTTTTCTTTTTGTTTCTTTTTAGAGAGGGAGCCCTTTGAACTGACTATCCTTTTTATTTTTAGAATAGTTTTTGTTTTATTTTTAGGAGCTAGAGAGTCTTTAGGACCAATTGAATTCTAGGTGCTCTAATTATGTGCTATACTTGACTGAATGGTGCAAGTTGGTTTTGAAATTAACAGCATGTTGTAAAAAGTAAATGACTTCTTTGAGACACCTAGGCTCTTTTACTTGACTCTTTTATTTTAGCTTAAATTTAAACTCTTATTGTTTGCTTGATTGAGAGTCTATATGGATATTTTTTGAGTTGAACATGTTCCATGTGTGTTAGTTGTTTGTTGATATTTTATATTTTTATATTAATGTCTAGAACTTGTTCGGTGTATTTGATAAATGAAATGAAAAACGTTGAGTTTAGGAGATGATATAGGTGTTTTTTTAATTAGTCTTATTTTTATCCCTTGCTTTACCTACCCACAATGAATGATCCTAGTTAGCACCTTTGAGCCTTTAGCCTATTCTTTGATAGCCACCTATGAATCTTAATCCTTCGATTGACCTTTAATTTGATCCAAAACTCTTAAGCACTTTAATTAAAAAATAAGATTTAAAAGGAGTGAGGAAAAAAAAGAAAAAGAGTTGAAGTGAAATCCTGTAGAAAGACTAGTGATACAATTATTTTAAAAATCCATATAATATTGATAGGTAGTAGAAAAAGTGAAAAAGAAAAAAATGTGTTTGATTGTTCTTTACTAATAGTGTGTGAATGTACTTAAAAGATGAAAAAGAAAAGAAAGTCTATGGGTGAAAAGAGTAAAATAACGAAGATTGGTTGATTAAAGAAAGAGTGATACAATGAAAAGTTTGTGATGTATTAAAGTGCTTAAGAAAGATAGTCACTATTGATGGCTAGAATAGTCCCTACCCGTCCTTTAGCTTACATTACAACTATGAAAGTCCTACGTGATCTTAAGTCTGACGTTCTTATATTAGTGGAGTAGTACACTAAGGGTAAGCTTATGGTTCATTGTATGTGGCATGTGAAATTCCTTGGAAGAGTGAGAATGATTCTATTCTTACACCTATTTATATTATATTATGTATATTTGTGAGTGAACATAAGTAACTCTCTTATTATGAGGGGGACATGGTTGACGAAAGACAGGTGAAGTATTTAACATCTTGATTTGATAATCTATGGGTGTTTGCAAATATTATAGAGTCAGTTCTTGAGGTTAGGTGGTCTTAAAGTAGTTGTTCATGAGTTTTAAATATATTGAATGATTAAAGCATGTGTGTTAAGAACTTGTCATGCATCGTAGTCTTTGTAGTCTTAAGTTGAGTAATCTTGTTTCAATTTGTGTAGTTACAGTAGAGTCGTAGTTATAGGGTAGAGCTTACTCAAGGACGAGCAAGAGTTTAAGTATGGGGTCTTGATGTGAGGCTAAAAGTAGTGATTTTATGTTATAGTTTGCCTCACATTTTAGTCATTTTAATACGCTTTTGAGCTTACTTTATATGAAATACGCTTATGTAGCTTGTCTTGGTGTGTAGGATGAATAATGATGAAATTTACACGAATTTGAAGCATAATGGAGCGATATTGGAGCTTTAAAGTATGAGTAGGAACTAAAGATGATGATCTGAAGCATATTCATAGATAAGAGATCAAGACAAAAGCTTAATGGAGGTAAAATGATGAAAAAAGATTAAAAACGCACTACAAAAGGGCCCTGGGTGCCTCCCCAGGAGCCTCCATAGTGCAATGGACCAGAGGCCAAAAGTGGACTACCCAAATTCACCACGGCACCACATAGGGGACCTCACAGGAAAATGCCATAGACCATTTTCGGGCCTAGTTCTGCCAGGAATGATCTTTTCGATCCAGATCCGACCCGAAATCCTCATAAAGCCTATAAATACTAGTTTTTTCAAATTTTTAGTAGAATTAACTTGGAGAATCAATTGGGAGGATAAAAGTATCGACAGTTTGGAGAACTAAGGGTTTTCTACCTGGATTTTTCTTTTCTTTTTTATGATTGAATCTTTGCTTATTCATGAATTATTGTGTTTGTAATTAGTTCATGAGTAGTGTTTTGATCCTTTTCGGGCAAGGACGAAAAAATATGGCTTTGTTCGTTGAAAAGTTCATTTCGAAAATCTAATTAAAGTTTCCGAAACGTTTTCAATTAAAAGCAAGAGTCGCCACTTAGTTTTTATAAAGTAAAAAAACAAGAAAAAACTTATAAGAACTTTCAAAACCCCAAAACAGATAAAGGTTTCGAAAGTTAAGAGATTAAGGGTAAGGGTTCAGGTTAATACTCTTGGAAGGGTGTTAAGGCACCAAGAGTATCCACTAACTTGCGGTTGCCCGGGCTTGTTTGAAAAACTAACTCATTTTGACTAACTAAAAAAAATTCTTTGTATTTTGATAAAAAACATCTTGTTTTAACTTAAGAGAAAAATGGAAGATATAACTTGATTTAGAAATTTTTTGAGAAGAGAAACACATGAAAAATTCATTTAAAGGTAAGAAAACTTCATACTTGATAAGTGAAATATCTCTACTGTTTTCCATGAAAGATATTGAAGAATTTAAAGAAAAATTAATCCAGAAATGTGAAATCTTTTGGGAATAATCCAACTAAATTAATGTTAGTCCAAATTATACAATTAGAACTAATTAATAATTAAGAATTTAAGACATAATTAAATTACTAACTAATCCTGTCCTAATTTCTAATGTGTGGGCCCTCTTTAGGCCCACCGCCGTTCTTTGGACTTGGTCCATTTTTTATTTTTATTTTTTTTCAATTTTTCTGCCCTTTTTGGGCTGCTGCTGCTACTCGACATTATGGGCTTTAACCCATTTATCACTTAATCCGTTTTGGACTTTTTAGGCTGCTATGCAATCCGTTTGGGCTTGGCCCATTTTTCTTCAAGTGTTGTTGCATCATCTCCATAGGTTCAGTCTGTTTGGGACTTGATCAGGCTGACCCAGACGATGTTGGGCTAGGCCCAACGGAAAAATGCAAAGGAGGTTTTGGGAGTCCAATTGGACTCCACCATATTATCATGCACAAAAAAAAAGAGAAGTAAAAATAAGGATTAGTATGTGTCTAATTAAAATTAAGAAAGAAACAATCAAGCAATATATAGATTTCATACTTAAAGAGTATATTTTTCTAACAGTTGGTTCGTTTGAAATTAGTTGACAATCACAGAAATTCACACCAAGTTTAAACATACAAAATAGGATATTTTAGACTAGTCTAAGACAACAAACCATTAATTTTAAACAAATAAGGATCATGCTTTCATATTCACAATATTTGAAACCTTCAACCCAAACACCAACAAAGGCTATTCATTTGAATTTATCATTTTTTAGAAGCCAAGGTGGATAAAGAAGGGAAATAAATCAAATACTCATGTGCACAGATTTTGAAAAAAGGCATAACATTTTATCATGGGGGCACAAAACAGTCCCAAACATACTTGTTATTCACTAAGTTATATTTAATACCCCAAATCTTGAAGGTTAAACATAAAAATGCATATTTTAGCCATAGAAGGACTTAATGAACCAAAATCTTAAGGATAGTTTAACACCAAATTACTTAGAGTTTGGAAAAGCTATCTAAGGAACATGATCTTAATATCATATATTACCAAAAGAAAAATAGGCCAGGAAGAGGGAACAAGAAGGCTGGAAAGATTTTAATAGGGTAGACATCAATCACAAATGTATAACTAGTTAAAAATCATATGAGAGCTGGGGGGGGGGGGTTCTAGAGGAAATGTTATCATGGCAAGAACCAAAACTATTAATCTAACATAGCCTTTGCAAACAGACCATACTTGAAGTAATATCATGCCCAAAACAGCAGTCAAATCACACTAGTTTCAATGTTCATGTGGAACATGTAGTATACAAGGGGGTAATGAAATCAGTATCTATTAAAGGGTCGAATAGAGGAACTTACAAAGATGAAGAGCATATCATAAAGGGATATGACTCATCTCTGGTTCCTAATCACAACAAGAACTCATATACCACTTAAAGATATGCATACAACAATATAGGATTCAAATTTTCCAAACCAAATCAAGGAAGGCTCTACACCTTGACTAGCAAACCTCACACATAGTCATTTTACCATGATCAAAAACAGTAAAGAAGACGGAAGAAAAAGCAGGATAAGAGCTTTAATCAAGTCAAAAGAAACAGGGGAAAAACAGGAAGTGGTGGAACAAAATTGATCATTCCATGTCAACTAGTTCCAACAACAAGTCTTGAACCTATATTCGTAGCATTTTTCATGTTACCCAAGTCTTACAGAAAACCAGTGAAACTATGAAGTTTCCAAGAGGAATCAATACTCAGAAATTACAACAAACATCAACCTTAACATGAGAAAAACAAAATAGAATATTTAACCAATTCACATACACGAGTTGGTGTCAACACATAGCCATTTTAGCATAGACAAAACAGGGTAGATTTCACATAATTTAGCAACAAACTAGACTACAAACTTATACTTACACCTACTGTCTTCATAAATTAAACATAGTCAGTGAAACATCATGTTTATAACACGAAATTGCTACTCAAAATCATAATAACAGTCTAAAATTCAAACACATATCTTTAAAACTAACAAACAAGACCAGAACCCAGATTTCACCAAGATTTAAGCATCATAATGCAAAAAATGAAAATAAACAGTAAAGGGAAGAGGGTAAGGAGTTTACCTTTTTTAGGGCAGCAGCTTGGACCACGAAATTCACCGGAAAGCCTTACCACCACCAGATTAATATCAACCCCATTTAGAACTCAAATTTCTTAGTGTTTTCTTCCCCAACAGCTGACTAGTTTCGTGAGGTTAGAGAAACGATTCTCCAGAACCCCCAATTTTTCCCCAAAATCAGCTCTTTTACATGCAGTTGGGGGGTATTTATAGGGAATTTTGGGTGAAAATGGGGGGGGAGAACCAGAGGGGTTTTGGGGGATTTTGCTGAGGAATTCAAATTGCTCAGCTGGAGCAACGTTCACAGCAATAACTTGTACAAAATTATACAAGTTTTACGGATTTAGCAGAGAGGAGTGACACCTGGAGCTTCTGAAAGTTTATCAACTTTGCCAGCTCAATTTTGGACGGAGCTAGGGACGGTGTTTGGGAATTTTAACGATGGTGACGAAGATTTGAAGTTGGATTCATCAAGAAACGTTGGGGGAACATTGGGGTTGTACTGGTTTTGTCATTTGTGAGAGACGACGAAGATAGAGAGTAAAGGACGGGTGAGGGCGTGGATTCCTTCCACTTAGCTTTCCTGGTACCTCCTTGGTACATCTCTCGTGCTAAGCATGCGATGGGGGTAAAGAGAGACGAAGAAGATATAGGGAAAGGGGAGAGAGAAGTTGTGGCGGCTAGGGTTTTTGAGAGGTATTGAGAGAGGAGAAAGAAAAGAGAAGAGAGCATTTTGTTTTTGTCTGATAGAAAGAGATGGGAGAGTATATGAGCGATGTTTGGGCCCGGTCGGTCGGGTCAGGCAGGTGAAAGGATTGGGCTGAGGGGAATTAGGAGCTGGGCCAACCGGGTCAGGCGGATTTGCTGGCCCAAATGGAGGCTGAAGCAAAGGGGTTATAAGGGTGTTTAAAGTTTGGACACATTTGAAAAAATGTGGCCACTTTAGGTTTAAGGAGGTAGCCAAATTATGAATAAATTGATGAAATTCGGCTAGAATTTAAATGATTTAAGGAATTAGGCTAGCATTGGAATATAGACGAACTAATTACAATCAATTCTTGAGCTCATTTAACTTAAACAAATTGAAATAATTATTGAATTTAACACTTAATTACCTCTTAATAATTATGAAATTAATTTATTCAATTAACTCTCGTTTTGAATTAACTTGGAGGAAAATCAAGCGTTCAATTCTTAAAAAGGATTTTCTTGTGAATTTAAACTCTAAAATAGCTCTTAAAGTAAACTTTATATAAATTTCACATAACTAAATATGAAAAAATATAAATTATTACTCAGAACTATCATAAAGCTTATTTGGAAAATATTTTATCCCCCTTTTTTACAAAAATAATTATTCCAAAAATTGTTTGAAATTTAAAAAGGCTCAAGATTAATTCGTAATGTGGCGGGTAAAAATGGGGTGTCAATAGTTTCCCCTCCCTTTGGGTAGGGTGAGTGTAATGAACCTTGGGCAAAGGGATTTGACGTTCCCAATTTTTGTCCGACCACAAGTCCATCCTCGGGAGGTGGTTCGTTTTAGCACGAATTTCAAGGAATTATGGCCGAAATATGGTATTGAGTTTCCTACATATCTTAGGTTACATGAGAATTCAGGCCACTTGTAGTTCAAGATGCTTGATTTTACGCACGATTTTCGAGGAATTCCAAACTTTTCCAGTTTTAGAGTACGGAGAGGCCGGAAAACTGGGGAGTAGGAGGATTGGGGGGAGTTAGGAATGCAGCCGAGTTTTCATCATAGAGTCCACCAACATATCCCAAGACTCTAGGAATCAGGGTGCTTGTAGTTCGACTTAATCGGTGGAAAAGGTAATCTTTATGTTAAGACGACCTTTGGCTCGGGATGAGTGATGCATAAGTTGAGCTATAGAAAAGAGGCTTGTAACCTTTCAACTATGAATGTGGTGCATTTCACACCCATAAGTAAGATTTTACCTGGACATAATTTCCAAAGCTCGAGGTGTATCGCCGCACGACAGGTGGTATATAACAGCATCTTTTGGCGATTGATGCTTTCGAATAAAGGTGCATAAAATATCCTTGACGCCATACCCCACTGCCTTACGCAATGCGGGACATAAATATGTTGGATGCCAGACTTGACATAATAAATTATAGTGATATCCTCAACGTTAGACTCTTTCGCCTCACGTAATTTTGGATATAAGCATGTTGAGGTCGATCCTGTGCAGCTAGTGCGACTTGGGGACGCCTAATGAATGTCATCCTCTTTGAAGCCAGCTGGCAGAGGGACATATTCTTCGCAGGGGATGTGTGTCATTGATATATGATGATGGTGGTCTTCTTGATATGCAAATATGAATGGCCTTCTCGGCATGGTCCTTTTGACATGGAAATATGAATGGCCCTCTCGGCATGGTCCTCTTGACATGGCCCTCTCAGCATGCAAATATGAATGGCCCTCTTGGCATGGTCCTCTTGACATGTCCCTCTTGGCATGGTCTTCTTGACATAGCCCTCTCGGCATGGTCCTCTTGACATACAAATATGAATGGCCCTCTTGGCATGGTCCTCTTGACATGGCCCTCTCGGCATGAAAATATGAATGGACCTCATGGCATGATCATGCGATATGATGCCATACAATAGGATGCAACATAATATAATATGATGCAATGAGATATGTCATAATATGATGTGACACCATGCTATGCCAGGTGATGCAATATGGTGCAATGTGATGCAATGCAGCATGATACAATGTGATGCAGTGCAGCATGATGCAAATGTGAATGCAAAATGCGATGCCATGCAGCATGATGCAACGTGAATGCAAAATGCGATGCCATGTAGCATAATGCAATGTCCCATAGGGAAGTCATGAAAACATCACCTTTGGTCTTAATGTCGACTCATTTGTGGGTACCTGTGCTCAAGGCAAATGGTTAGCAAACATAGTGTCGCTTTTATCAGCGACTACAGTCAAGATTTGAAAGACTTTAAAGACAGCGTCTATGAAGCTGATCAAAATAACTTTAAAAATGCGAGTGAAATTGTCGTGCCTGCTTCCAGGGTTAGCCATGAATACCATTTTTTGAACATTGTCTGTTCGGGGCGATCCCTGTCTTTCCAGGCATTGGTGGGGACTGTTGTTGCTCTTTGTTTGGTTCCCCCAATTTGAAGCTGACTGAGATGTCCTGATCCCTTTTGGGGATTTAATAACGTTGTCGGGTTCTCTTTATCTTGTAGTTTATGTGAACTACCAAAAATTTTGTCCGCTTTAGGGGCTTTTGCCTCTTTGGACTCTTCTTGTTATTTTGGGCTTTTCTCGCCAAATTTTACAGCATCTGGTCTCATTGCGTTTCTTTGAACGCATCGGATAACGTGGGACCGCTTTCTGCTATACTTTTGGGGACAACATGCATCCACCAAAAAATTGTTAGTTTTGTCAAAACCGGCCTGTGTTGACATCCTTCGATCTTCTGCTCCTGGTTCTGTCTTCTCCATATGCTTTCCAATCTCGGGTACTTGTCACCCTCGACTCTCTCCGAACCAAGGTAGACATAAGACAAAATCACATTGAAGGAGTAAAACTAATCTTTGTAAATATTTTTCAAACAAGTTCTTTGGAAAACAAAGAGTTTAAAGATGTTTAGAAAACGTCTATGCCTGTCATGTCATGTGCTATCTCGACAACTGCCCTTTATTCAGGGTCTTGACATTCCCTACATACTGCTGGCGGACTACGGAGGTCCTTCATCGTCCTAGCTGGGGAACTTGAAAGATGATTTTCAAGAAATCTATCACAGACGGGGATTAATCTATATAGGATTGTGGATTTCTTTGAAGTAGACTCTGATCTCTCGGTGCTGGGGAATTTCTCGGAGCTTAATGTGGGACTCTTGAATGAAGCTTGGCAGAAATTTTAGGATCCTTCTCAAAATTTCTGCCCCAGTTAAAGATTTCTTAGCGGATTTTATTCCTTTCGACAAGAGACTTGAGAGTATGTGGGGATCGCGAGATTCTTTCTCGGTATCTGCTTTGGTTGCTCTTTGGCATACTCTGCATTCTTGCTGGGGAACTCTTCGGAGTCTAATGCTCTTCGTATTCTAAATTTTTGAGATTCCTTTCTCAAAAATTCTTCCCCAGCTTCCATTTCCTGGGCGATACGAATGAACCATTGTGGCATTTGCGTATCTACAAGCATACTCTTGTCTTGTTGGCAACAACCTTCATCTTCTGAATTATTGAGATTCCTTTCTCAAAAATTCTTCCCCAGTTTCCATTTCCTGGGGTGATATGACCGAACTGTTGTGGCGCCTACGTATCCCGTTGAGGCAGGAATCAGGTCAAACGTAGTTCCCACACTTATAGTGGGATATTATTAGAAATAATTAAAGGGATGATCGAGGCCGACAAAGGCCGCCTACGTATCTCATTCTTGAGAATTCAGGTCAAACGTAGTTCATACGGGGAAAGATAGATTTTCCTAAAGGGTTGACCGAGGCCGACACAGGCTGCCTACGTATCTCATTCTTGAGAATTCAGGTCAAACGTAGTTCGTTCAAGAGGATAGGGATGTTTTTAGCTATTACAAAGCATAAAATGATTACAATCAGGAAATGCGATTCTAGGGAAATGAAATTAAAGGAAAACTATCCCTAAACAAAGTATCTCTTCACAACATCGGAATTGATCCGTTTGGTCCACACTTGACCGTCCATTTCGGATAGAATCAGAGCTCCTCCGGATAACACTTTATGGATGACATACGGGCCTTGCCAATTGGGTGCAAACTTTCCTTTGTATTCCTCCTGGTGGGGAAAAATGCGCTTGAGAACCAGTTGTCCTATGACAAATATGCGATCTCTCACTCTTTTGTTGAATGCATGAATCATTCTTTGCTGGTACAACTAACCATGGCATACGACACTCATCCTTTTCTCATCGATCAACATGAGTTGCTCGTGATGGGCATGAACCCATTCTTCATTGTTCAGTCCGGCTTCTCGAATGATCCTAAGAGATGGTATTTCCACTTCCGCAGGTATCACTGCTTCCGACCAATACACCAATATATAAGGGGCCGCCACCATCGAAGTCCTGACGGTCATCCGGTATCCCAATAAAGCATAAGGCAACATCTCGTGCCAAGATCAGTGATGGTCGACCATTTTTCTCAAGAACTTCTTGATATTTTTGTTAGCGGCTTCCACAGCTCCGTTCATTTATGGTCGGTATGCGGTTGAATTATGGTGAGTGATTTTGAATTGCTCACATATTTCTTTCATCAAGTGGATGTTCAGATGTGTTCTGTTATTGGTAATAATTGACTCGGGGATACCGAATCGATAGATTAGGCTTTTTTTAACAAAATCGGCTACAACCTTCTTGGTCACAGACTTGTAAGAAGCAACTTCTACCCACTTGGTGAAGTAATCAATAGCTACCAAAATGAATCTGTGTCCATTCGAGGCAGACGACTCTATGAGACATATGACATCCATGCCCCAGGCTACAAAAGGCCAAGGTGCACTCATTGCATGAAGCTCGCTAGGTGGCACTCGAATCAAATCCCCGTGGATCTGGCACTTGTGACATTTCTGTACGAACTTGCTACAATCATTTTCCATGGTCATCCAGAAGTATCCAATTTGCAAAATCTTCTTGGCTAGGGTGAACCCATTCATGTGGGGACCACACACTCCAGCGTGTACCTCTTCCAATAGTCTTGTGGCTTCAACCGAATCAACGCATCTTAAGAATCCAAGGTCCGGAGTCCTCTTGTACAGGATTTCTCCATTTAGGAAAAATTTGTTGGCCATTCGACGAATGGTTTTCTTTTGGTTGGCGGTCACATCTTTGGGATAGACTCCAACTTCTAGATACCTCTTGATATCATAATACCATGGTTTTCCATCTGATTCTGCTTTGACTTGTGCACAGTACGCAGGTTGTTCTTTGAGACCTATTATCAATGGATCGATATAATTCTGATTCGGATGTTGAATCATGGAGGATATGGTTGCCAAGGCATCGACAAACTCATTCTGAATCCTTGGTGTATGCTTGAATTCGATCTTCCTGGATCTCTTGCACAAATTTTGAACCATCTTCACATACGACACGATCTTGGGGTTCTTCACAGCCCATTCACCTTGAACTTGGTGAATTAGCAAATCGGAATCACCTATGACCAAAAGTTCTCAGATATTCATATCAATAGCTAGTTGGATACCGAGAATACAAGCTTCATACTCAGCCATATTGTTAGTGCATGGGAAACGGAGTTTGGCTATCACCGGATAGTGCTGACCAGTTTCTGATACCAAGACTGCCCCAATTCCCGAACTTTTGAAGTTGACCGCTCCGTCGAAGAACAATCTCCAACCGGGGTATGACTCAGCAATATCCTCACCAACGAACAGAATCTCTTCATCGGTGAAGTAAGTTTGGAGCGGTTCATAATCTTCATCAACCGGATTTTCTGCTAAATGATCTGCTAAGGCCTATCCCTTGATTGCTTTTTGAGTCGCATATATGATGTCGAACTCACCTAGCAACATTTGCCATTTGGCCAATTTCCCTATAGGCATGGACTTTTGGAATATGTACTTCAGGGGATCCATTATGGAAATGAGATATGTCGTATAAGACGACAAATAATGTCTCAACTTCTGAGCGATCCAAGCCAAAGCACAACAAATCTTTTCTAACAAAGTATAACGAGCCTCGGACGGAGTGAACTTTTTACTAAGATAATAAATTGCTCGTTCTTTCTTTCCGATTTCATCATGTTATCCCAGGATGCATCCGAAGGCATTTTCTGAAACCGATAGATATATCAATAATGGGCTCCCTTCTCTTGGAGGAACCAATATCGTAGGACTGGAAAAGTAGTCCTTGATACGATAAAAAGCTTGTTAGCACTCCTTGGTCCAACCAGTCGGTGCATCTTTCTTTAATAACTTGAAAATGGGTTCACAAATGACCGTTGATTGAGCTATGAATCGACTAATATAATTCAGCCTTCCCAGGAAACTCATGACCTCTTTCTTGGTCTTCAGGGGAGGCAACTCCTGAATTGCTTTGATATTTCAAAGGTCAAGCTCGATGCCCCTTCTACTGACTATAAAACCCAATAATTTGCCAACTGGTACCCCGAAAGTACATTTTGCGGGGTTCAGCTTTAGATTGTATTTTCGCAGGCGGTCAAAAAATTTCCTCAAATGGGTCAAGTGATCCGAACTCTCACGGGATTTAACAATCACGTTTTCCATGTATACCTCGATCTCCTTATGAATCATGTCATAGAAAATGGTTGCCATGGCTCGCATATAAGTAGCACCCGTATTTTTTAGACCAAATGGCATCACTCGGTAATGGTAGATACCCCAGGGGGTGATAAAGGTTGTTTTCTCCACATCTTCTTCATCCATTAAGATCTGATGGTATCAACCAAAACAATACATGAATGACTGCATTTCGTGCTTCACGCAGTTATCAATAAGGATATGGATATTAGGCAATGGGAAGTTGTCTTTGGGACTGGCCTTGTTCCTGTCTCGATAATCGACACAGATTTTGATCTTCTCATCTTTCTTAGGAACTGGGATGATATTGGCCAACTAGGTTGGATACTTTGTAACCCCTACCACTCCAGACTGAATCTATTTGGTAACTTCTTCCTTGATCTTCAGACTTAGATCTGGCTTGAACTTTCGAATCTTCTGCTTGGTGGGATCAAACCCTGGATTAATAGGCAGCTTGTGGGAGACTATGTCTTGCTTAGCCCTGGCATATCGTTGTAGGCCCAAGCAAATATGTCGATGTATTCTTGGAGCAATATGATAAGTTCTCTTTTCTGTGTTTCTGTCAAATGGACACTGATTCTGGTTTCTTTGACTTCTTGGTCGTCTCCTAGATTGACCGTCTCAGCTTCCTCTAGATTAGGCTTTTCTCGATTCTCAAAGTCTTTTAATTCCTCTGTCAAGTCTTCGGGAACCATAGTTTCTTCATCATATTCCTCGAAATCATCATCACCTAGCTCAGTTTGTTCGTTAAGCCCTTGACATGACTTGACAGTGGCAGGTTTTAACTTATTATTACTGAAACCAAAACAAAACGGGTTAGATAATAATAAGCAAATAAAAATAAATCTTTAAACGCCGAATATTTTCAAAAGAAGGAGGCTTTCATTTGAAATTCGGAAATATTTACAAACTATGGCTACAACCTACATGAATGTAGGTTCATGCCTTTTAGCAAGCAGTAAATAGTACAAGGAAATTCAAAATATAAAGGGCGGGTCACGGAGCCTCATCTGGATCGTCGCCAAATTTTGTAAAACAAAGTCTTTGTCTACCCAGCCGAGTGGAGAGTAGCCATGGG
>QJPP01003246.1:0-46139 GCA_003996215.1 Jaltomata sinuosa | reverse complement strand
GGTTTGTACTTATGATGAAACGTTGCTGCTGGATCCTTGATGTCAGTGTTGTATTATGAGTTTAGAATGAGTATGGCTTAAGCCGAGCAGGTTGTTTGATAGTTGGTAGCGATATAGTTTCTGGTGCAATGGGTGTGGCTTATTGTATAAATTCTTACTCTGTGCATGCATCTAGAACTTGCCCGGTCTATTTTGTTAAGTTTGAAGTTTGGTTGCTTAGGAAAGGATCACAGGCCCTTTTTGCGTGCAGTCCACTTAACCTATAAGACCGTCCAAATGCAAATAATCCCTTTTTGATCCCTAATTGAGCCATAAGTGACCTTGTTCTTTCAATAACCTGTCACCATTCCTGTTTAACTTTGAATCCCTATTTTGGCCCTGGTCCTTCCTTGGACATCGTGCACCTCAACCCCGGTAATCAGCCTAAGTAGAGGGTGGCTACTATAGAGGTAAACCCTGTTTTGGCCCTGGTCCTCCCTTGGACATTGTGCACCTCAAACGCAGTCAATCAGCCTAAGTTGAGGGTGGCTACTAGAGAGGTGAATGATAAGAAAAAGAGGATGGAGAAGAGTGGTGGTGAATAGAATGAAAAGTCGGGTGCGTACCTAAAAAAAAAAAGAAAAAAAATAGAGATGAAAAAGATCGAAAAAGTAATAAAAAGAATTGTCAAAATAAAGAGGCCACACCTGTAGCTAGAAAGAAGGAAATATAAAGGTGAATAAGGACGGACAACGTAAAGTTATGTGGTAAGAAGAAGTCGGTGGTTCCAAGGAGGGCTTAGTCACTAACCCCTATATGTATCCTACCTGCACCTAAAACCTCATTACAAGCCTAAACAAGTCCTGTAGTGATCCTGAGCGGCTTTCTGAAGAACTGAAATAGAATAGTAAGGGCAAGCCTATGGTATCGCATGTGCATTGTTTGAAATCGTTTGTGAGTGTGAGCGCTTACCTAATGCCAAATCTTGTGTGTGGGATTTCTTTGTGGTGAGGGCACCCAGATTTCTGTATTGTCTATTGATTGTTAGGATAGCTGCGCGTGTGTATGTAGAATGTTCGATCATATCAGAATGACATGTTTGGATCCTTGCAAGTTAGTGTTTCATACATTCGTGTGCTACGAGGGAGCTTGATTTAATTGAATAAGTTTTGAATGACCATATCAGAATGACATGTTTGGATCCTTGCAAGTTAGTGTTTCATACATTCGTGTGCTACGAGGGAGCTTGATTTAATTGAATAAGTTTTGAATGACCATGAGTTGCTAGAGACATGAGTTTGTGTTCTTAGTTGAGTCGTCTTATTGTTTTTATGTTATGTTGCTTGAGGACAAGCGAACGTTTTAAGATGAGGGTGTTGATGTGCCGCCAATTTACGGCACTTTCGACTCCTTTTAACTAAGAACAATCGTACGTTTTCAAGCAACCATCGTCGTTTTTGATGTTTTTATGTTATATTTGAAGGAAATGGAGACAAACATGGAAACGGAAGGAAATACGCGAAAAAGAGCATTCTGGATAAGAGTGACGGTTCAGGTGATGGTCCGTCAAGGGTGTGACGGTCCGTCACCCAAACCGTCACACCAAGGCAGCAAGTGAGGCAGTCCACTGCCTAAGGGTGACGGTCCAGGCGACGGTCCGTCAACCCTGTGACGGTCCGTCAGCCTGGCCGTCACACTTAGGCAGTCCGCGACGCGGAATCCGAGCGTTTTTGGGATTGGTTTCCTAGACTCCTATAAATACCCTATGTTAGTTTTATTTTAATTATTCATTCACTATACAATAGTTTTCCCAATAGTTTTAGGAGTTTTTGAGCGAGTTTTGAGAGAGGAAACGCGCTACACCCGGTTTCCTTCTCCTAAATCTTGTTCTTGATTCGTTCTTGGGATCTTTGGTTTCTTGTTCTTGGAATAATTAAAGATTGTTCTCAATACATTGTAAGGATTTCTTTTCTTTATTATGCATATGACTTTCTTTTATTCTTCTACTAGCATGAGTAACTAAACCTCCCACAACTAGGGTTGTGGGAGCCATGGCTAAGGTATCGAGATAGATTCCGGGTAGCAACGGGTTCAATATGTATGTTGTCACGTTGTTAATCATTCGTTATTTAACATTTTCTAGTGGTTGCAAACATTAGAACATGCCTAGGTTTAATTTGCTTGAGTAAAGAGATTAAAACCGGGAAACTTAATTAACAACAAGGATTCGAGACTACTAACTCTCGTCTAATGATTAATGCTGTAACTAGATTAATCTACTTGATGTTTAGGATTGAAATCTAAAAAGCACATCTTTTCGAGGTCGAGAGAATAGAAAAGGAAATTTGTCTATTTGGTTGAGAAACGTTTAGACGATACCATTACTTCAATCACATCGTGACACACATATAAAAAGAACCCGATTAAGCCTAGGATCGACATTGTTACCAACGCCATGGTAAACACTTCCCTAGTTCATTCTCCTATTGATTATCATTCATACGTTAATTGTTCGTTTTGTTTATGCATTGTTTACACAAAACCCCCCCTATTTACCGGAAACTATTGACGACTAGTCACATACTTCACTAAAGGCTTAATCTTCACCATATTCTCTGTGGGATTCGACCCCAACCTTTGTTGGGTTCTATATTTGACTACGACCGCTTATGCTTCTTTAATTAGAGGTGTAGTTTGGGCGTTATCAATTACCAGAAGGGACATATAGGCTGCTTCTATCATGTTTGTTTCCATCCTTGTTGTGCCTATCACCATCTCTATCTCTACCCCTGCTCCTGTCTCTATAGCCAGACTAATTATAGTTGTTATCTTTGTTATTGTCTCTATCTTTGTTTTGACCTTTATTTTCTTGACCCTACCAAGTTTCCTGATTGGACTCTTAACCGTGGACCCAGAAACCCACCATATGAACATTCAAATAGTTGGATTCTTCATCAGATTTGGACCCATCATGTCTTGGTGCTTTACCTTGTTAACCTACAATATTCACCTTTTCAGCTCCGTTAGTAAGGATTTGTTTCATAGTCAGATCCACACTTGTCTTTAATCCTGCAACATCCTATCGAATCTCCTACAACTCTTGTTGGTCTATGGATTTTGCCAACAACATAAGTTCTTGTTGTACTCTCAGAATCTCTTGAATGCCTGTACCTGTTCATCTTTGTAACTCTATGAAGTATCTCAGAAGCATCAGTGTAAGTATTTTTCCATGAATGCTCCCCCAGTGACTATATCAGCTACTACCTTGGTATTTGCATTCAGTGCTCTATAGAAAATCTCCATCAGATGATCCAAAGGGATCCTGTGATTCAACACCTGTTTTAGCTTCTTATTGAATCTAAGCCATGTCTCATATAGTGCTTTGGTGGTCAACTGCTTGAAGTTATATATCTCTTGCTTGAGATGCAACATCTTTGAAGAAGGGAAAAACCTCTCCAGAAACTGAGTTTTTAGTTCCCTCTATGTGAACATGGAATTGTTAGGAAGTTCAGTAAGCTAAAGTGTTGCTTCTCCAATCAAAGAGAATGGAAATAGCCACAGTCTAATAGCATGTTGGACTACTCCAGGCAGATTTTAAGCCTTACAGATTACCAAGAAGTTCACCAAGTGAAAATTTGCATCATCAGTAGATTTGCCAGCAAATAATCCCTCCAGGTTCAACAACTGGAACATAGTGCTTGTAAGGTCAAACTTTGTACCCTTGGGCAGTGGTGGCAATACTATGGGGCATGTTATTCCTAGATCATTAACATTAACATCATCATCATCATGATTGTAGTGAGGGATGTGTTGGGGTTGCTGAATCTGGCATCCCCTATTCCTTCTCACTGCAACAAGATTTTGAGGTATATTCCACCGGGCTACCTCATCTCTCGCAGCTTTAGCATTCAGTGCGGCTTGTCTAGCAGCTTCTTCACTTGCTTTCTTAGTTGTAGCATTTTGATTTGCTAAGTCTGTGGCAACCTTAGCATCTTGCTTGATTTGGGAAGCTTCTTCTGCCTACTTCTTTTGCTATTCTTCAGCCAACATTTGAGCTGTGGCCTATTTTGGTGTCTCGACAATCCCTTCTTTTATCATGTTTCTCAGAGTTTGTTGGAGTTTGGGATCTAAAATAATCAGGGGATTTCCTTGACTTCGTGTGCTAGGCATGCACAAGTGTGCAACCTATGAAGCAAAACAAAAACAACAAAACATTTAAATCAGGAAATGAGGACTAATAGTTAAATAACATAATTGTTCTTAATCCTAAACCCTATTCCTCGACAATGGCGCAAAAATTTGATACGCCTAAATTACACCTCCAAAAGGAAGTATAAAGTGGTCATTGGTCAAATATAGAACATAACCAAGGTTAGGGTCGATCCCACAGTGAATATGGTAGGATCTCTGTCAACTGTGTGTATTTACGCTCATAGCCATCTTATTTCCCTAAAGGGGTTTTTAAGTAATAGTTAATGTTTGTAAATTATCAAGTAACAAGTAACATCAAGTATCAATATTGTTGTGATTCAAAGAGAAGATGGATTAGGAATATGTTCCCCATGAGTTAATAACGCAGTAGGCATTTGTACTAGCAATCTATTATGGTGCTTATCATGCAGGATAGGTAAGTTAAGTTTATCTAAATGGTTGATCCCCTAGATAGATGAATTTCACCACACAACTTTGTCCATCTACGAGTGTATGCTTTACTAACCCTTACCTTTGATCCTAAATTAGCTATTCCCAGACAAGGTCAAGATATTAGATGAGGGTTGATAGCATCAAATATCTGTTGTAACAATCCTTTTCCCATTCATTACCTCCTTGGTCTGACAATTAAGAATAAGACGAGTTCTAACATTACGCACCATTAAAAAGCAATCAAAGGGAAGGGAAAAACAATACATGCATAAACACTATCCTATAATTGCTAAGTACTTTACCTACTTTGTTAATCCATCATGGTTCCCACAATCCTAGTTGTGGATTTAGCTACTCATGTTCATAAGTAAACGATCAAAAGTTGTTGAAGAATTCATAATCGTATACTTACGAGATGATGTAAGGAAATGTGGAATCTTGAATAATTAAAGAACAATCAAGAATCAAGAGCCAATGGATGTGTTAATCTCTCAAAACCAAGAACAAATCAACACCAATTATTTTCGAATGTGTTTCCTACGAAATATAGAGCACAAAATGTAAATGAAAACCTAGGAAAGATATTTATAGACATTACAAGTCCTATCCTAAACAAACTAGGATAACTAGGTTCGGCAACTTCCACAGACACAATCTACAGTCCATGGATCCTTCTACAACGCGTGGACGCTCTTCGTGGAAATCATCCTTAAAGTCATCTTGCAGGTTCACTTCCACAAGTGCCATCCATGACTCATGGATTAATTCACGGCTTATAGATAAGCCTCGTGGATCTCAGTCTTTTTGCTCCTCCTCTAATAAGGTTCCACGAACATGAACCACAACTCATGGAAAGGTCCACGACTTGTGGAACCATGTCATAAATCTCAGTCTTCAGGCACCATTTGTAGTATTCTTTCCACGACTCATGGATACTTTCACGACTTGTAGAGTTGAGTCGTGGAAATTAGTTCTGGCCATTTTTTTTTCGTACTTTGCTTCCTAACCTTGTTTTGCTGCACAATACTCAAAAACATATTAAATCTACTAAAAATCTCTGAAGAACATACTCCAATTCTATGTTTTAAACATCAAAAGTACCACAAAACCATGACACATTAATGCTCCTTCTCACTCTGAGAGTAGATAAGAATGTCATCAATAAAGAAAATAATGAACATATCCAAGTACTACTTGAATACCCTGTTCATCAAATCCATAAAGGTTGCAGGAGAATTCATTAGTTGAAAAGACATAACCACAAATTCATAGTGACCATGCCGAGTTATGAAGGCTGTCTTTGGAATGTCACACTCTTGAACTTTGAGCTAATGATAACCGAATCTGAGGTCGATCTTAGAGAAGTAGATTGCACCCTGAAGCTTGTCAAACAAGTCATCAATCTTAGGGATGGGGTACTTATTCTTGATTGTGACCTTGTTCAAGTGATAGTAGTCGATACACATCTTGAGAGAAACATTTTTCATACACACGAAGAGGATGGGAGCACCCCATTTGTCTAAAAGTTCTTTCAACTTCTCTTTCAATTCCTTAAGCTCTATTGGATCCATTCTATAAAGAGGAATGGATATGGGCTGCTTATCGGGGAGAACATCTATCCCAAATTAAATCTCTCACTCGAGAGGGAATCTGGGCAGATCCTCGGGAAATTGCTCAGGAAATTCATTTACTATAGGAACTAACTAAAGAGATGAAGTTTCAGACCCAGAATCCATAACCCGGACTATATGATAGACATACCCCATAGAAATTATTTTCCTAGCCTTGAGATAAGATATGAAATGACTCTTTGGAGGATTGATAACTACCCTTCCACTCTAAGACAGGCTCATTTTGAAGCATAAAGCTGACTATTCTTGTTTGGAAATCAATAGAGGCATAACACGCATGTAACCAATCCATACCAAGAATAACATCAAAATCAGTCATCTCCAACTCTACTATATCGGTTGAGGTGACTCTGTCAAGGATTGAGAGAGAATAATATCTGTAAACTCTCTTGGCTAGGACTGACTCACCGATAGGAGTGGAGACATAAAAGGGTTCTAGGAGTTGTTTATGACTAACTTCAAACTTACAATAAACATAAGGGGTCACAAATGACAAAGAAGCTTTGGGGTCTAGTAAATCATAAACATTGATAGAGAAGACATGCAACATACCAGTGACTACATCTGGAGAACTCTCCTACTCCTAGCGGGATGACATAGCATAGAGGTAGTTTTGGCACTGACCACCACTTGCACCAGCAGTGGTACCCTGCTGAACTGAACGGTCTGCTAGAGCTGCAATAGTAGTCTGTGTCCTGCCACCTCCATTTTCCTTCTTGGATGAAGGACTATCCCTGATCCTATGACCACTTAGTCTGCACCCAAAGCATCCATTTGTTCCATAAAGGCACTCTCCAGGGTGACTCTTGCCACACTTGTTGTAAACAGGGAAGTGAGCCCCATTTGCAACACCTCCCTGTGAATGAGATCCCGATCCTTTACCTACCTAATTATGCCTAGGCCTGGGGTCCTGAGTAGGAGGACTATTTGATAATGGTACTAGTTATGATGACCTTTTCTAGAAAGAAGACCGGTGTCCACCTCCGGACCTTTGATGACTGAAACCCGAATTTTCTGTCCTTTCCCTCTTGTTTTCCCTTGCCATTTCCTTCAACTTATCTTCTTCAATCTATTTAGAATGAGTTATAAGTCTGGAGATATCTATATCCTATAAAAGCATAGCAGTCTTGCACTCCTTCTTCAACAAGTCGGATACACCAAAAACAAACTTACTCATTTGGGCCCTCGGCCTAGCCACCATAGAAGGATCATACCTAGAAAGCTTAGTGAACTTCCGCCCATACTCATGTACTAACATCGACCATTGCCTCAAATTCATAAACTTTTTAGCCTTAGCCTCTGTCAACTCCCTAGGGAAGAACCTATCTAGATATTCTCCCTCAAAAGACTCCCAAGTCACAGGAGATGCATTCCTACCCCTAGTACCCTTTCACTAAGTATACCAAATGTGAGACACATCCTTGAGCTGATAGGAAGCTAGCTCAACACTATTAGTACCGGTCACCTGTATCACCTCCAAAATCTTCTTCAACTCATCTATGAAATTATGTGAATCCTCACTAACCTTAGACCCAAAAAACACTGGCAGGTTCTTATGAATGAAGTCTCTAACTTTGGCAGAAAATGTCCTATCATTTGGGTTAGCAGGAACATGTGCCTGCTGATTAGCCTGATTGGTCATCGCTTGAGCTAACATCTGAATGTCATTCTTAAACTCACCATTAGTGACCTCATGGTCTTGAAGTAGAGTATTAGCATTGGCTTTGTGAAGAGGCATGATCTGAAACACATAAAGAGTGGATTAGAGAGGAGAAATAAAATTAAACTCTATCGCACAATATTGAACATGAAAAAAGTAAAGTTTTTCCTAAAACACCTAGTAGCCTCCCCTTTATAAGTATGGCATGCTTCACACCCATGAAAGAGACTTTATTTAATTCATCTTTTAGACATCCTAGGACTCTTGAACCTGATTCTCTGATACCAAGTTTGTCACGCCCCAAGGCCATCCCCTAGACGTAACACAAGACCCGTGACCATGAGTGATCCTAAGCTAATCCTTGACCTTAGCATGACTTAAGCATAACATAGTTAACAATAGTGGAAGGACAAACTGAAGTGGTAAGCAAACTAAATCTAACATAAAGATCATGGTCTAAGAATAACACAATCTGAAACGCATAAAATACTGACTGTCTAGCTATGTCTAAAAAGCCTCTAAAACTTACATAATGAGTTGCTAGGACATGACCCTAGCTAACTAATTACTGAAGAAAAGTCATAAAGATACCTAAACCCATAACTAGTCCTCGAAGGATGAGGACTCACCAGAAGCGACTGGAAAACCTGTGGTCTCTAGCCATAAATCTTGGAGTGAGAGCCTGAATCTGCATCATGATAGGATGCAGCACAAGAAGTATGCATCAGTATTGTAGGATGTACTGAGTATGCGAGCTAATGCAATGTCATGATAAAACATACTTGGAAAACATACTTAAAACTGAGATTGTGCATCATTAGAAATAATCATTAGTGAATATCGTAATTTGAACATAAGTCATAAAACAATGAGCCAAGCTTCAAAATAGAATATCATATAACTTAATAGCTTAAAAATCATTCTTACGGGAGTTTCTCTTAACCGACAGTAAACCATGTTGAGCACCATGGAGTCTAGTGTCATACATCCACACCGAAAAAGGTTGTCCTAACTGGCCAAGGTTAGAACCATAAACATAAGGATCCTAAAATAAGCCACAAAGGGCAACCTATGGTGGCAATGTAGTTTTGGACTTAGGTTATCTAGAACCCTCATTTATCGATGCTAAATACTACTCCTAAAATAAATTATAGTTCTCACATACCATGTGACATATCTAGATGTCAAAGCTTATTCATAGTGATAATGGCAAACCCGGATGTCATACTACTCACAAACCTTGCTTTTGAAAATTAGTTCATGAGCATTGATGGCATGTTGAGATATCATGTCATTCATAATAGATCATATCTTAAGGGCTTGAATGGCACTAGTTCAAATGCATAATCTTATAAAAATTTATAAAATAGGAACTAAGCATGCAATTTCTTGAAATACTTAAGGTCATGTTATCTAAACATACCAATATTGTTAAGCCCTGCCATACATGTAAAATTAGGCAGGGTTATCCTTCAAATCATGAGATAAATAATTTCTTGTAAAAACTTATGCAAAATCATGCAATTAGAATTAGAAATCATAGGAAAATATGATAAAAAAGAATTTATAGAAAATTATAAATTTGGGTAAGAACCCTAACTTGAGCAATCATGAAATCAAAGAAAAACTTGGAGTTTTGGGCATAAGGGTGAAAGGAATCCCTTATTGAATACCCACATACCTGAACTTGAAGTCATCCATGGATTTTGGGAAGGCAACATTGAAGGTCAAACCATGGACCAGACCATAGGTCATGATTCCAAACCACAGTCCGTGATCTTAATCATGATTCTTGGAAACTTGGATTTTCCTGCAGTCTTCCTATTTAATGTTGTAAGGTAGCTGGTTTAGGTTTTGGGGTGTTACACTTTGGGCTAGTGGGACTTATGGCTCAGGCCAGAGGCTTCCGTACTCATTTTTGGCATTTGAATAGTTTTTAGGCAAAATCAACAAAAAGTTCACTTTGGTCAAAATTTCATTATGAATACCTATGTTGCTCATTTTGATGATTCCATTGTGTCTGGAATGCCATTTTTCAGTTGGGTAGAATATTTGGTTTGTGTTCACGGGGTTCTGAATGAATCCTGAGGTTCCATTCTGAGACTTATTGAGTTGTTTGTTTTTGCTAGTGTAACTAGTGCTGATGCAGCTGCTCTTGCATAGCTTTTATGCAATAGCGGTGCCTCTCCTATGGGGAAGCAGTTGTAGCTGCAAAGGATGCAGACATCATCAACCTCTGCTCCTGCAAAGGTCTTCCTCTCCTATGGAATCAAAGTCGCTCCTGTGGAGGGTGCATTATGCACCCAACTCTGCTCTTGTGGGCTTGTTCTGCCGCTGCGGAATCACTTTTCTGGTCTTGAGACCATTCCTGCAGAGCTGGAGGTTTCTGTTGACCTCCGCTCCTACGATCCTTTTTCCGGCATTACAGCTTTACCTCCGTGATGTTATTCTGCAAGAGAGACAGTTGGTGTACATTACTTTCTTCTTCAGAAATTCTTTAGTCCTTCAAACATTTATCCATTGTTCTATGCTTGATAAAGATGAGTTTTCACCATTCTTCATTGCTTTCGCATGCATTTGAGGTAGATTTCCCCCCTTCTCATTCTATTTCGTGTTTAGTTATCAATTATGTCTTCCATTTTGACTTGACTTCCCTTTTTGCATGATTTTCTCGTCACCTTAAAGTGACCTTTTCAAATCATTTGAGGTCCAAATACGCTTCCATTTTAACCCAAAGTCTGGGCATGCATTTCTTACATTGTAGGGAACATGATTGCGGAGTTGTTTCTATTTTCATAGGCAGTCCCTGAGGGTCAATTTTTGACCCGATTTTTGGCCTAAAATACTTTATATCAATATGGGTGTCATTGGCCCCATCTTTAAGTGTAGATTATATTTATGGTAGCGTGACAACAATATGAGGTATTTCGAAAGGGAAAGGCTCCCGAGTGATGGTTTGTGATTGACGTTCGACCCTTAGGTAGGTTACAGTTTCCCTTTTAAGACTTAGCTCAGCTAGATTTTATATTTTATAAGTTACATAAATGTTAGTTTAGGAGAGTAGGTAGATTTAGGCTTTAATCCCCTTTCTTGATATATTGGCCATTTCGGGACAGTAGAATAAAAATATCTTGTTTATCCTTAGTTTAGGTTGTTGTAGCCTTGGACTAGTTAGACTAGAATACTTAGTATAGGTTTTGAGGTTGTTTCCATGGAAGGGTAGTCATTTAATATTGATGTTACATGTTTATTCCATTTTTATATTTTATTTCTGTTTAGTGTAAATTATGGGCCCGAGGTCGTAACTTTGGATTTGATGGAGTTCCCGATAATGCTCAAGTAACACTCTCCATATGGAGGTGAAGGCGATAGTTAAGCAAAACAAAATTTATAATTCCCGATGGGAGTCGGGGTTGATCCCACAGAGAAATGGTAGAGTTTCCTAATAGATTGTTGTGTATCAATCACCAATAGAGTTAATGTTCAAACAATAAAAGTAAAAAAGGGGAGAAATCACGGAAATGGGAAATCTATCACAATTCGCAATTCAACTCGAAAATGTAAGGTAAACGCAAATTTGTATCAAGAGAAAGGATGACTAGGGGTATGCTCCCAATGGGACTCGAACACGGGTCAAGGTACTTGCTCAAGTACATAAATTTTCACTAAACAATATGCATGACATTGGTTTTAGGAATGAATGTTAATCTTTTGATCTCACAAACATTTATCTAATGGCCTTGTTCAAGCACCATGGTTTTATCAGTAACCAACCAATACGAGCTTGGAGAAGTCGCACTATCTCTAGCTTAGACTCTTAAATGGGTATTTCCGGCGAATTGAGCTATTTCTAGCCTCAATCTAAATGGAATCCCAAGTACCTACTAGTGAATTCTCATCCAAAATTATGAACCTCTTTCTCAAGCAAGAACACCACCAAGCAATTTCAATCCATGTTTGCAACCATTAATTTTAGAGTTAAAACATGGAGAATTCACTAGACCCATATCAATTTAGGAATTATAAACACAAATAAGCAAGACCCATACCCATTAATCAAGTACCCATCATACACATACCCCTAGACAAGGAGACTTAGGCACTCATGCTAAAGAAATAAGAAGCAATACCAAATGGGTAATTCAAATTCCCTTTCATTAATGAAGGAAGTTTCCAATATCCAAGCTCAAATTACAAAACTATGGTGAATCTAAGGCTGAAGATGGAGAGAATTGAGTGAAACCCTCTATCTTTCCTTGGGAGGGAAAATTTGTTCAATACCCAAAAACTGGAAAAAACTTTAAAACTATAAAAAAATATGCCTAAATTGGGTTTAGAAAATTCCCAAATCGTCACATAAAAGTGGATAAAATTTCCCCTCGAGAGTTGTGTGCCGCAATGTGCATTTTGACTTTCTCATTATGCGCGTCGCATAGCTCCATATTATTAGATCAGTGACTTGTCTTGATCCTTGAGTGTCATGCGAAGTGGGGTACGTACCGCACTAGGCATTGTGTGTGTCGCACGTTGGTCACACCCCTTAGCATATTCTTCTTCTTCTTCTGAGATTCATGCGGAGGGAGGTGTAGACCACACCAAGCATTGTGCGTTTCACACAGTAGCCGCACCTCTCGGCAGAATCTTTGTCTCTCTTGATCAACTACACACTTTAACTCCTTTTGAGATTTTTTTGGTCTAATTCCTTGTTTTCTACTTTTCACCAAGAGTACCTACATTCATATCAATAAAGGCCATAAGAACCTCTATATCTTATCAAAACATAGATATAATTCATGATTAAAGGCTCAATAAGTTGGTGGATTACCGACTTATCATACCCCCAAACTTGAACTATTGCTTTTTCCTTAAGCAAGACACTCATAAGGTAAGGAATGAATTATGCTCTAAAACTCAATCAAAGCAAAAAAAATTAATCTATTCTAAAAAACTAAGAAAAATAACAAACAAAAAGACTCAAACAGAAGACTCAACTACAATGCTTATCTCAATTTGGACCACCACATTCTCAAGGCAATTGATAATTTCAAAACGTTCATCAAAAGGACTTCATTTCTCACTCGAAAATAGGGGAATTTTCCATTCAAAACAAGATTAAGTTTCTCAAGTCATTGGCGTGGACCATCAAGGTTTGCCTCGAGATTTTCCATACAATTTGTCTCATTTATTCCTCTCAATTAAAATAAAGACTTCATATTTTAATTCGAGTGCATGATGCCACTCCCTACAATAGAGAGTCCCACTCATAATCATGCAATTCACAATACAAGGGATTATAAGAGAACCAAAAAGACTCTCACTCTCTCAAGGAATTTCAAGGTACATATGTCGAGCCACAGACTTTCCCTTCATGTAAATCACCACTAATGTCGAGTGACCAAACTTGGAATCACAAAGGACTTGCGAGTTACGATATTGGCTAGGGCTAGCGTGAGGATTGCATTTGGCTCAAGTCACTAAATATCCCTAATGCTCTTTGTTATCATTTTGAACAGGGCTCACATTTTTGAATCTTGACTTCACCTTATTTCTCCCTCAGACAACCCAAGTTTTTCCCTTCAACTTGATCATTCAACCTCCTTGTATCACCTTCAATTGGTAGCACCAATTCTTTTCTTTTCATTTTGCTCATTACATTGGATTTGGAGCAATTTTTAATTTAAACATATGGTGCTACCTTGCACTTGAAGTGCATTCCTTTTCTTCTCCACATTGAGTACATACAACCCCAAACTTAGGCTTTTGCCTATGTTATCATTTCAATTCCCGCCCCCCGCCAAACTTAGGCGTTTAGCCTATGTTTAACTATCGAGCCACTAGGGAGGATGGGTGCAAGAATAGAGGTCCTAAAAAGGTCAAGGTGTCAACAAGGTGCCAAAGAAAGGTCACAAGCTCAAAGGGGTTCACTAAGGTCAATGTAAAAGGGAAGTCATTTGGGTGAACTGGCTATTCAAAAAGGGCCTAATATTATCTTTCAAGCTCGGTTACATCTAGGATTTTGCCTTGAATAATATTCAGGGCAAGTTATAGATGACACACATGCACAATAATCAAATTATAGCCTCACCACACAAGGCATCACATCACAAGAACTTTCTACACTAGTCTCAAAAATCAATTGGAACAAATGACTTTTGACAAGTTATTTCGAGTTCATTACACATTAATTTATGAATTGATCAAGCCAAATTGAGAGTGTGCAACTCATGAAAAGAGAATGCTTTCCTCAAAATTCATTTTCTGCTTTCCTCAATATTCACAAACTTCTTGCCAAGACAAATTTTTGTTGGGTCCATTTCGGGACAAGAAAATCATGGACTCAAATTAAAACAAACCTTGGCATTTTCCCTTAAGAAAGTCGCCTCTTAATCTATCATAGGAAAACACCAACCCAGTTTGACACAAAAAAGAAACAAAAGAAAAATAAAGAAAACATTTTTCTCCTTGTGAAAGAACCATGGTATTAAGAAAATCCTCGGAGTTTATTGCTACTCTACTATTAACAAGGCGATTACAAATTTAAGTGCTCATGAATCATTTGAAAATAAGCCTCGGCGTCAGCCCTTAGCATATTTTCAAGGCACTGGTAGTGAAATAATGGAATCGTGTAGGACTAACACGGCAACACAAATAAAATTTAAAGATATCAAGCCCGACGAGGTCACCATTAAAGCATCACATAACACAAAAAGTCCTGGCAAGGTTAATGTATCAAGAACAAGGTGAGTGATCAATCAATTACATAACAACCCCCAAACATAAAGTAAGCATAGCCTGCAATGCACAAATAAAATTATACAAATAAGAATGATTGCAAAAACTCCCTGGTGATACTAATGGTGATAAAGATGCCTCCTTGATTAAAATGCTGAGGTGGCCTAGGAGACCGAGGTGGTAGTGATGCCGGTAGTAAGATGTGGGCATGCTCTGGGTCTATTTGAAATCCTTCCACTAATGGAATTGAGAAATCCCATTGCACTTGGAGAATGCCATATGGCTCCACAACCTCCCACTTATCCTATGCAGTCATATTAATTCATGGTATGAGGGAGAAGGAGCAGCCCAGTTGGGCCTAGGCTAATGCCTTCATTCCAGCATATTGGAGTCATGGTAATCTGGGTAGTGCTGGGTTGGTGGTGTTGTGGTATCAAGAGCTATCCTGGTTGTCTCAATTGTCTCTTGGATCTCAGATGTGCCCTCTTTGTCATTCGGATCCCAACCTATACACCAATCATTGCATGGACTATTAGCCCTCGGAGGTGAATTTGAATTTAGGGACGATAAATTAAGATCCTAATTAGATATATTAGGCTCAACATATGGTATCACTTGCCTAAGCTTATCAACATCTACTTCCATGGTGTCCACCCTAGAACAAAGCTTGCTTACACTTGACACTACTGGCTTTAAGGCCGATTTGATAGCTGATTGAATGAAGCTTGGAATGTCCCTAGCCACCTTGTGCAAGCGCTCCTTATTATGCGAACAAGGTGCGCAAGTTTAAGGAATTTACTTAAAGAAAATGTGGTTTGGGGAGCCATATGGGTGGTGTATGATGCTTCGTGAGATGGGGATGGGAAGACCATATTATCATGAGCAACAGTCTCAACAATTGTATTTCCTCCCATGGCTCTTGGAGTTTGAGCAAGGTATCTTTTCTTAACATATGGGCCATCCTCATCTCGCCTTGTATCCAAGTGAATAATTCTAGCAGCTTGGTTAATTTTGTCCAATGAACACAACCAAGGGTAGTTTTATTGGAAACACAGAAGGCTAATGAGAACAATAAAGGCTATGGAGGTGGTCTCATGTCTAGCTCTTTGCCTTAGTTGTTCGGCGATGATCTCCCTTTCATGTAATTAGAAGCTCGACATGATATAAGCAATGAGAATGCCCACCTCTATAGTCACCTTAGTTTTGTGACTAGTTGGGATGAGTCGTGCCTATACAAGATCTACCCATATCCGAGCTTCAAACTTTAAATCTGATTGATATATGGGCCCTTTTGAGATGGTCTAAAGAGGAGATTTTTCAGTGATGATACCTGCAACCCACTCATATTGGTCCTCTTTTGTAGCCACATACTCCAAATACCTTTACTCTCGAATTGGTTCATTATTCCATATCACAGAATGGATGGCTGTTGGTGTAATATCAATTTCCTTGCCCCTCACCCAAATGGATTCAAGGAACGGGAGCCTTCTTAATGCGCCCTTATTCTTTAAAATGTCTTGCCTAGCCCTATGTGAGGCATAGAACTCCCACACCACTTTAGTCAATATGGGTTGAGTGTCTTGGCAAGGAGATCACAGGACCTTATCCAAAACTATTTGGGGATGTTTGGGAAATCAGCTTCAAAGGCTTCCACATCAAACCCTTTCTCTTCAAATAATGGTCGCTTCTCACAAAACTTAAGATAGTAGGACTCCATTCCATTGAGGCCAAATTAGATTTCTAATTCAGAAGGCCCCTCCTCTTGCACAGGGACACCTAAATTCTTGGATATTGAAGTTTGATTAGCAGCACGGCCATTTCGATGATACTTACTAGGAGTCATGATCCTGCAAATTGATGTTAGTGATAGGCACCATGCTTGTAGTCACCATGTGCTTGCATTCTTGCATCAAATGAAAGACGAAACAACTACTAGAATTTATTGAAGGAAAAGGAAATGAAATGAAACGGAGAAGAAAAACAAAATAGGTAACTGGTAGTTCATGCAAACCACGTGCGAACCGCACTAAGGGTTGTGTGCATCGCACGTGTCTTCGCATGAGCTACTAAAAACCTGGAGTGATTTTTGCGCTAGGGTGCAAAGACTGATGCAATTTGCACCAGTCAAAGTGCATGTCACACAGTACTTCGCCCATCAATCCAGTGAACTGGCATCTTTTATCCACAGTGTGCGGTGCTTTGTGCATTTTGCACGTCAAGATCTACGCATCGTATGCAAAACGCATAAGGAAATAGTTGGAACTTTTTGGTTTCTTGTATTCTTGTGTGTTATGCATGTGATTCAGAGAGAAAAATATGTGTTAAGCACTTGGCACTAAGCAACAATACCAACAATGAATGATAGGAAAGAACATAATATGCCCACTAAATCATCTGGGTACTCAGATTTTCCCGGAATTCATCAACACATTCAAAACAAAAGAAGAACTTAATGACTTCTCTTAAGAAAGATGTTACCCCATCTATCATTGGGAACATCAAGCCTCCAATTGCAACGCAATAGACACAGTCATTCAACTAACAAATTCATGCTCCCCAACTAATATCATACACCCTATAAACATATTAAATAAAAAGAACATTTCAAGGGTGCAATGGTTGCAACAATTTCAGCCCCAAACATCAATTTCCAACAGAAGTCTCATGAAGGCGATGATTTGCCCTTAAGAATGACATCACCCAATCTATCATTAGGCCAAATCATGCACCAACACAAGTGGGTTACTTAGACGTCACCTAAACACAGATTTTTAAGACTAAAATTTTACCACAAATGACATGCATCATCAAAACTTCAAGTTCTACCAAGTTAATCCAAAACAACATCAAATACAATCCAAAATTTCTGGATCTCTCCTAAAATTAACATGGCAGTTTTAGTGAGCATGCTTCACAATATGAGTTCCCAATCATCATAAAAATATGTATTTAACATCAGGGAACTTACTACAAGTGAAGATTATGAGAAGGGAAGCAAAAATTGAAGCTTTTGAGGTGCTACAATGGAAACCCAACAATTTTGACCAGAGAGATGATACTGGCGACTGGTGTTAAAGTGATGGTGAAGGGTTTAGGGTGAGAGAGGAGAAGATTTGGGAGAGTTTGAGGGATTTATGGGAGATTTTGAGATAGAACTTTGAGAGATTTGGGAGAAAGTGGAAGAAAAAGAAGGAGGGTGGTGGTTTTAAAAGAGGAAAAAGAAGAAGAAAATTCACCGGGTCGGTCTCCCAGTCAGGTCGTTCAATGGGTAGGTCAAACAAAATTTAAAATGTACCTTGGTGGACCGTAACATGCAGTTCACACAAGCCCTTGTGCGCGTCGCATGTCGCTTTGCACTAGCAAATTTCATGCCTAAACTTGTCCCAGCTTTCTGCTTCGTGATGCATTAGATGTGCGACATGAACAATGGGGTGTGCAAACTGTACAGCCCATCAAAAGTCACCTCCAACTCTCAAATTTTCTTCCAACTTTTTGATTTGGGGTGCGGTGCCCTGTGCGACATGCACAATGGCATATGGGAACTGCACGGGCTTCCGCACATCTCTTTTTTGCCTCGTTTTCCACTTGGTCATTTTTGCTCATCATGCATTCCTACAAAAATACCAAAAACAACAAAATGTAACAAAAGTAAAGAAAAAACACTTGGGTTGCCTCCCAAGAAGCGCTTGATTTTACGTTGCGACTCGATGATGTTACGTTAATCCTTAATCATTGTTGGAAGGCATGGCAATCCTCTTGGCGTGGCCCAATCCCAAGTATGGGAATTGCTCCATCAATACCTTAATCACATCATCTTGTTTCATAGGGGCAACATCACCTTTTCAAGCATCTCTTTCACTACAAACTCATTATGGGCATCCACCATCTCGCCCTCATTATCAATTACGGACACCACTCGAAGATCATCCGGAGGCTTTGTGGATTGGCATACGTTGAAGGTCACCATTTTGCTTTCCACTTGGAATTTGAGTTCTTCTAGTTCGACATCAACTAAGGCCCTCCCTGTAGCCAAAAATGGTCACCACAATATAATGAGAACCTCTATATCAACCTCACAATCAAAATAACAAAATTGGCCAGTAGGATGGGCTTGTCAACCTTGACCAATACATCAAATAGGATTCTTACTGGACATTTGATGGATCTATCAGCCATGAGCAATTGCATAAGTGTAGGTTTGGGCGTACCTAAGCCTATTTTCTTGAAGATGACTAGGGTCATCAAGTTGATGTTTACCCCAAAATCGCACAAGGCCTTCTGAAATACAAACAATCCAATCGTACAAGGTATGGTAAATACGCCTGGGTCCTTCTGTTTTGTAGCAACATTGCTTTTCATCATAGCACTACAGCTGTGTGAGATCTCCACGGTACCCACATCAACCACACACTTCTTCTTAAGAATCTCCTTCATGAATTTTGCATACCCAGGGATTTTCATTAAGGCCTCGACCAAAGGGATGTTAATAGAAAGCTTGCTAAACATGTTGGGAAACTTTTTGAATTGATTCTCCTCTTTATTTTTGGTCAACCTTTAACAGTACGGAGGAGGTCCCTTGGCTAGTGTGGTTGGAACACTTGGAAAACTAGGAGTGTCCTCCTCAATATCTATAGCCACTTGAGAAGGAGCATCAGCCTCCTACTCCTTTTCACAAGCATCTTCATTCACAAGAAGGTTACATGCACCAATCTTCACCCCAAATTTCGTTTCTTCATCATTCTTCTCATTCACAATCTCAGCATCCCTTACAACCATCGCCTCTACAACAACTTCTATACTAGTCTTCTTCACTATACCACTCGTTCTTCCTCTCCTTGTGACAATAGCCATGACATAGCCATCATTTTTCAGATTTGTCATGGTATCACTAGAGAGTGTTCCATTCATTCGCAGATTCATTTGAGTGGATAAATGGTTCATTTGTGCTTCGAGATGCTTGATTGAGGCCGAGTGGGAACTCACTGTTTGGTGAAGCATTGAGACTTCACTTTTTTTTATCTCACTAACTCCACTATTGGTTAGCTCAACCTTTTTTAACACATGGGACATCATATCTTCAATCTTTGGTTTCCCGAGGTTGCTTACGGAAGGTTGAAAAGCATCATCGGCCTTAGAAGGAGGCACATACGGGTTAAAATTCCAGTGGTTGTATCTTTCAGCCTCTTTGTCATGATCCCTCCAATTTCTATCTCGTTCTTTATCCTTAATCCAACCTTGATTCTCATCCCTCGGGTGATAATACCCAGGATGAGAACCTGCTGACAAGTAGAAGATTTTTCCATCCACGATGGTGAAGATATCTTCATCACTTGCTTTAAGCTCGGGTATACTCACAACATTTACACTTTTAGTAGTTCTGGCCCCAATCACGTGCTTGGCTAAGAGATCAATTTGTGTTAGCATTTTGCCCGTAGCTTTATCTCTTTCCTCATCTTTGTGGCACATGTCATTAGTCAAAATAGATGAAGTCACACCCGTGGGAACATCAGCGTCCCTCGTGTGCCAAACACAATTCTTCTTGGTCATTCTTTCTAGAAGAGCCGAGGTGACACCATATTGTTGATCAACGAAGGTGTTTCCCATGAGCTTATTGTACACGGACTTGTTCATTGAACTCAAAGCTAAATAAAAGCTTTGGAGAAGGACATCATCTGGCAATCCATGATTAGGGCACAACAAAAATTTCTTTTCAAATCTCAGCCATGACTCATGTAATTGTTCGTCCTAAAGTTAACGAAAGTTAGAGATTTCATCCGTCAATTACATCATTCTTGAAGGAGGGAAGAATCTCGCTACAAATTCTTCAACAAGAATATTCCCTGTGGTGATTGAGCTTTCCAAAAGATCCCCTAACTATGTCGTGGCTTCTCCCGTGAGAGAGAAAAAGAATAGGAAAAACCAAATAGATTCTTGGGGAATGTTATGGAAGATGAAAGACTGGAAAATTTCAATGCAATTTTTGGATGTGCCTATTCACATCCTCATGTGCAGCCCCTCCAAATAATCCCTTCATTTGTATGAGATGGAGCATGGTACTAGTGACATGTAACACCGCTTTCCCAATTATAGGAGGTAAGAGGATTGCACCTACTCCTCCTTGAATTTCGATCTCAGAGGCCGCGTCCATGATCCTTCAATACTTTTGTTGTCGCCCATCTCACTCATGGCAGCCTGCTAAACAAACTAAAACGAAAAACAAAGTAAAAAGCAAACAAAATCTCATAAAGTGATTTCAAACGTCAATAAAAAAGGCTTCTCAAAACCAAGTCCCTGGCAACGGCGCCATTTTTTTATAATGCTCAAGTAACACTCTCCATATGGAGGTGAAGGCAATTGTTAAGCACAACAAAATTTATATTTCCCGGTGAGAGTCAGGGTCAATCCCACAGAGAAATGGTAGAGTTGCCTAATAGATTGTCGTGTATCAATCACCAATAGAGTCAATGTTCAAACAACAATAAAATTTAAAAATAGTGGGAAATCTGAGAATTGGGAAATCTATCACAATTTTCAATTCAACTTAAAAATGTAAGGTAAACGCACATTTATATCAAGAGAAAAGATAACTAGGGGTATGCTTCTGATGGGACTCGAACACAGGTCAAGGTACTTGCTCAAGTACATAAATTTTCACTAAACAATATGGGTAGCATTGGTTTTAGGCATGAATGTTAATCTTTCCATCTCACAAACATTTATCCAATGGTTTTTGTTCAAGAACCATGGTTTTATCATTAACCAACCAATACAAGCTTGGGGAAGTCATACGATCTCTCGCTTAAACTCTTAAATGGGTGTTTCTGGCGAATTGAGCTATTTCTAGCCTCAATCTAAATGGAATCCCAAATACCCACTAGTGAATTCTCATCTGAAATTATGAACCTCTTTCTCAAGCAAGAACACAATCAAGCAATTTCAATCTATGTTTGCAACCATTAGGTTTAGAGTCAAAACATGGAGAATTCACTAGACCCATATCAATTTAGCAATTATAAACACAAATAAGCAAGACTCATACCCATTAATCAAGTACCCATCCTACACATACCCCTACACAAGGAGACTTAGCCACTCATACTAAAGGATAAGAAGCAATAGCAAATGGGTAATTCAAATTCTCTTTTATTAATGGAAGAAGTTTCCAATATCCAAGCTCAAATTACAAAACTATGGTGAATCTAAGGTTGAAGATGGAGAGAATTGAGTGAAACCCTCTATATTTCCTTGGGATAGAAAACTTGTTCAATACTCAAAAACTGAAAAAAAAACTTCAAAACTATGAAAAAATATGCCTAAATTAGATTTTAGAAGGTTCCCAAATTGTCACATAAAAGTGAACAAAATTGCCCCTCGAGAGCTATGCGCCGCAATGTGTATTTTGCACGTCTTTTTGTGCACATCTCACAGCTATATCTCAGTAGGTTATTGACTTGTCTTGATCCTTGAGTGCCATGCAAAGTGGGGTGCGGACTGCACCAGGCATTGTGTGTATCGCACGATAGTCGCACCCCCTAGCAAATTCTTCTTCTTATTTTGAGCTTCATGCAAAGGGAGGTCCAGACTGCACTAAGCATTGTGCGTGTTACACAGCAGCCATACCTCTCAGCAAAATCTTCATCTCTCTTGATCAACTTCACATTTTTAAACTCCTTTTAAACTCTTTTGGGTCCAATTCCTTTTTTTCTACTTTTGACTAAGAGTACTTGCAGTCATATCAATAAAGGTCATAAGAACCACTAAATCTTATCAAAACGTAGCAATAATTCATGATTAAAGGCTCAATAAGTTGGTAGATTACCGACTTATATGTGTGTGTGTGTGTTTACATATTTATGCATACCTATAGACGTATTCCCTTGTGATGGCACGCATATAATCATACATGCATTTACATGGACATTGGCACGATTTAAAAGAAAAATATGAGATTTTTTTGTTTAAAGATGGGAATTTCCGCTCTTACTATGGTTTCCGATTTTAAAAAAGAACTGTATTGTTTTATTACTATTTTAGAAAGAAAATGAAAATATCACTTTTTATACTCGATCCAAGGAACATTTTCAGACCTTTTCTTCGCGTACTTTCTGTTGATGAGTTTGAGGTACGATTTTGGGCATCCCAAGGAGCACATATATGGGTTTTACTTTTATTGCATATGTTGATGAGCCCAAGGTTGTCCTACGAGATGGTTCGTGGAGCCTATAGGGAAGCCCACAACCCGCATTTCAAGGTTTTTACTTATCTGCATTGGGCATATATTGCACCATATCATCCCATAATGCATTACATTCTCTAGTGTGTATATTTTGAGTGTTTTCTCGCCACTATTATTATTATCTTCACCTTACATATGGTGTATTCTTTATGGTTGTCTCTGTAATAACTAGACTTAGGTGTGTCCCTATTGTTATCTCACCTTTATGTCTCATATATTATATATTATTTTCTAAGCTCAGTCGGCCTATGATGCCTACTGAGTACCACGTGTTTTGGTACTCATACTATATTTCTTCATCTGTTTTTGTTGGAGCTCCTAGTACGAGCGACCCTTGTTGACCATCTACTCATTTGACGCCAATTGCTATTTGAATCATGTTGAGCTCCTAGCATCTGAAGATTTACTACTTTCCTTTCTACTCTTACTGTATTTATTTTATATTTTGGATAAACAATAGTATCTTGTATATGTATATTTAGGTATGTTAGATGCTCTAGTACCAGTGAAACTTGGTCCGAGGTTTGGTTCTCATATATATATTTCATTTTTATTGGTCTCTATAGGGTCTGTTTGTATATTTTATATAGTTTTGTATATATCTATGCTATTACCCCTTTCTTATTTAGTATCTTACTTCTGCTTATTTTGTTTTTGCTTCATTTTTAGTATCGTATCTGGGGTCCTGGATTTCCTAGTAGGGGATTTTAGTAGGCACCATCATGGCCTGATTTGAGTAGTAACATTTACGGAGTAACTTACCTTAAACAAAGGAAAGCGCCCTAATTCTTAAGAAAATCGCCTTTTAGTGTTCTAGAATGCAACTTAGACTTTGTGAGAAATAACTCAGAAAACTTTAAGTTCAGGGAAACTTCCCCAACTCTATCCATGGCGAGCTGCATCTCACTTTGGCGCACCGCTGTGGTGGGACTTGGCTCGCTATGGCGGTCACTTGACTGCTATAGCAGGAACTTGTCCTCTAAAATGAGCTTCTGCCTTGCTACGACGAGTATAAGAAAATAAAACATTGGAACTCACCCCCAAACTTCTCATTTCACAACACACTTCAAATTCTAGACCTTATGTATTAATCTTGATATATTAGCCACCATAAACGGAGTTCTATAAACCCGCTTACCATCTCGAAACTTCCTACGAGTCCCTACACCTCTCGACTATCTATAAATGGATTTCACCCTATCACGTAATACAATCACAAGACCCCAACCATCTCTTAGGGTCTCTAAACCATACAACACCAAATTTCCATCAAAGCTCACCGTAGCCTATGATTTTATCATCTCTCATCTTTGGGACTTTTCTAGCCAGGTAACTTATGCCCTAACTTTACTATAACGACAAAACAGGCCCTTACATTCACCCTGCAATAAGACACCATAGTTCACATAGCTTGATTTTCAGAATAAGATGTTAATTAAGGATTCACTCAACCCCTAGGATTAATCCACATGACTCCAGTAAAACAACAATCACAAGGAACTAGAAATATGAATAGTCCCTAAATAATTAACAAGACAATCATTTAAAAGTTAAGTCAAACAAGGTTTGTAACACATGATAAGAATTGCCAGATATCATCACATAATTCAAGAACTTACAATCTTAGCATTCCTATATCACATGGATTTATGTCCACCTCACATTCACCTATAAAACTCAGCACCCTTAGTTTTATCTCAATATGCCTTTCCAACTCACAAAATCGAAGAACAATGTAAACATAACCGTAAATATGATCACACATGCTAAAGGGACTTATTTCTACCCAACTAGCCATGACCTACAGGAGATGCACCAGGGCCATGTATTATACAGGCTCGTGGTACCCAATCCATAATAATAATGTCAGTATAAATATCTTTATCGGCCTATGGTAACTTCTCCACAATAATAAAATCTGTATCAAAATTCATAGCGGCATAGTACCCGACCCCTCAATAAATATGAAACTATGATTTCAAGTCTCTATCTCTCATGATATAATATAGTGCACTAATCACACGTACACTTTATCATTAAAAGATCTTTTATCAATTTCATTATACACAAGCTTATTCATTCATGCATTAGTATGATGACAATTATTAACTCGAGTAGGTTTGAAGACCAATGCCAAGTTGTTCCATTAAAAAGCATACAAGCACTAAATCACCTCTCAACTCTAATTAAACCATAACCTACGGCCCGCTTATCTTTAGTTTCATTAACAACGTTATTCACACTAGGACTCTTAATTCATTCATTACACAATCAGCTCAATCAATTAAACCAAGCCTGAAAAAAAAATCAAATAAGGCACCATGTATTAAAACAACAATCAAGAATCCACATTCAGAAGGTTTATCACTTCGTAATTCCTTTTTGACTATTAACATTAAGGTACACATAATATAGGCATATCAATACAAAATATTCAAGTTTTAATAATTATTCTAGTAGTTTTCTATCCAGACTCCGTGCCCGAAGGCCTAATCATGTTGCTTCCCTCAAATTCTATACAATATTACAATACTAATCAAAGTCTAACAACAATTAAGAAATCCATAACCTACCTCAACGTCAAGATGCTGCTATAACTATATGCGACCTTGATCCTTGCTCTAATTCCAGGAGTCCTGAGAGAGAAGCAGTGATGAGGAAAAGAAAATCACGCTAGTTGGGAGCAATTTCACTCTTTTCTTGGTGTTCTAGGGTTAGGATTAGCCCTATGTCATTTTTAAGAGGAATCCTCTTTTTAGAAAAGAGTTGGGAGCTTGAATAATTTAGTTTCTCCATTATTCCTTGAGAGCTTAACTGCAGCAAATGCTACCACGCTATAGCAAGCTCATTGTGGCAAGACCAGGTCAACTAAAGTGGACCTTTGTTGGTTGGCCTCGCTTGTTTGACATTATTTTAAATTTGTGCTTTATTAAACACAACCATAATTTCTCCCACATAAAATTCATAACATAAAATTTTTAATTCTTAAATTTTTCTATGAGATTTTTAATAATGATGTAATGAGTCATTAGATTAGATACCTGTTTACCAACCGTTCATCCTCGAATGGACCCAAAAAGCATAGGGGAAAGAGTTCAAAATTCAAGCGAGGTCACTTTACTTCTATGCCTCACCTAATTCACTTGAATCAATTATACCACTCAAATCTATTTTTTGGCATCACTTTTTACATGTTGTCTATCCATTGAGACACTTCAAAAAAGGAGGAACAGACTAAAACATTATGCACGATGTGGATTATGTTACCCATGATTTCTCAACTCGAGGAAGAATTTACTAAAGAAGTTTCATACATGAACTCTCGATGCCCACAAGAATAAAATTAAACATCGGTATGTAAAATCATTGAAGCACAATATTAAACACACCGAGCCACTACGGCAAGATGATTTTTGGTTAGTAAGAAAACAACCACTGTAGCGAGAATCAAAATAAGTTAAGGGGAAGAAAAGGATTTATTTCCCTCACTTTGCAAAAACTAACTTCTCACATTAACATCGAAACCTCTCTACCAATTCATTTTCCTCATCAATTTCTAAGGTAAATATCCTTTTATTGCTTTATTTCCTTGCACACTAAGTATATATTGCAATATTTTTGCCTACTTTGCTTTGTTTGAACCAAAATTAGGGTTTGGGGTGTAGGTTCATTTTTTTCCATTGTAGGGAAGATTTTTTAAGCATACGCACTTGATTTTTGTTTCTAACTTGTTTACAACATCCCCTATGTAAGTTTCATGGAGTTCATATAGTCTTGAACTCGAGAATATAGTAGGATATCATAAAAGAGTTTTAGAAATTTCAAATGCTTGGGGCTTGTTTTTCGGGATTTAATCATCATCAAAATGAAGTAAAAGTGTAGTACACTATCACCTTTTGCCTTATCTATGATAAATACTGATAAAACATAGCACATTTTAAAAACTACCATTTATGAATTCTGGGCCGACTGGGGACGATGACTTTGCTACAGCGAAAGTCACTTTCAATATGGAAACTCACCTTAGTGGTACATTTTTCTTACTGTGGCCTCACTGCAGTGAAAAAGCGTCCTCTGCAGCAAAGACGCTAAATCATGATCATTGCTCAAAGGGTCTGAAATTTTCAAAACAGATTTCCTTTGGCTCTATTGCTTTACTTACTTATTCCTTGTTGTCACTTCTGAAAAAATCAAATGACGCAATTATTTTTCTTTTTCTTTCCACAAAGATCACTATCATGGCCGTAGGTGATGAAGGGGTAATGAAAGGTTTACCAACACACTGAGACAAAGGTGGTATGTTGAGAAAAGGCTCAGGGGTTATTTGTGGCTGGAGATAAAAGAGGAGGGGTAGGAATTCTATAATTGATTATGAGACATAGAGTGGTTGCCATTGGTTGATACACATATAGATTCCAATGAGGATTGGTTAAGTAACTTCGAAGCTTTTCTCCTCACTGTCAACCTAAACCCCATCATATATATTTGGTTGAGCATATCAAAATTTCATATGCGGAGATTAATTAGGCCCTGGGGTTGCTAATTCCCCCAGAGACTGAATATAAGGCAATGAAATTGCCTGATGATAGGCAATAGTAGATGAATATGCTCCTGATAGGGAACAAGAGGGCCTCAACCACCTGGTGATGTGACGGCATTCTATGACATATTTGACACCTTTAAATAAGAATAATCGCAAATTTTTAAGCAACCGTGTTGTTTTTGATAGTTTTCGTGTTATATTTGCAGGAAAAGTAGACAAAGATAGAAAAAGAGGAAAAAGGCTCAAATAGCCCCACTGGATAAGGCTGACAGTTGGCATGACGGGTCATCACATCTGTGACTGACCGTCAGCCAAGCCGTCAAGAAGAAAAACCATCCTAGGAACCAATGGATAGTGCCGATGGTTCAGCTGACGAACCGTCACAGCAACCGTTAAGATGAAGCAGAACAAAGGAGCTCACTGTTTAGCCATGATGACTCCATTTGCACATAAAACACACTCACCAAATGCGTTTTACCCTATATACCTATAAGTCATCACCTGTTCGACGACTTACCTAAAAAATTGGATGGGCAGTGTCTTCAGCTCACTGTTTAGCTGTGAGGGCTCAAGTGACGAGTCGTCACAAGCTTGACGGTCCGTCAAGTGACCCGCCAACTTGAAGCGGGACTCCGAAATTCTATTTTTGGACTTTATTTCCTAGACTACTATAAATACCCAGTGTTAGGGTTATTTTATTATTCATTACCTAATATTTCTAGAGACTATTTTGAGCGACTTTTTGAGAGGAAAAATACGGCATACACATTTCTTTCTTCTTCTTCGATTACTCTTGGGATTTTAGGCTTCTTGTTCTTGGATAATTGAAGTAACTTTCATACTATTTGTAAGAATCTTTCTCTTATTATGAATATGATTGTCTTCTATTTCTTTAATAGCATGAATAGCTAATTTCCCACAACTAGGGTTGTGGGATCCATGAAATAGTAATGACTTAAGGTTCTTGTGATATCGGGTTTGGTATTTGTATGCATTTTATGTTGTTAATCTTGCGTTTTTACTGTTTTCTAATGGTTTTAAACATTAGAACAAGTCTAGGTTTGATTTTCTTGAATAAAGGAATTAAAACCCAAAAAATTGGATTAACGACAAGGATTCGGGACTACTAACTCCTGTCTAATGATTGATGCTCTAGCGAGGTTAATCTACTTGAAGTATAAAATTGAGTTTTGTAATTATAATCTTTTCAAGTTCGAGAGAATTGAAAAGATAAAGCGTCTATTTGGTTGAGAAACGTTTAGACGTAAGAACCATTTTAATTACTTTGTGATTATGCATATGAAGAGAACCCGATTGAACTCTAACCTGAGGTTGTTTATGAAACCATGGTGAACACATCCCTAGTTTTTGTAATGACCCTTCCGGTCATTTCCACGTTTAAGTTTTGAAGTCAAGCAAATCGACAAAAGATATCGTAAGACCTTTAACAATTTTCTGAACTTTGGGTCAAATGTGTCGGGGATTTTCTCCCAATATATAAAGAGTTAGAAGTCCCCCGAAATACCAAATCGAAGGTCTACGAGTCTAGTTTCCAACGCACAAAACCGCACGTCCAACGGATCTCGGAGTAAAGAGTTATGACTGTTTTACCGCGGACTGTCTGGCAGAAAACAGGTTGCGAACCGGGTCGCGAATCGGGTCGGGTTTAACCCGATTTAAGCTTCAATTTTACGTTTTAAAATGCCATTTCAGTTCCGAAACAGTGATAAAATATAAGGGAGGATCCCGAGAGAATTTTTGAATATCAAAATCGTGCGTAGGCGAATTACGAGCCTAAACTTAAGAACCGTATTAGCATCGTGCGTGTATTGGAAATATTTATTTAAAAGTTGTATTTTGGTAAAAATTATATTATTATTTCCTTTCCAAAATATTTTAAAGGTTTATGGAAAATATATTTGATACGATATAAGTGTTTACGTATTTATTTTATAAAGTTTTTATACTCCGTAATATTTTAACGGAGATAGTAAATTTAGTTATGTTTAAATTTATTATTATAATATAGTAGGTATTGTTGGAAATAATTTTCTAATAATGATGGTATATTTAAAATACTATATTTATTTTACCACGAATTTACGCAATACCCGAATATATACTTAGTGGAACGGGTTGATTGCCACCTCCACCCCCACGTGTAAGTGGAGGGTGAAGGCAGCATGAGTATACAGTTGTGGTGGCAGCATATTGACATTGATCATTTTATTCATCTATTCTAACTAGCATAATTTAGCTAGCAATTGGTAGTTGTCTACAGTAGTAGTATAGGATTAAAACTTTAGCAACTTTTGGAGATTCTTTTTCTCCTTTGATAATTTATCTATCACTTGAAAAGGAAAGTGTGGATGAACCTAGTTAATAATTGATAAACATCAATTATCTTGTCAAGTTATTCCGTCCCAAATCCGAATCCGATTCCGATTTAGTTTTGGATTTTCTCGGAGCGGTTCGAGCTTGGACATCGTTGTTCCAGCAGCTTGTCGCCGGACGACAGGTAGGTTACGGTTTAATTTCCCTAGACTCCGCATATATAGAATAAAATTGTATTAATGGGCATCCTTGGGTTGGTTTATTAGGTTGGTACCACAGACCTTGACCGCTTTATTCATGTCCGCTATTTTTATTCCTCCGTTGCTTGTAGTATTTGGCGATGTATTTTATTTATTTACCCTTGCGGTCCTGTGAGGGCCTTATTGACTCTGGAACATAGACGGTGGGATTTTGGGAATGTCCGCGAGTCCCGGGCATAGAATTATCCTTCTAGGTTGGTGATGCTTGCTGAGTAGCTGTGGGCCTGTGCAGGGTCGGTAGGTTGATTGTAAGCTGTTGGGCAGCTATTGTTGTGTGTGAGCATATCATTTCCATGCATATAAAGAGGTTTTATCGATGTTTTACAGCGGTTTTGGCTTTGGGCCTACTGACACTGTTTTCTAAACCTTGCATGGCCCGGGGGGTCGTTTTTGATGGAAATGATTTGGAAATGGTTGATTTCACTTGTGGTTTAAAATCATCAGTTTTACGATTTTCACTAGACTCGGCAGGGCCGGAGTGCTAGTTGAGTTTTCTTACTACTTGAGATGATTTTTAGCATCGGTTGGACCGAGCACATGAGATGACTTTTTACTGTTTAGACCCGGCGACGCCCGGGCACCCTTGGAGGGGTTTTTCAGATATTTTCCTACTATTTTTAGTCCTGGACAGGGTCTGGGCATGCATATTTGAGACTGGTTCTATATCTTGATATTGAGACTGGGACTCTATCTTGATACATGTTCTGATACTGAGATATGGTATGGGGTCGAGGACCTCCATGGACCTTGCTATCCGGGCCAGGGGCTACGAGCTGCGTGTGCCGGAAGAGGGGTATACGGGGGAGTAGAGGTATACGGGCAGAGACCTTCCATGGAACCTACCTGCTGGGCCGGATCGGCGCCGGAGGAGGTACATACAGAGATACTATGGCACTTGAGATCTTCATGCATCATATCATTCATGGTTCGAGGTTCCACCCTTGTTTGCTGTTTGCTGATTGTACGCTCCGGTAGTATGGGATGCCGGAGGGTTTGTTTTCACTTGTTTGTGTTCCTCGGTTGTATGGGCGGCCGAGGGACTGTAGGTAGACTTTTGCTTTTTACTTATAGAATGATTCTCTATTATGGATAAGTATGAGATTGGTACTGCTAGGGTGTTAGTTTCTGGATTTGAGGTTGATATGATTAGTTGAGTATTGATTCATGTCTTGAGCATGCCTATTATTACTCTTTCTCTCTTCTTCTTACACTTGAGGTTACCGGTATACCGTCCATTCCGTAAACTTATTTTGTATACACTGTTGTTGCAAGGATTCCAGGTGCGTTGTTTCTTACTTTCACCTGTGCCTTTGGTGTGTATATTCTGCTTACTAGCCTCATCTGTGGTTCTGTTGATTTCCCTCTGGGCTAGTTCCTGTGTACCTTTCGTTGATTTCTGTGACTACTTGCTTCTATTCTGTCTATTACTGCTCTTTTATCTTATATGTGCCCAGTCGGCCTATGATACCTACTGGGTACCTTATGCTTCGCATTTGGTGCTCACCCCTACCCCCTGCATCTTTGGGTGCAGATCCTAGTGTGGGCCATCGCCGGTAGATCGTTGAGATTCGTGCTTGGAGATCTGTTGGAGACTACTTCAGGCTGAAGGTGGGCTCTTGGCGATCGGAGCTTAGCTTTAGTTTATCTTTTGCTTCATGTACTCTATTTCCATTCAGAGACATCTGTATATATAGTTTTGGTTTACTTGTACTCCATGTATGTAGTTTGGCTCTGTACTATGATACCAGGTCTTGGGGGTTTGGTTTAGTTTTCCGCATTTGTATATATTTACATTCATATTATCTATTTTATTCATCTTGTTCTCTTATTTGTTAGATAGTAGCCCATTACTAGCTGTTCTGGGCTACAGGGATTGGTTCACCTACCGAGGGTTGTAGGTGCCATCATGACCGAGAAATCGGGTCGTGACAACTTGGTATCAGAGCTTTAGGTTCACCGGTGTCATCGGTATAGGAGCCAATGTCTAGTAGAGTCCTGCGGATCGGGGCGGAGACGTCCGTACTCAATCTTTGGGAGGCTACAGTGGCATTTTAGGAAATTCGACTCTTTCATTGCTTCTGTGTCGTGCGTACAACCCTTGAAGTTTCTGGAAATCTCATTTGTTCTACTTCATTCTTCCGCAGATGGTTCGTACGAGATCATCGGCAGCACGCGAGGATGAGCCTCCCACTCCAGCTAGGGGTCGAGGACGCCCTCGAACAGTGGCACCTGCTAGAGCTGCTAGCGTGGAGGTAGAGCCCGAGCAGCGTGTGGTTCAGGGGGCAGCCCAGGTACCACTAGCTCCAGCGCCAGCTCCAGTACCAGCTCCAGTGCCCACTTCTGTGCCAGCTCCACCCACAGCTCCGTCTCCAGATATTCGGGGATTACTATTGCAGTTTTGGGTGTGATTGGAGAGCGGCCTTCGGAGGTAGCGCAGACATCTGCTCAGGGAGCAGCCCTGGGTGCACAGAGCTCAGGAGCGCATCCTGCTACTATGGCTCACCGTGCGGAGGTTATTCCGGTTCCATCTGTTGCACAGCCTCTTGCTCCTCGCCCAGTTATGACAGAGACAGAGCAGAAGGCGTTGGGCAGATTTTTGAGGTTAGCACCCCCGAGATTTGCGGGTACTTCTGGGCAGGATTCACATGATTTTATTACCACCTGTGAGGAGATGTTGCATCATCTGGGTTTATTGGAGACTCACGGGGTTGGTTATACTACCTACCAGTTGGAGGGCCCAGCGAAGTTATGGTGGAGGGCTCAGGTTGCTTGTAGACCACCGTCGTCACCTCCTTTGACCTGGTCTGAGTTTTATGAGGCCTTTATGGCCAAGTTCCTACCCCAGAGTGATCGGGAGCGTCGCAGGGAGCAGTTCACTCACCTTGTGCAGGGATCTATGACTATCTCGGAGTATGAGACCCGTTTTCATCAGCTAGCACCGTTCGGAGCTATGATCATTCCTACCGAGGCAGATAGGATTCGCAGATTTGTATGGGGTTTGAGGCCAGAGATCAGGCAGCCAGCTGAGATATTGATTGCCAGTGGTCGGTCGTTTCAGGCTATTGTAGATTATGCGCACACTGTGGAGGACCTACAGCGACATGATCAGGGGTCCAGAGATAAGAGGCCTCGACATCAGGGTTTCTATAGTGGTTCCAGATATGGCGGTAGAGGTCCTGGCCAGTGGAGCCAGAGTTATCAGCCACAGCAGTACCAGGGTCAGTCCAGCCGACCGGTTCAGTCTTCCCTTCAGACCTTTGGTAGTACCCAGTTCGAGCAGGGTCAGGGTAGCCATCAGGGCTATGGCGGCCAGTCTTCGAGGGGTACAGTTTCTGGGGCATCAGGTCGTGGTGGTCATCGGGATTTGCTGGTTCATCTCGACAGAGTAGGCCGTTAGGGGCTTGTTTTACTTGTGGTGCGATGGGTCATTTTGCTAAAGATTGCCCTCAGCAGGGTATAGGTCAGTTAGCCGAGCCTTTACGAGCGGTTCAGCCCCCTGCTAGAGGGGGTGGTCGTCAGATTAGAGGTGGTGCGCCACGCGGTAGAGCAGGTGGTAGGGATGGCGGTCGGGCAGGTGGAGGTCGTCGTCAGTTTTATGCGGTCCCTAGGAGACCAGAGGCAGAGGCCTCAGATACTGTGATTACAGGTACGATTTATGTGTGCCATCAGCCTGCTATGGCTTTATTTGATCCTGGATCCACTTGTTCATATGTATCTGCCTACTTTGTGCCTTGTTTGGGGTTGGCTAGTGAGCCATTATCTGTTCCTGTTTCTGTTTCGACCCCAGTAGGAGATTCTTTAGTAGTGGATCGGATTGTGAGATCTTGTATGCTATCTATTGGTGATTCAGAGACTTGGGGAGATTTGATGATTCTTGATATGCTAGATTTTGATGTGATACTGGGCATGGACTGGTTATCCCCTCACCGTGTGGTTTTGGATTGTTATGCCAAGACCATTACCATAGCTGTGCCGGTGTATCCCCGGTTGTGTGGCAGGGTTCTGTTAGCCATGCACCATCTGGGATCATCTCTTGTCTTTGTCTTCGAGCTAGAAAGTTGATTTCCCGTGGGTGTTTAGCTTATCTAGCATATGTCCGAGATGTTAGTGCTGACCCCACTTCCCCTGAGTCTGTTCCTGTGGTTAGAGACTTCCTCGATGTGTTTCCTACCGACCTGCCAGGCCTTCCACCTGAGAGAGATATTGATTTTGCTATTGAGTTGAGCCGGGTACTAGGCCCATTTCTATTCCTCCTTACCGCATGGCTCCTGCTGAGTTGAGGGAGCTTAAGGAGCAGCTCCAGGATCTGTTAGCTAAGGGGTTTATTAGACCCATGTGTGTCACCTTGGGGTGCTCCTGTTCTCTTCGTGAAGAAGAAGGATGGGTCTGATGCGCATGTGTATTGATTATCGGCAGCTGAATAGGGTGACAGTGAAGAATAGGTATCCGTTGCCGAGGATTGAAACGATTTGTTCGACCAGCTTCAGGGTTCAGTCGTGTTTTCGAAGATTGATTTGAGGTCTGGCTACCATCAGTTGAGGATTAGGGCGGAGGACATCCCTAAGACAGCATTCAGGACACGTTATGGCCATTATGAGTTCCTGGTGATGTCTTTTGGGTTGACTAATGCCCCCGCAGCCTTTATGAACTTGATGCACAGGGTTCTTGGCCCGTATTTGGACTCATTTGTGATAGTTTTTATAGACGACATCTTGGTATACTCGCGTGGTAGAGATGAGCATGAGCAGCACTTGAGGGTTATACTCCAGACTTTGAGAGATCATCGTCTTTATGCCAAGTTCTCAAAGTGTGAGTTTTGGCTTGAGTCAGTTGCATTCCTAGGACACGTGGTGTCTAAGGATGGGATTAGGGTTGATCCGGGAAAGATTTCAGCGGTTTGTGAGTGGCCTAGACCTACTACTGTTACTGAAGTTCGCAGCTTTACTGGGTTAGCAGGTTACTACAGACGGTTCGTTGAGGGATTTTCTTCCATAGCAGCACCCTTGACTATGCTGACTAGGAAGGATGTCCCATTTCAGTGGTCGGATCAGTGTGAGGATAGCTTCCAGAGGCTTAAGGCCTTATTGACTTCAGCTCCAGTTTTGACTTTGCCGGTTGAGGGTCAGAGCTTCTCCGTGTATTGTGATGCTTCTGGGGTTGGTCTTGGTTGTGTGTTGATGCAGCAGGGTCGAGTAATAGCATATGCGTCGAGGCAGCTGAAGGTTCACGAGCGCAACTACCCCACTCATGACTTAGAGTTGGCGGCGGTAGTTTTCGCGCTCAAGATCTGGAGGCATTATTTATATGGAGTTCACTGTGATATCTTCACCGATCACCGTAGTCTTCAGTATATCACGAGTCAGCGGGAGTTGAACTCGAGACAGAGGAGATGGTCGAGTTACTGAAGGACTATGACTTCACTATTCTGTATCATCCGGGCAAGGCAAACGTGGTAGCGGATGCCTTGAGTCGGAAGACAGTGAGTATGGGTAGCCTAGCTTCTCTTTCAGTTTCAGAGCGGCCGTTGGCCCTGGACATCCAGTCCTTGGCTAACCGTTTGGTTAGGCTTGACTTGTCAGATCCTAGCAGAGTTCTCGCCAGTGTTGAGGTTCGTTCTACTTTGATTGACCAGATTCAGAGCCGTCAGTTTGAGGATCAGCAGTTGTGTGACCTTCGTGATCGGGTTGTTCAGGGTGAGACCAGTCAGGCTACTCTAGATTCAGATGGGGTTCTGAGGTATGATAGTCGCCTTTGTGTTCCGAGGATTAGTGATTTGATTCAGTTGATACTTCGTGAGGCACATTGTACTAGATACTCCATTCACCCTGGCACAGCGAAGATGTATAGAGACTTGAGCCAGCTTTACTGGTGGAGTGGTATGAAGCGGGATATAGCGGAGTTTGTATCTCGGTGCTTGAACTGTCAGCAGGTTAAGTTTCGAGCACATGAGACCTGGTGGTTTGATGCAGCGACTTCCCATTCCTGAGTGGAAGTGGGAAGGGATTACTATGGACTTTGTTGTTGGTTTGCCCCGTACTTCTCGTGGGTTTGATTCCATATGGGTGATCGTTGATAGGCTGACCAAGTCAGCACATTTCTTGCCGGTTCAGACTTCTTATGGCGCAGAGAGGTTAGCTCAGATCTACCTTCGTGAGATTGTTCGGTTGCATGGGGTCCCAGCTTCTATTATTTCAGACCGCGGCACTCAGTTCACATCTCAGTTCTGGAGGGCTATTCAGCGAGATTTGGGTACAGAGGTTCATCTTAGTACCGCTTTCCACCCTCAGACAGATGGCCAGTCCGAGAGGACCATTCAGATTTTGGAGGACATGCTTCGGGCCTGTGTTCTCGACTTTGGAGGTTCATGGGATCAGTTTGTTCCCTTGGCAGAGTTTGCTTATAATAACAGCTTCCATTCGAGTATCGGCATGGCACCTTTTGAGGCTTTGTATGGCAGGCGTTGCAGATCACCGGTAGGTTGGTTTGATGGTTTTAGTGCTGGGCCACAGAGCACAGATTTGCTTCGAGATTCCTTAGACCGAGTCCGAGTGATTCAGGATAGACTTCGGGCAGCTCAGAGCAGGCAGAAGAGTTATGCTGATCGTAGGCTTCGTGCTTTGGAGTTTAGTGTCGGTGACTTGGTGTTTCTCCGGGTATCGCCCATGAAGGGCGTGATGAGATTTGGTAGGCGGGGCAAGCTTAGCCCCAGGTACATTGGGCCGTTTGAGATTCTGCAGAGGGTTGGTAGCGTTGCCTATCAGTTAGCCTTACCTCCGATGTTTTCAGCTATACATCCTGTATTTCATGTTTCGATGCTGCGTCGGTATGTCCCAGATGAGTCTCATGTGTTGCAGTGGGATTCAGTTCAGTTGGATGAGGGTTTAGCCTTTGTTGAGGAGCCGTCAGCTATTTTGGCCAGAGATGTCAGGAGATTGAGGTCTCGAGAGATCCCGGTTGTTAAGGTTCAGTGGAGGCACCGTCCAGTCGAGGAGGCTACCTGGGAGACCGAGAGAGATATGCGGGATCAGTATCCGCAGCTATTTTAGCCTTCAGGTACCCTCTTAACCTTGACTTTCGAGGACGAAAGCCCTTTTTAGTAGTGGATGATGTAATGACCCTTCCGGTCATTTCCACGTTTAAGTTTGAAGTCAAGCAAATCGACAAAAGATATCGTAAGACCTTTAACAATTTTCTGAACTTTGGGTCAAATGTGTCGGGGCTTTTCTCCCAATATATAAAGAGTTAGAAGTCCCCCGAAATACCAAATCGAAGGTCTACGAGTCTAGTTTCCAACGCACAAAACCGCACGTCCAAATAATCTCGGAGCAAAGAGTTATGACTGTTTTACCGCGGACTGTCTGGCAGAAAACGGGTTGCGAACCGGGTCGCGAATCGGGTCGGGTTTAACCCGATTTAAGCTTCAATTTTACGTTTTAAAATGCCATTTCAGTTCCGAAACAGTGATAAAATATAAGGGAGGATCCCGAGAGAATTTTTGAATATCAAAATCGTGCGTAGGCGAATTACGAGCCTAAACTTAAGAACCGTATTAGCATCGTGCGTGTATTGGAAATATTTATTTAAAAGTTGTATTTTGGTAAAAATTATATTATTATTTCCTTTCCAAAATATTTTAAAGGTTTATGGAAAATATATTTGATACGATATAAGTGTTTACGTATTTATTTTATAAAGTTTTTATACTCCGTAATATTTTAACGGAGATAGTAAATTTAGTTATGTTTAAATTTATTATTATAATATAGTAGGTATTGTTGGAAATAATTTTCTAATAATGATGGTATATTTAAAATACTATATTTATTTTACCACGAATTTACGCAATACCCGAATATATACTTAGTGGAACGGGTTGATTGCCACCTCCACCCCCACGTGTAAGTGGAGGGTGAAGGCAGCATGAGTATACAGTTGTGGTGGCAGCATATTGACATTGATCATTTTATTCATCTATTCTAACTAGCATAATTTAGCTAGCAATTGGTAGTTGTCTACAGTAGTAGTATAGGATTAAAACTTTAGCAACTTTTGGAGATTCTTTTTCTCCTTTGATAATTTATCTATCACTTGAAAAGGAAAGTGTGGATGAACCTAGTTAATAATTGATAAACATCAATTATCTTGTCAAGTTATTCCGTCCCAAATCCGAATCCGATTCCGATTTAGTTTTGGATTTTCTCGGAGCGGTTCGAGCTTGGACATCGTTGTTCCAGCAGCTTGTCGCCGGACGACAGGTAGGTTACGGTTTAATTTCCCTAGACTCCGCATATATAGAATAAAATTGTATTAATGGGCATCCTTGGGTTGGTTTATTAGGTTGGTACCACAGACCTTGACCGCTTTATTCATGTCCGCTATTTTTATTCCTCCGTTGCTTGTAGTATTTGGCGATGTATTTTATTTATTTACCCTTGCGGTCCTGTGAGGGCCTTATTGACTCTGGAACATAGAAGGTGGGATTTTGGGAATGTCCGCGAGTCCCGGGCATAGAATTATCCTTCTAGGCTGGTTATGCTTGCTGAGTAGCTGTGGGCCTGTGCAGGGTCGGTAGGTTGATTGTAAGCTGTTGGGCAGCTATTGTTGTGTGTGAGCATATCATTTCCATGCATATAAAGAGGTTTTATCGATGTTTTACAGTGGTTTTGGCTTTGGGCCTACTGACACTGTTTTCTAAACCTTGCATGGCCCGGGGGGGTCGTTTTTGATGGAAATGATTTGGAAATGGTTGATTTCGCTTGTGGTTTAAAATCATCAGTTTTACGATTTTCACTAGACTCGGCAGGGCCGGAGTGCTAGTTGAGTTTTCTTACTACTTGAGATGATTTTTAGCATCGGTTGGACCGAGCACATGAGATGACTTTTTACTGTTTAGACCCGGCGATGCCCGGGCACCCTTGGAGGGGTTTTTCAGATATTTTCCTACTATTTTTTTAGTCCTGGACGGGGTCTGGGCATGCATATTTGAGACTGGTTCTATATCTTGATATTGAGACTGGGACTCTATCTTGATACATGTTCTGATACTGAGATATGGTATGGGGTCGAGGACCTCCATGGACCTTGCTATCCGGGCCAGGGGCTACGAGCTGCGTGTGCCGGAAGAGGGGTATACGGGGAGTAGAGGTATACGGGCAGAGACCTTCCATGGAACCTACCTGCTGGGCCGGATCGGCGCCGGAGGAGGTACATACAGAGATACTATGGCACTTGAGATCTTCATGCATCATATCATTCATGGTTTGAGGTTCCACCCTTGTTTGCTGTTTACTGATTGTACGCTCCGGTAGTATGGGATGCCGGAGGGTTTGTTTTCACTTGTTTGTGTTCCTCGGTTGTATGGGCGGACGAGGGACTGTAGGTAGACTTTTGTTATTTACTTACAGAGTTGTTCTCTATTATGGATAAGTATGAGATTGGTACTGCTAGGGTGTTAGGTTCTGGATTTGAGGTTGATATGATTAGTTGAGTATTGATTCATGTCTTGAGCATGCCTATTATTATTCTTTCTCTCTTCTTTTTACACTTGAGGTTACCGGTATACCGTCCATTCCGTAAACTTATTTTGTATACACTGTTGTTGCAAGGATTCCAGGTGCGTTGTTTCTTACTTTCACCTGTGCCTTTGGTGTGTATATTCTGCTTGCTAGCCTCACATGTGGTTCTGTTGATTTCCCTCTTGGCTAGTTCCTGTGTACCTTTCGTTGATTTCTGTGACTACTTGCTTCTATTCTGTCTATTACTGCGCTTTTATCTTATATGTGCCCAGTCGGCCTATGATACCTACTGGGTACCTTATGCTTCGCATTTGGTGCTCACCCGTACCCCCTGCATCTTTGGGTGCAGATCCTAGTGTGGGCCATCGCCGGTAGATCGTTGAGATTCGTGCTTGGAGATCTGTTGGAGCCTACTTCAGGCTGAAGGTGGGCTCTTGGCGATCGGAGCTTAGCTTTAGTTTATCTTTTGCTTCATGTACTCTATTTTCATTCAGAGACATCTGTATATATAGTTTTGGTTTACTTGTACTCCATGTATGTAGTTTGGCTCTGTACTATGATACCAGGTCTTGGGGGTTTGGTTTAGTTTTCCGCATTTGTATATATTTACATTCATATTATCTATTTTATTCATCTTGTTCTCTTATTTGTTAGATAGTAGCCCATTACTAGCTGTTCTGGGCTACAGGGATTGGTTCACCTACCGAGGGTTGTAGGTGCCATCATGACCGAGAAATCGGGTCGTGACACTATTTGTCTTTTGTGCTAATTCTACACCTGTTGACCTTTAGTAACTCTTTATTCCGTTGAAAGGGCATGCTGGCTCTTCTCTTTAGTTGAGGAGATAAGCTTGGGCTATCCCTTGCGGATCCATCATATATACATTGCTGGGCTCACTTGTATGTGAGGACGCAGTGTTTAATAACTCCATTATTTGTTTTGGTTTGGATTCCTTGTTCAGATTTGATAATGCTTCTTCGAGCCTCTTTTTGAATTCCTCTTTTGATAACTGAGATTCATGTCATGACGATGAGCTTGATGCTCTAGTATTGTATCGGACTGTTGGTGTGCAACCTTTGATTCTAATGGTCTTACTTAAATATTTGATCCTTTCAAATTCATGAATGTCGAAGGACCAATAAATAATGTAAGAGATTCTTTTAGTAATAAAGAATTTACATAACTTGACATTTTTTGGTAGGGTGGAGATATTCTGCTCTACCTGGAATTTTTCAAACTGCTTCTGAAAATGTGTTGACAATACCTGTTTATTTACTTCAAATTAGCTCCACCATTCGTAGAACCATCTAGGGAATACTGCACTTTTGATCTCCTCTGAATATTTTACAAACCAGGAGTGAGTATTGGGCCTAACATACATGAAAATGTACCAGGCCATCTTATAATCATACCAATTGTATGTCTGGGGTCGATGAACTTCTGATAGGGAAATAGGGGTATGTAGATGATCCTTGAACTATTCAAAGGGGCTTAGAATCCTTTTAATTGTAAATTTTGAGAATTCAATACTTTCTGGATTATTAATATCTTTTAATTTGTGCTCGATCTTCACTGAATTAGTATCTGTTAAAATGAACTCATAATACCTTTGGATTTTGAGGGTATCCTCTGTCTCCACATAATTCCGATTTGTATATCAAGGTTTTAATAGGTCTAGTACCCCAAAACCTTCATATATTTTATAAAGTGCCATGATCGTCAATACCTGCAAATCTGTTATTTCAAATTGCTCTTTATTTGGAGTAATCTCCATGTTCCATTCTGGGGTAGTTGGGAGGACTGCCTGAGCGTACGTCTCCGGTGGCTTCATTTTGTAACTATCCTTGGTTTGGACAGTGATGCCTTTATTACATGTTGAGGAGGAATCTTCCCTGAAAAATGTTTTAAGAGGTTGTAATTTGGTCAAATCGGTTATAGGTTCTTTTAATGGTGAAGGAATGGTAGCTTTGGTCAAAGTGGTTATAGGTTCTTTTAATGGTAAAATAATGGTAGCTTTTGGAAGATGGGGAAATTCTGCCAGAAATGAAAATCTATTCTTGGGTTTTGGTTTATCTGTTTCCTTAAAAGGTCTTTTCATTTTTTCTTCAGGTTTGAAGGCTGGGAATGGAGGCCTCTGAGGTCTTATTCCTGAGGTTTCGGGTCTCATTATTTCCCTGTAAAAATTCCCTTGTTAAAAAATAGGGGAGAGAATTGTTTTCCCCTGTTATAAACTCTACTTGAAAATCCAAGCTGGATAAGAAAGCTTTCCATCTAGCAAATATTTGTTTAGAAACTAAATTTTTAACATCTTTTTGTAAAACATCTTTGACTGCTTTGCAGTCTACTCTTAACAAAAATTCTTTGTTTATTAAATCATATTGAAATTTGGTAATACATAGTACTATAGCCAAAAGTTCCTTTTTAATGGTACAATAATTTTTTTGGGCATTATTCCATAAACCTGAAGTGAATCTTATCAATTATTCAGGGGTTTCTAGAGAAACTCTTTGTTTAAGGATGCCTCTGTATCCTACGTCTGAGGCATAGGTTTCTACTATCATGAATTCCTTTGGATGTGGTATTCCTAGACACGGAAGTTTTTGAACTATTGATTTAATTTTTTGGATCTTCTTAGTCTGCTCTATTCCCCATGGGACTGGATCCTTCTTAAGACGCTGATAAAGAGGTTTACAAATCTTCCTAATATTTGGAATAAAATCAGCAACATAGTTAAGACTTCCTAGAAATCATTGGAGTTGCGTTTTATCAATTAACTCATCTGAATGTTTAGATGAGAACTCTATGGCTCTGCAAATGGGTTTATAGGTTCCTTGATATAAGTCATGACCAAGAAATCTAATAGCGGTCTGAAATAATTTAATCTTTTTAGCACTTACTACTAACCCATTTTGTTTAACAATTTTTAAAAAGGATGAAAGATATTTAAAGTGTTGATCAATATCTTCTGAATATATTAAAACACCATCTATATAAACTATAGAAATATTACTATATTGATTTAATATATTGTTCATAATATTTTGAAATTCAGATGGCACATTTTTTAGTCCGAATGGCATTACATTCCATTCATATTGACCGAAAGGTACATTAAAGGCTATTTTATATTTATCATTTTCGGCGATTTGTATTTGCCAAAATTCTGATTTCATATCGAACTTACTATAAATATTAGGTTTATAGGTTCTTTTAAGAAGATCTCTTTTATTGGGTATCGGGTATCTAATCCATTTTAAAACCTTATTAAGGGGCTTATAATTTATAACCAGTCTTGGGGCTCCTCTTTCCTTTTCTGCACTATTATTGACATAAATGCTGAGCAACTCCAGGGTGACTTGGAAGGTTTAATAATTTTTTTATCAAGTAAATCATTGATTTCCTTTTTATAATATTCCATTAATTCATGGTTCATTTGTATGGGTCTTGCCTTAGTGGAGATGACTCTTTCGTCAAATCTCTCGATATATGGTAATTCAACAATATGTCTTTTTCTTTTCCAAAAGGCATTAGGAAAGTCCGAACATACTTCTTGCTCGATGACATCTTGGAGGCCCTTAATTTTGGCTTCTATTTCCGAGTTTTTTAAAGATAATTCAATCCTCTTAATCTTTATTTCATCCTTTAAATAGTTTATCTGTTGTGAAAGTAGATTTCTCCTAAAGATAGTTTTATTTTTTACAAAGTCACTTCTCTCTTTTGACATACTATTTAGATAAGAAAAAATAATTTTCTTTCCTAACGTAGTGGTGTGAATGCCATCTAACGTGGTGGTATATGATTTTATTTGAGTTATAAAAGGGATACCTAATATTATTTCTTCATTTATATCCTTGGTAAATACAAAATCATTAATAAAACAAATTTCATTGTTGCATATGTGCGCCTTATGGAGTTTATAATTTATCTTGACTCTTTTCTCCGTTGCGGATAATAAACGGGTAGTACTCTTTTCGAGGTATTTAGTAGGAATTATCCCTTCAATTATGCAATTTTGATCTGCTCCTGTATCTAATAATTCAATTTTATGAATTGTATAATTTTTATTTATGACTAATATAATAGGTATGTGGTAACTCTGGGCTTTAACTATTGCAATTATTTTAATTCCTGATTTGATTTCTAGAGTTCCTTCTAGCGACTCTATTTCTTCTTCTTCATCTTTTCCTAATTTTGACGTTTCTCTAGGTTCGTATGATGCTGGTTCTTGCTTAGGTATCAAATCTTTTATAATTTTATCGGTAAGTGATTCTGTTTCTAGTTTGTCAAGTCTTGGCTTAACCTCCTTAACTTCTTTTTTTTACGTGAAATAATTCAGTCTGAAGTTCTTGAGTGTTGTGTCAGACCTTTGTTCTTTAAATTTATTTAATATATTTTTCATATTAAAGGGTTCAATAGTTTCTTGTTTTGGTTGTTGATTAAGAACTATATTTTTTAATTCTATTAAATATTTTCTTTTAAGATCATGATCATCAATATGGTCAATCATCTCAAAGAAAATCTCCTTGTTACTATTAGTAATGACATTTATAGAGCGGCTATCACAAGTGCAAATTGCGCCACTGCATCCATAATGATTACTTGACTCACTGTTGTCAGAACTATATGCGATATTAAGTTGATCTTCATCACTAAGGCTCTCCTCAGAGGAAGAACTATTTTCATTTTCCTCAAGAATAGAATATAATTTATTTTTGACTTCTTGTTCAAGTTCTAACATATTTATTTTATCTTTTCTTTTATTAGGTACTCGACATTCTCTGGCTCGGTGACCAAACTTTCCACAGTTCCAACATTTATCATTATTATTTGTATAAGATTTATTGACACCTTTAGTGGTCTTATGTTTCTTAAATCTTTTTTGTAATAACGGGGTTTTTCTGAGTTAATCTTATAATATTTATGTCTTCTTTTCATTTTCTTGGATGATTCTTTTAAAGGGGCGGATAATTTAACATATACGAAGTCCTGACAAAAACTTCCTAGCTCGCTTCATGATATTTTATGTAATGATCGGGTCCTTCGTTACGGGTAATCCATTCATGCCAAGTTTTAGGGTTAGAAAACTCTGGGTTTGGGAGTTTGAAATTCTGGGCTAGGCTCACCTCGGCTAGATTTGTAGCGAGGTATAGTCTAGGAAAATCCGAGTAAGGATTGGGTGAGATATCTTGATTTGAGCTAGTTTTCCATGTAGCCAAGACATAAAGTAGTCCGGAGGACTTTTCGGAATCGAATTTGGGTAAGTAGAACTCCCGGAATTGAGGTTGACGTGAAGGGATTGCTTCGGATCTTCAGGGGAAGTAAGTGTGTTGTAAAATGGACCAATTTTGGAGAATTCACGATATTCTATCCATGACGAGTGCCACGGCTACGCCATAGCGACCATTGCTATGGCGATTTCAGGCGTTTCTCCCCCATTCTTCATCGCTTTTCTTCCCTAAGGTAAGGCTTTTACTCCTCGAACTCCATATTACTTTTCCTATGCGATAGAATTTCTAGGGATGGACTTGGAGAGGGTTTGGAATGACTTAAGGATGATAGAATTCGGGGGAAAAGGGGGGTTCTAGGGGTGGAAGTTCTTGGGTATTGTTAAATTTACTGTCTTATGATCATGTGACCTTAATTTCCTAATTTTATCCATAAAAATGGTAGAACTAGGTGAATTAACGTTGGGAAACACGAGAATAGGGTCGAATGATCATGGGTGGCCTGGGGTTTAGAATTTTGCATAATCCGGGTAAAATATAGGCCATAAGGATTAATTCTTGGTTATTGTGTATTGTTTTAGACCAAGAACCGGCAAGAACTTCGGCTAATGGGAAAGCTCTGATTGAGTAGAGCTTGGATCATTTCAAGGTAGGTGATGGTTCAATTCATGTATGATTTGTGTGTTTTTTGTACTCTTATCTAAGTAACTGTATGAGATACATTGCTTAGGGGATGATTAGGAATGTCTAATAGTCCTATTATCAGTTTGGTAAATTGGATTGTGTATTTTATTTATTGGTTTTACAAGTTGATTGTTCATCGTTATGACTATGGGTTGTTGACATTTGATTGGCTCCGGTACCACGCCTGGTATGAAAATATACTAATGGTTGGCTCGGGTACCACGCCTAGTACAAATATACTAATGGTTGGCTCGGGTACCACGCCTGGTACGGGAATACTAATGGTTGGCTCAGGTACCACGCCTGGTACGGGAATACTAATGGTTGGCTCGGGTACTACGCCTGGTACGGGAATACTAATGGTTGGCTCGGGTACCACGCCTGGTACGGGAATACTAATGGTTGGCTCGGGTACCACGCCTGGTATAGGTTTACTTTACTGCATTATTGCATTGTGTTGCTTGTTATTGGTTCCATGAGTGGACCGGGTTGTGTCATTGAGTTGTGATATCTTCTTATTGTCCTTGAAGGGCCGGGAATCCTGTTTATTTAGTTAATTTGGTCTTGGTATAGATAGGGATGAATGGTTAACATTTAGGTGTCGTTAGAAGGGATCCCAGGATGGGTCTAGGATATATATATATATATATATATAAAAGAGGTGGTTGTTTACATTATTTTCGTATAAAAGGGGAT
>QJPP01003245.1:0-75740 GCA_003996215.1 Jaltomata sinuosa | reverse complement strand
GGAAGTGGAGGGCTAACACAACACTATAATAAGTGAATGGTGGCATATTGAGTTGGCAGCATACACTTATGCTTTATCCAACATACTTATTATATATAGCTGCCAAACTTTCAAAGTTTGGCAGCATTTAATTCTCTTGTCATTTTTTTTATATATTAGAAAGTGATGTTGCAGTAGTAAAGGCCACCTTCTACATACGTATACGGAGAGAATTAGGTGGAACTAGATATATTTTGACGTTGTGTTTAATTTCGGGAAGGAAATTAATTATCTACGTCAAGTTATTCAAGTCCGAGTTCGAGTGTGATTTCATTTTGGAGTTTTTCGGAAGAGGTTCAAGCTTGTCATCGGACGACAGGTAGGTTACGGTTTAATTTTCCTAGAATCCGCATATATAGAATAAAATTGTATTAATGGGCATCCTTGGGTTGGTTTATTAGGTTGGTACCACAGACCTTGACCGCTTTATTCATGTCCGCCTACTTTTATTCCTCCGTTGTTTGTAGTATTTGCCATTATATTTTATTTACCCTTGTGGTCCTGTGAGGCCTTATTGACTCTGGAACATAGAAGGTGGGAATTTGGGAATGTCCGCGAGTCCCGGGCATAGAATTATCCTTCTAGGCTGGTTATGCTTGCTGAGTAGCTGTGGGCCTGTGCAGGGTCGATAGGTTGATTGTGAGCTGCGGGGCAGCTATTGTGTGTGATCATACCATTTCCATGCATATAAAAGAGGTTTTATCCATGTTTTCTGTGGTTTTGGCTTCGGGCCTACTGGCACTGTTTTCTAAACCTTGCATGGCCCGGGGGGCCCGTTTTTGATGGAAATGATTTGGAAATGGTTGATTTCACTTGTGGAGATTTTTGGGCAAGAAAGTAAAATTATGTTTAAAATCATCAGTTTTATGATTATCGCTAGACTCGGCAGGGCCGGGGTGCTAGTTGAGTTTTCTTGCTACTTGAGATGATTTTTAGCCTCGGTCGGACCGAGCACCTGAGATGACTTTTTACTGTTTAGACCCGGCTACGCCCGGGCACCCTTGGAGGGGTTTTTGAGATATTTTCCTACTATTTTTAGTCCTGGACAGGGTCTGGGCATGCATATTCGAGACTGGGTCTCTATCTTGATATCGAGACTGGGTCTCTATCTTGATACATGTTCTGATACTGAGTTTTAGTATGGGGTCTGGGACCTCCATGGACCTTGCTATCGGGCCAGGGGCTACGGGCTGCGTGTGCCGGAAGAGGGGTATACGGGGGAGTAGAGGTATACAGGCAGAGTCCTTCCAGGGAACCTACCTGCTGGGCCGGATCGGCGCCGGAGGAGGTACATACAGAGATACTATGGCACTTGAGATCTTCATGCATCATATCATTCATGATTCGAGGTTCCACCCTTGTTTGCTGTTTGCTGATTGTACGCTCCGGTAGTATGGGATGCCGGAGCGTTTGTTTTCACTTGTTTGTGTTCCTCGGTTGTATGGGCGGCCGAGGGACTGTAGGTAGACTTTTGGTTTTTACTTGCAGAATTGTTCTCTATTATGGATAAGTATGACATTGGTATGATTAGTTGTGTTTGATTCATGTCTCTGAGCATGCCTATTATTACTCTTTCTCTCTTCTTCTTACACTTGAGGTTACCGGTATACCGTCCATTTCGTAAACTTATTTTGTATACACTGTTATTGCAAGGACCCCAGGTGCGTTGTTTCTTACTCTCGCCTGTGCCTTTGGTGTGTATATTCTGCTTACTAGCCTCATATGTGGTTCTGTTGATTTCCCTCTGGACTAGTTCCTGTGTACCTTTCGTTGATTTCTGTGACTACTTGCTTCTATTCTGTCTATTACTGCTCTTTTATCTTATATGTGCCCAGTCAGCCTATGATACCTACTGGGTACCTTATGCTTCGCATTTGGTGCTCACCCCTACCCCCTGCATCTTTGGGTGCAGATCCTAGCGTGGGCCATCGCCGATAGATCGTTGTGATTCGTGCTTGGAGATCTGTTGGAGACTACTTCAGGCTGAGGGTGAGCTCTTGGCGATCGGAGCTTAGCTTTAGTTTATCTTTTGCTTCATGTACTCTATTCCCATTCAGAAACATCTGTATATATAGTTTTGGTTATTTGTACTCCATGTATGTAGTTTGGCTCTGTACTATGATACCAGGTCATGGGGTTTTGTTTATTTTTTGCATATGTATATATTTCTATACCTGTTATCTATTTTATTCGTCTTGTTCTCTTATTTGTTATATAGTAGCCCATTACCAACTGTTCTGGGCTACAGGGATTGGTTCACCTACCGGGCGTTGTAGGTGCCATCATGACCGAGAAATCGGGTCGTGACAGCAACATACATATACTGAAAGATATAGCATTCGAATTCTGAAGCATGATTGTCTGACTAATCTGCCTATCAAGCATAATTTATGAAATACTAAAATTAATACAAGGTAGGGTTTCTGAGTTCTAAACATGAAACTATGCTAATTCTCCAAGAACATGAGCTAAGCATCATATAAGTTATAGCATCTGAATAGCAAGAAAATATCTGGGGCTTATAACCCTAGGTCTAAGTAATCACGGAGAAACTGCAGAAATTGATTGAGTTCTAGGGACCTAGTGAGTGAAAGGAACTCACTCGTGAAATCTCATATACCTGGAGGAAGATTTTACGGTTGAACCTTTAAATTTAGGGAGAAACTTAGAAAAAACCCTCTACTTTGTTCTTGAGAGAAAGTGCTTTGTTTTTTTCTAATGTTGCTAAGTGTTGAATGATTTAGGAGTAATGAGGGAAAAAATAGTTAAAAACCCTTTAATTACTCCCAAAATGACTTAGGATCCGAGTTAAAAGAATTGGGAAAAGACAAAAATGCCCCCAACTTAAACTGAAAATTTTAGAAAAACTCACCGCTGGACGGGCTTCTTGACGGGGGTCGAACCTGCGATGGCCTATCGGCCAGGGCATCAGGATGGGACTGACCTGGATGGACCTCTAGACCATTCCCACTGGGAGACCCACAACCCATCGCATCAGTGACGCCCTTGGCTATTTGTCTGTTGGGGCAATGAGAGGCTGGGATGCTGGGGCGCTAGCTCCTTCTCATGGGTTACCCGATGGCCCATCAGATCACCAACGTGCATCGGGTCCCTCATTTGGCTGGATCAAGCTTGGACTCAGTCTCTGGCCCTTTCCCATAGGGGCCCCTGATGGGCCATCATGTCCATGACGCCTGTGGGGCTTGACTGGGGATGGGATTTTCTTATGTTTTTCTGGGTTCTGGATTTTTAAAGCTGGTCTAAATTCTGGGGTGTTACAACCCCAAGATTAAGTATTTTCATAGATATCGACTTAATCGTATAGGTGTTGAAAGGTACAGGGTGTTACATTCTTCCCCCTTAGAATCATTCGTCCTCGAATGAGGGTAATATGTATAAAGCTCTAGTTGTTTTGGATTTCTAGAAATTTTTGTCATAATATGTATAAATTTTGTATGCAGAGTAAGGAATGGAACTCGAGCTAAGCGCGGTCTAGATGCTGAACGCCTGAACCTACATCATACAATGATGTACCACAAAAGTATGCATTAGTACTTCGAATGTACTGAGCATACAGGATATGTGCTAAGCTAAAAAACATTAAAACTGAACATGGAAATACATACTGAAGCATAAACTAAGGGGTCATTTTGTTGGGAACAAGTTATCCCAGGATTATTTATCCCGGGATTAACTATCCTGGGATAAGTTATCCCACCATATATATGGGATAACTTATCCCATCACTATGGTCTAAATGGTGGGATAAGTTATCTCAAACATGGCAACCAAACAAGATATTAAAAAGTTATCCCTAGACTATTTTTTTATCCCATGACTATGTATTTTAATCCCTCACACCAAACGACCCCTAAATGATAAGCTGAATGCAATGACAAATTACTAACATAAACATAAAATATACTGAGCTGATTAACTGAAATAGATACTGTGTACATGGCCAATGCAATATGAGTCTGTCTGTGGGAGCTACTATTAACTGACATACCCCTAACTGAGCTAACTGTGGGGCCAACCTGTAACCCTGGATGGAAGGGTGTTCATACCATGCCAATGGTACGAACAAAGCTGACGTGGATCCACTAACTTGTTGTCCACAAGGGACAGGGGTGACCAGCCTAATCTAAGGCATGATTGTCTGAATTATCTGCCTAGTAAGTACAAATTATTAATACTTAATTTTGACACAAGCTAGGGTTAGTGAATTCTGTACATATGACTATGCTAGTTCTCCAAGAAACATGTAATCACTAACACTTAAACAATAACATCTTAATTGAAAGGAATCCCTAATATTGAGGAACCCTAGGTCTGATTAATTCATGGAGAATTGAAAAGCTAAGATGAAACTAGGGACCCAATAGGTGGAAGGAACCCGCTGGTGAAATCCCACATACTTGGAGAAGAATCTATGGAGAAATCCCTTTGATTTTGGGCCAGAGCTTGAAGGAACCTTCTGCTTGTTCTTGAGCAAAACTATCGCCTCTTTTCTTCTTTTGTATCTAAGTCTGATTAGTTTTAGCAAGAATGGGGAAATAAGAGTGAAAATCCCTTTAATTACCTCCCAAAATGACCGAGCTTCGGAATTTATAAGGTAGGGAAAAGACTGGAATGCCCCCGAATTTATTAAAATAAAATTGATGAAATTTACGACTCAGGTTGCACGGATGGGTTCCATGACTCGTAAAAATTTCATGGCTCGTGGAACCCAGTCGTTGTTCCTGGACCTTTTTGTCAGGCTACAGGTTTGAGTTCCACGACTTGGGTTCACGACGCATGGAACCATCCAGGGTTCATAAAACCCTCTTGTGGTTCTCAGTATAGGAAGTCTAGGCTGCTAGATATGGGTTCCACGAGTGTGGTCCATTACTCATGGAAACTTCCACACATCGTGGATCCCAGTTGTGAATCCTGGGTGTTCAATTATATGATGTTTTCACGGGCATCTTCTATCAGTCATAGAAACTTTTACGGTCCATGATTTCCATTCGTGTTCCTGACATCAGAGGGGCTAGCAACAGTTTTGAGTTTCACAAGTCCAGTACACGACTCGTGGACTGTTCCACAGCTCATGGATCTAACTCATGGAATGACTAATAGTTGAAAATTTTAATTATTTCTGGTTTTCTGAGTTGAGTCTAGGCTTTGAAGTTCTCTGGTGTTACAATATCTCCCCCTTGGTATCATTCGTCCTCGAATGAAGACTAAACAAGCTGAGTTTTGAGGAAAAGAGATGCAATCCCTACCAACTGAGTACTAGAAACTGATATCTAATTGAACTTAGTTCCATGGATATGCAAACATGCTGAAATGCAAGGATAACTGCAGGAACATGATACTGAGACTGAATTTCACAAGAGTAAACTAAGAAATTGGAGAGGAACTATTACCTCAAGCTGAAACTGAATTAGAAGGGAAGAGGTGGGGGTACTTGGCCATCATGGCTGCTTCTGCTTCCCAAGTAGCTCCATCTACGGACTGATTCCTCCACTAAACCTTTACTGAAGAAACTTCTTTATTTCTCAACCTACAAACCTGACTTTCAAGAATATCAACGGGAACCTCCTTATAGGTGAGGCTATCCTTTATACCCACACTCTCTAAAGGCATTATCGATGTCGTATCACCCACACACTTCTTCAACAGAGAAATGTGAAAGACTCGATTAATCGCGGCTAGTTCTGCTGGCAACTCTAACTCATAAGCCACATTACCAATCCTTTTTAAGATTCTGTAGGGACCTACATATCTGCGACTGAGCTTTCCTTTATTGCTGAATCTCATCACCCCCTTCATGGGTGACACATTTAGGAAGACCCAATCATCGATCTCAAACCCAAAATCCCTTTCCCTCACATTTGCATATGGATTCTGATGACTCTGAGCTGTATTGAGTCTTTCTAAGATGAGCTGAAATTTCTCCATAGCCTCATGAATTGAATATGGACCAATCAAGGTTGCTTCACCTACTTCGAACCAACCAATTGGTGACATGCATCTACGCCCATAAAGTGCCTCATATGGTCCCATCTGAATACTTGAATGGAAACTGTTATTATAGGCTAACACTATAAGAGGTAGGTGATCATCCCAACTACTTTTTAAATCAATCACACAAGATCTCAACATGTCCTCCAAGGTCTGAATGGTACGCTCTGCCTTACCATCCATATACAGATAAAATGTCGTGCTGAGATTCACCTGTGTACCAAGACCTTTCTGAAATGATCTCAAAAAATAAGATGTAAACTGAGGACCCCTATCTGAGATTATAAACAAGGGAACCCCATGCGACTTGACTATCTCACTGATGTAGAGGCTGGCATTATCCACTGTTGAATCAGTAGTCTTGACAGCCAAGAAGTGAGTTGACTTAGTAACTCTGTCCACTATTACCCAAATGGAGTCGTGCTATCTACGAGTATGAGGTAAACATGTAATGAAATCTATATTGATCACCTCCCATCTACAAGTGGGAATTCTGATATCCTGAGTCACACCTCCTGGTTTCTGATGTTCTAGTTTAACCTACTGACAACTGGGACACTTAGCCATAAAATCTGCAATGTCCGTGTTCATGTTGTTCCTCCAATAAACTTCCCATAGATCATGCTACATCTTTCAACATGTGAAACACCCCATCTCCCTCTTGTGGGAAAATCTCTACTCTATGCTCATGAACTGCACCTTTCAACTGTAGCAAGATGGGATCATTGTCCTATTTCTCTTTAACCACTGCTACTAATGAAGATTCTGACCCGTTCTGGAATATCACACCACCATTTGTTGTGTCCATAAGGCAAACTGCTAAATGGGCAAGCCTATGAATATCTCTGGCTAATTATTTCTTCTCTTGCTCAACATGTGACATACTACCCATGGACAGTCTGCTGAGGGCATCATCCACTACATTGGACTTACCCGGATGGTAGAGCACATTCATATCATAGTTTTTGAGAAATTTGAGCCACCTTCTCTGAAGAAGATTCAACTCTTTCAGGGTGAAGACATACTGGAGGATCTTATGATATATGAACACATCAACATAAACACCATAATAGTAGTGTCTCCAAATCATTAGGGTAAAAACAACTGTTGCAAGCTCAAGGTCATGAGTCGGGTGGTTCTTCTCATTAATCTTAAGCTGCCTGGAGGCGTAAGCTATGACCTTAACTTGATGCATAAAGATGCAACCCATGCTTACCCTGGATGGATTACAATAAACCACGAGGTCATTTGAACCCTCTAGTAGATTCAAAATGGGAGATGTAGTCAACCTGCTCTTCAATTCTAGGAAGCTTTTATCACACTCATCTGACCACTGGAATATGACCTTTTTCTGAGTAAACTTGGTCAATGGGGCAGCTACGGATGAAAATCCTTCAACAAACCTCTTGTAGTAACCGGTCAAACATAAGAAACTTCTCATGTCTGTCAGTGAGGTGGATCTGGGCGAGTTCTTCACTGCCTTAATGTTTTGAGAATCAACTCAGATGCCCTCACTAGACACCACATGACCAAGAAAAGCAACTAATTTTAACCACAATTCACACTTACTGAACTTGTCAAACAACTGGCAATCTTTGAGAGTTTGCAACACTACTTTAAAATGGTCTGCATGCTCTCCTTCGCTCCGAGAATATATGAGTATATCATCGATGAAGACTATAACGAACAGGTCTATATACTGCTTGAACACCATGTTCATTAATTTAATGAAAATTGCTGGAGAATTTGTTAGTCCAAAAACATAATTACAAATTCATAGTGACCATACCGAGTCCTTAAGGCTATTTTTGGGATGTCACCATCTCTGACTCTAAGCTGATGATTGTCGGATTTGATTTCTATCATAGAGAAGCAACTAGCACGCTGAACCAGGTCAAAAAAGTCATCAATCCTGGGGATGGGATATTTATTCTTGATTATGACTTTGTTCAACTGATGGTAGTCGATGCACATCCTGAGAGAACCGTCTTTCTTACGCATAAAAAACACTAGAGTACCCCATAAAGAGATGTTGGGTCTGATGAAGCCCTTATCCATAAGGTCTTTCAATTGTTGTTTCAATTCCTTAATCTTAGCCAAAGCCATCCAATAAGGATGAATCAAAATAGGCTAGGTATCTGGAAGGAGATCTATTCCAAAGTTGATTTCCCTTTCAGGATGAACTCTGGGAAGATCATCTAGAAATAATTTTGGGAATTCATTCATTACAAGGACTGACTCGAGAGTTAGGGTCTTGGAATTTTAATCCTTAACCCATACAAGATGGTAGATATAGCCTTTGGAAATCATATTTCTGGCCTTAAGGTAAGAGATGAATCGACCTACAAGAATTGAGGTACTACCCTTCCACTCTAAGACTAGCTCATTTTAAAACTGAATTTGGCACGATCCTAGTTCTACAATCAACTGAGGCATGATAGGAATGTAACTAATCTATGACTAGAATTATATTGAAATCAGTCATTTCTAACTCTACAAGATCGGCTAAGGTGACTTTATGAGAAACTGTGACAAGGTAATTTCTGTATACCCATCTAACTATAATTGATTCACTAACTGGAGTAGAGACTAAGAAAGGTTGTAGGAGTATTTCTCGACTGACATCAAAATTCACTGCTATATATGGAGTTACAAAGGAAAGTGTATCCCCTGGGTCTAATAATGCATAAACATCTTAATAGAAGGATTGTAACGTACCTGTGACCACATCGGGAGAATCCTTCTGGTCCTGTCGAGTCTGAAGGGCATACAACCTATTTTGGCATTGACCATCACCTGTACCGGATGATTCACCCTGCTGAGTGGGGTGACCTACTGGAGCTGCTGTAGAACTAGCCATATTCTATAGCCGAGCATCCTTGCCCTGTGAAGCTTCTGGACAATAGCTCATTTTGTGGCTTGGCTTGCCATATCTAAAACAATTTCCACTGCCAGCCATACACTCACCTAGGAGGTTCCTACCATACCTTTTTGCAAACTAAATGAGTGCGTCCTCAAGTAACTGTACCTTGGGACTTAGAGCCTGGTGCCTTATCCCATCAGTCCTGGGTGAACTTAGGCGTTGGGGCACTAGTAGAAGATGGGACTGGAGCTAAATATTTCTGATGGAACTGACAGTTGTTACCGCCCTCTAACCTCTGCTGAGAATAGTTGAAGTCCCCTGTTCTAGCTCTCTTACTGTCTTCTCCCTTCTCTTTGATTTTCTCCTCCTCGATCTGCTGCGCATAAGTAACCAACCTGGAAAAATCCATCTCCTTAACCAGCATACCAGTCTTGCACTCTTTGACCACATCATTGGACATACCAAATACGAACTTACTCATACGGGCCCTGTAGTCAGCTACTATAGACGGGGAATACTTAGACAATTGAGTAAACTTGAGTGCGTACTCCTTCACACTCATGTCATTTTGCTTCAAGTTGATAAATTCTTGGACCTTGGCTTCGCTGATATCAAGTGGGAAAAACCTGTCAAAAAAGGTAGTCTTGAAGTGGTCCTAATCCACAACATTTGTCCATCCGAACTTCAATCCAAAAAGATGATTCTTGGAAGAGTGCTTACCACACTTGAAGAGGTGTTTTTATCCTCTTTTTAGTAATGCCTTGAAAATCTTAAGTACCCCCTACACATACACCAAGAAGAGAAGAAGAAATCTCTTAATTGTTACACAATTTCTAAGTGTCCAACTTTAAGGAAGGGGCTGCCATAGTTTATGTATTTCTTACCATAAGATATCCTAGAAGTATGTAGTAGATTAGTACCAAGATAATAAGTTGTTTAACTTAAATTAAGCTTGATTAAATCTTGATCTTCGTAGAACCCTAAAGGGAGAGAGGGGCTGCCAAGAGGAAAGAATTTCCTCAACTTTTGTTTCATGATATTGGCTAAGAAAAGACTGCTCAAAGTTCATCCAAATTAGGACCATATATGGGGCTTTTTTGCCTACTTTTTGGAATAACTTTGGGCCAAAATGGGCCAATAAGTTTGGTCCGAAATTTATCCTTGGTTAGGCCTCAAATGGGTTATGTTTGTGGAAGATTTTGAGCTGCTTTTGGGTCTTACTTTTGCCAGCATTGGTGGTTTTGTTGTACTGAATTTGGTGCAGACCTTGTATCACTTTGTTGGGAAAACATAGAGCTTCATTTTGTCCACTATTAGGTCTAATAATCCATGTACGTGCTTCACACAATCGACTCTCATAACTTGGTTTGTTAGCGCAAGTAGGTGATGCACCTACTTATCACCTATGAGCTTAGATAAGTCAAGCAAGCACCTCTCTTTTTTTATCTCATTTTACAAACCCTCATCCTTATACTTTGACTTAACACATATATAAATTTGGTCATTTCAAATTCTAGGCTGAAGTACCTCCTCACCGCCTCGATCATAAGTACCTTCATTGATATTGACTTAGTCGTATAGGTGTTGAATGGTATGAGGTGTTACAGCAAAGCACTGAGACATGATGACTCTGATTTTGATGAGGAAGAAAACTACTTGAATGATCAGGTGGTGGGTTTCTAGGCCAATGCCCAAGGGTCTAATGAAAATACTTGGTGCCAAGGTCAGATTTATAATAGGGACAATAACTATAAGTGATTAGGGTATAAAGATAGGAGTTGATCAGGCTGAGATAAAGACAGTGAGTGGAAAAAAAGGGATGGATACAAGAATGATAGACGCGGTTTGTACATCCCACCTGGTAACCATGAAGGAGAGTCTAGCATTTTGAGGATGAAAGACATATTGGCTAAATTCCTGAAAAGGGAAAAAACTATTGATAATAGCCTTAAGGAGATTCGTGCAGATATATCTGGGATGAACCAAAATATTGAGTCACATGCTACTTCTTTTAATATGATTGAGCAGCAGGTGGGATAAATGTCTATATCTCTGAATCAGTGCCATAAAGGTACAATACAAAGTAACACAATTTAGAATCCAAAAAACGATGGCCAAAGCATGGCTGTGATTACTAGAAGTGGAAAGATAATTGTTGACTCTCTAATGCCGATAGTTATGGACACTCCAACTAAGCCTAAATTTATTGATGTTGAGAAGGTGGTTGAATCTGAAGAATGTGTTATTGATAAAAATCCGAGCTTGCTGATAATTTTCACCACTATAGTGTAATAGCTTTTCGATCTCTAGAACAGAAAATTGAAGATCATGGAGCATTCAACACTCCATGTACCATAAGACCATTCAAATTTTCAAAGGTTTTATGTGATTTGGGTGCTAGTATTAATCTCATGCCACTAGTAGTGTTTTTACAGTTGGGCTTAGGATCCCCAAAATCGATGTCAATGCGGCTTCTTATGGTAGATCATATAATGAAGAGGCCTGTGTGTATTCTATATGATGTTCTTGCAATGGTTGAGTTTATTATCTTTCTAGTGGATTTTATGATTTTTGACTATAAAGTTGATTTTGAGGTGTCCATTATCTTGGGGCAACCATTCCTTAAAACCACATGAGCTTTAGTTGACATGAAAACTAGGCAGATAAAATTTCAATTGAAAAATGAAGAAGTGACTTTCAGTATTTGTAAGTCAATAAAGCAGCCTAATGACATGTGTGTGGTCTTGGTGATTGATGTAGTAGATGAAGAGATGCCATTGGCACCTTTTAAGTAGAGATTTAATGTGGAATCCCTTTCGGCTGTGATTATGAATTTTAATGGAGATGACATAGAGGAGTATGATGAGATGCTTGATGCACTCACTAATATAGAGTCCTACGCTTATACACAAAAGAAGATATATTTTTACTTCAAGAATCATGGAACTCTACTGGCCAAACCTTCTATTGAGGAGCCTTTAGTCTTAGAGCTCAAGTCTCTCCCGTCTCAGTTGTGATATGTGTTCATGGGAGAAAAAATACCTTGCCAGTTATTATAGCTGCATATTTGGTTGAATATAAAGTGGAAGCTCTAGTATCTGTTTTTAAGAAGTTCAAGAGGACCATCAGTTGGTCCATTTCTAACACCATTGGTATTCCACCCAGTATATACATTCATATAATCCACCATGAGACCGATTGTATTCCTAGCATTGAGCATCACCGCAGGTTGAATCTACTTATGCAAAAGGTCTGCAAAAAGGAAATTATCAAGTGGTTGGATGCATGTGTGCTTTATACTATTGTAGTCAGTAAGTGGGTAAGCTCAGCCCAATATGTGCCAAACAAGGATGGAATCATTGTGGTTCCTAATTCAAGGAATGAGATGATTCCAATGAGGCCACTAACACGCTGGCGAGTATGCATGGACTATAAGAAGCTAAATATTTTGACATAAAAAAGATCACTTCTCAATTCCACTCATGGATCAGATGTTAGACGGTCTTGCTGGTAGAGGATGGCATTGTTTTCTTGATGGTCATTCAGGATAGAATCAAATCTCCATTTCTCATGAAGATGAAGAGAAGACCACTTTCACATGTCCATATGGGACATTTTACTTCAAGTGAATGCCCTTCGAGTTGTGTAATGCGCCAGTGACATTTTAGCATTGAATGATATCTATCTTCACAGACATAGTGAAGGACACTATCAAGGTATTTATGGTTGACTTTTCCATGCTAGGTGACTCTTTTAATGATTACTTTGCCCATTTGAGTTGTGTATTTTAGAGATGTGAAGAATGTAATTTGGTACTTAATTGGGAAAAGTTATACTTCATGGTAAATAAAGGAATTGTTTTGGCCACAGGATCTCTAAAAAGGGGATTGAGGTTGATAAAGTGAAGATTAAAGTGATTGAAAAAATTTCCACCACCGGTCTCCGTAAAAGGTTTTCAAAGCTTTTTTGAGCATGCTTGATTTTATCATAGATTCATCAAGGATTTTTCTAAGATTGCACACCCTTTGTGCAAATTATTGGACAAGGAGGTGAAGTTCGTGTTTGATGATGCGTGTCTAAAGGCATTTGAATGCCTTAAGGAAAAGTTGATCTCGACTCCTATCATTATTTCACCTGACTAGTCTAAGCCTTTTGAAGTTATATATGATGCTAGCGGAGTGGCACTAGCAGAAGTCCTAGGCCAAATACGGAAGAAGATTCTACATCTTATATACTATGCTAGCAAATCACTTAATACTACTAAGAAAAGTTACATTGTGATGGAACAAGAGCTGCTTGTTGTGGTTTTTGCTTTTGAGAAATTAAAATCCTACTTGTTTGGCATGAAGGTGATTGTGACCACTGACCACGAAGCTCTTAGGTACCTTATAGTAAAGAAATATGTGAGGCATAGATTAATTGGGTTGGTACTTCTATTACAAGAGTTTGAATTTGAGGTCAAGGACCGTAAGGGGACTGAAAACCAGGTTGCTGATCATTTGTCAAGATTAGATGAAGAGGCAATGTTGAAGTTGAAGGATGATATAGAAATTGATGATACTTTTCCGTATGATCAAGTATTAGCTGCATCACAAGATTTGATTCCATGGTTCTTTGATTTTGCTATTTATTTTGTAAGTGATGTGGTGCCTTCTGATTTTTCCTTCCATTAGAAAAGGATGTTTATTTCTGATGTGCAGAAGTTTTTCTGGGATGAGCCATACTTGTTCTGTATTTGTGTTGATGGGATTATTTGTAGATGTGTGCCTGACATAGAGATGATGAGCATTCTGGAAGCATGTCACTCATCCCCTATTGGGGGAATCATAATGGCATCCCGATAGCTCACAAGATTTTGCAATGTTGATACTATTGGATTACGAATCATCAGGATGCACATGATTATGTAAAGTCATATGATAAATGTTAGAGGCAAGGGGGTATATCAAGAAAACATGAGCTTTCTCTCACCCCCATTCTTGTGGTTGAACTATTTCATGTATGAGGTATTGACTTAATGGGCCCATGTGTGAGCTCAACTGGGATGAATTACATACTTGTAGTTGTTGACTATTTGTCCAAGTGGGTAGAGGCAGTTGCACTTCCCAATACTAAAGGCAAGAGTGTCACAACATTCTTGAAATAAAACATCTTATCCAGGTTTGGTACCCCAAGGGCAATCATCAGTGATAGAGGCTTTCAATTTTGTAATTGGTTGTTTCGAACCCTACTTGAGAAGTATGATGTAAATCATAATATGGGAACAACTTATCATCTACAATCTAGTGGGCAAGTTGAGGTTTCCAATAAAGAAATAAACACAATACTTGCGAAAATTGTTAATGCAAATAGAATGGATTGGTCTAAGAAGTTAGATGATTTTTTATGGGCATATCAGACTGCTTTCAAGACCCATATAGTTTTGTCTCTCTACCATCTTGTGTATGTAAAATCAAGTCATTTGCCGATGGAGCTTGAGCACAAAGGCACGTGGGCACTCAAGAAGCTGAATTAGAATTGGGGTGATGCCTCTAACTTGAGGCTTGATCAATTAAATGTGTTGGATGATTTTTGACTAAAAGCCTATGAGAATTCAGCACTGTACAAGGAGAAGATTAATATGTATCACGACTATAAGATAGAGAAAAGAGACTTTGCACCAGGGGATTTGGTCCTGCTGTTCAACTCAAGACTCCGCTTGTTTCTTGGCAAGCTAATGTCTAAGTGGATGGGACCATTTCGAGTGGTACTTGTGTTCCTATATGGTGCAACTGAGCTTGAGAACCATTAAGGTAAACAATTCAAGGTAAATGGTCAGTGTGTGAAGGCATATTTAGGAACTATTAAGGAAATCAAGGTAGTGGACATTTGGGCCCTTGGTGAAGTCTGAGTAACCAAGGGACCTGCATCGTGTTGTGACAGTAAATTAGGTGCTGCTTGGGAGGCAATCCAAGGGGTAATTTGATGAAGTCAGAGTAGTCAAGTAACTTGCGTCATGCTGTGACATTAAATTAAGTGCTACTACGGAGGCAACCGAAGGGTTTTTCCTTTCTTTTCCTTTGAATTTTTGTATTAGATTAATGTTGTTGAAGTGTGCAGGGGAAAATCGAGGTAGGCTTAGGAAAAGTAGTGCATAGATGATGAGGTAAGTGAGGATACATGAGCAAGCTTCATGGATCATGAAACCATCTATGGCTCGTGGATCCCACTCGTTAAAATCAGAAAAAATGCACTATTTGAGGACATGGTCCACTACCCCATTCCATGATCAATGGGTTGTTCCACGACATGTGAATGAGACTCATGGAAATCAGAGCAAATGAAACAAGTCAGAACATATTCCACAAGCCCGTTCCATAGACCGTGGACTATTCCACAACCCGTGAATAGGAATCAAGGAAATTAGTTAAGTCCCCTTATCCCCTTTTTAATTTTTCTTAAGTGCAAAATAAGAGTGATCCAATCCGACCCGAAAACTTTTAAAGTCGATCCTCTCCCATAAAACCACAATCCATTTCAAATTTTTGAAACCTAAAATGTAAATCCTTACGTTAAAACCTCCAATTGCCTAAATTTCCTCCACCATATACTCCATAAAACATCCCTTAGTCGATTTTCTCCCACCATAGCCAAAATCACCACCTCTCTTCATCCACATTTGTGTTCCTCATCAAATTTTTCTAACGTGTTGGTCGATTTTGCTTGATTGCTAGTTGATTACGTAATTTTCTCCAATTCAACTAAGGTATGAAGTTAATTTCTATACTTGTTCAAATATTTGGTTGAATAAACCTGACCGAAGGTTGGTCATGTATTCGTGTTTAGAACTCATGGGGATGACATTTTTTGAGTAGATATTTGAAAATTCTAAGGCAAGTGTGTATATAATGGTGTAAAATTGGTAAAAGAGGTCTGTGGGATTAAATTGTTTTGTAAAAGAGGTTAAACTGAGTTTACGAGGGCATTCCATGAGTTGTGGATCATTCCACAAGTCGTGGATAACACTCGTGGAACTCAGACCTGCATCTTTTTTTTTGCGATCCAGGAGGGAACTCCATAAGCCATGGATCATTCTACGAGCCATGGACGGAACTCATGACTGCAGACTAGAAAATATTTGAGATCCACGAGGGGTTTCCACGAGTCGTTGACCATGCTCTTGGATCCCCCTTGTTCCAAAAGCATATGCAACTTGTTTGCTTTTCAGTATTTTGTGTGCTAATGATCTATCCCACAGGTACCATGCTTCCAAAAATATCATAAAAAGGTGGAGCAGCCACACCTGTAGAAAGAAGAGAGGGGAGCTCGTAAATTAAAAAGTCAACTTCAAGATGAGCCCACATAATCTGAAGTAAGTGGGTCTGAGGAGCTGTGTGTATTCAATTTTTATTCGGACATCAAACCTCAAACCATGAATCAAAAAGCTAAGAGACATGTTGTACTTCATATTGATGCACAAGCATAGACTACCTCTCCCCAGTCTGAAGAAAAATAGAGGTCATCAGACTATACTCTCGACTGGAGTAATGAACATAATATCTATCACCTTATTAAGGTCGTCAAGAAAATCCTATGGATCCTCTTCAAACTTTGACCCATGAAATTCTAGAGGGTTCATTCGATTGAAGTCCCATATTCTAGTTGTAGCTGAGTTAGTCTGGGGTGGAGCTGGTGCCATAGCCTGCTGATTGACCTGAGTGGTCATGGACTGAGAAAGCAACTGAAAAGAAGCCCTAAATTCAGCATGTGTGACTTGCTCATTCAGAGGGTCTGCTGGTGCTGGCTGATTCCTGGCATTGGCTCTTCGAGAAGGCATTTTTTGTAACGTGAAGAGCATGAGTTAGAAGGAGATTAAATAGAGTTCACACTCTATAGCACGAGATGGAAAGTAAAGGAGGGAAGTTTTTCCTAATGATATCTAATAGCTTTTCCCCCATAAGTGTGCCGTGCCTCACACCCATGAAGAAGTCTCTACTCGAAGCAGCCTTCAGACATCCTAGGACACTTGAACCTGATGCTCTGATACCAAGTTTGTCACACTCGGATGCTACCCCCTAGACGCAATATGGTGCTTAGGGTCACAAGTGACCCCAAGCTAACCCATGGTCTGGCATATCGAAATAATTTTTAGTAAAACGTGAACTATGCAGAAGCTGAAAAACATTAAAATATCTGAGATGGGAAAAGAAACCCAAACACATCTGAATGTATAATATATGTAAGAACGTAATGAATCTGAAAACAATACTAACAACTTAATAGTTGAATCTAGTCTATGTCTGAAAGCCTCTAACCGATATGAGTTGATGGGACATGCCCCGTGCTAACTCTAATAATCTAAAATGTAAAGACTGAAAGATAAAAGCATGTCTATCATCCTCTAACAATAAGGGCTCACCACTGAAGTTGCAGAGTAAGGACTGAAACTCGAGCTAAGCACGGTCTGTATACTGAATGTGTGAACTCTATATCAAACAATGATGTAGCACACAAGTATGCGTCAATACTTTGAATATATTGAGCATGTGGGATATGTGCTAAGATGAACAACATGAAAACTGAACATGGAAATACATACTGAAGCATAAACTAAACGATAAGCTAAATGCATTGACCAATTAATAACATGAACATAAAATATACTGAGCTAATTAACCGAAGTAGATATTGAGTAGGTGGTTAATGCAATATGTGTTTGTCTGTGGGAGCTACTATTAATTGACATACGCCAAGCTGAACTAACTGAGTGGCCATCTTATAACCCTAGATGGAAGGGTGTTCATACCATTCCAAGGGTACAAACAAAGCTTACGTGGGTCCACTAAATTGATATCCGCAAGGGACATGGGTGACCTGCCTAATCTTACAGCTGACCCACTTCTATACCTACGGTAGCGCCATAGTTCTGGGTCTTAGGAACTACTACTAAAGGTCTTAGTCTAATCTAATAGCTGAGCCTTCATCCCCTCATATACTCGGTACTAAGTCTACTCCCAATGGAATGTAAGCAATGAAATGCAAGCTGAGACACTGGATAGCTCAAATACTGATAATCATCTGAGAATGCAACATATAAATATACTGAAACATGATGGCATTCTATTTTGAGGCATGATTGTCTGAATTATCTTCCTAGCAAGTATACCTTATGAATACTGATTTTTATACAAGCTAGGGTTACTGAATTGTGTATATGTAACTATGCTAGTTCTCCAAGAAACATGTAATCACTAATACTTAAACAATAACATCTAAATTGAAAGGAATCTCTAAGATTTAGAAACCCTAGGCCTGAATAATTCATGAAGAATTGAAAACTTGGATGAATTTAGGGACCCAATGGGTGGAAGGAACCCACTGGTGAAATCCCTCATACCTGGAGAAGAGTCTATGGAGAAATCCCTTGTATTTTGGGGTTGACCTTGAAGGAACCTTCTGCTTGTTCTTGAGCAAAACTATCGCCTATTTTCTTCTTTTCTTTCTAAGTCTTATTAATTTCAGGGAGAATGGGGAAATAAGAGTGAAAATCCCTTTAATCACCTCCCAAAATGATTGAGGTTCAGAATTAAGAGGGTAGGGAAAAGACTTAAATGCCCCTAAATTAATTAAAACAAAACTGCTGAAATTCGCGACTTAAGTTCCACAGATGGATTACATGACTCGTGGAAACTTCCACGGCTTGTGGAACTCTGTGGTGGTTCTTGGACCTTTTTGTCAGGCTGTGGATCTGAGTTCCACGACTTGGGTTCATAACCCGTGGAACCATCCACGATTCGTAGAACCCTCTCGTGGTTCACAATACAGGAAGTCTAGGCGGCTAGATATGGGTTCCATGAGTGTGGTCTATGACTCATGGAAACTTCCATGGATCGTTCATCCTGGGAGTTCAACTGTAAGAAGTTTTCATGAGAAGCTTCTATGACCCATAGAAACTTCTATGGTCTATTATTTCCTTTCGTGGTCCTGACCTCAGAGGGGCTGGCCTCTGTTCTACCCCTTTAACTAGCAACTCGTGATACCCCGACCGTAAGTCAATCTTTGAAAAACATTTCGTGACTTGTAACTGCTCAAAAAGGTCATCAATCCTTGGAAGTGGATATTTATTATTGATTGTAACTTTTTTCAGCTGTCGGTAATTGATACACTTCTCAAGGACCCATCTTCTTTCCGAACAAACAAAATTGGTGCACCCCATGGCGATGTACTAGGCCTAATAATGCCTTTTTTTAGTAGATCCTTCAACTATTCCTTTAACTCTCTTAGCTAAACAGGAGCCATCCTTTAAGGGGGGAATTGATATTGTCAGAGTATCAGTGAGTAGATCAATGGCAAACTCAGATTCCCTTTCTGGAGAGATTCCTAGAAGCTCATTCAGAAATACATGTGAAACTGACTCACCATGGGAACCGATTAAAGAGTCATTGGTTCATCCTCTGTGATTATTACTCGAACTAGATGATAGATAAAACCTTTAAAAATCATGTTCTGAGCCTTAAGGTTTGCAATAAACCTACCCCTTGGTGTGGCAGCATTACCTTTCCACTCTAGGACTGTCTCTTCAAGAAAATAGAATTTGACAACCTTAGTTCTACAATCGATATTAGCATAACATGCAGCTAACCAGTTCATACCCATAATGACATCACATTCAATGATATATAATTCAATTAGATCAGCTAAAGTGAGACGGTCATAAATCAACAATGCACAATCTCGATAAACCCGTCAAGCTATAATAGATTCACCAACTGCGTAGACACAACAAATTGTCTGGGAAACAATTCTAGGTCTTTCCCAAACTTACCAGCAATGCGCGGGGTAACATATGAAAGAGTATATCCAGGAACTATAAGTTCATAAACAAGATGAGTAAAAATAGTCAATGTACCTATAACAACATCAGGTGACGACTCAAAGTCCTGGAGACCGGCTAGAGCATAAGTGCAGTCCTGACCACTGCCCGAATTAGATTCTCCTCCTCTTTCTCTACCTCTACTGTGACCTGGTGTGGCCAATGGGCCTATCCTAGAGGGACAAATAGTATATGAAGAAGATTCCATTAACCATGTAGGTTGGGACATTTCACCCTACCTCTACTCGGACACTCTCGCATAAAGTGACCAGGATGCCCATACGAATAACAAGTATATGAACCCAAGAGACATATCCCAGGATGCTTCTTACCACACTAAACACAAGGTGTCAAAGGTGGCAAAGGTGGCCTCATCTTACCTAAATGCCACTAGTGATAGGAACTTGATGCACCTGAATTGTGTCCTGGTCAGGGTTGAGAAAAATGATCAAACGTCTGCCTCTGAAACTGATGTGGGGCACCATCATTAGGGTAGTATGGTCGCTTATGAAAATATGGCCTAACATAACCTCGTGGCTCTTCATAGGACCCATTAGATCTATCCCTCTTATTCTGATCCCTTTCTCAGCTTTGGTTATCTCCAATTTGTACTTCAAGATCCTTTATAGTCCGAGCAATGGCATGTATCTTAGAAATATTCATATCATCTTGTGTGTCTGCTATTGCTAATCCCTTAGTCAATTTATCCTTAAGTCCACCAACATATCGGTGAAATTTATCTTGCATCGTACTCATAATATTGGGGGAGTACCTGGCTAATTAATTAAAGCAGAGGTTGTACTCTCAAACATTCATATTGCTCTGCCTAAGGGCTAGAAACTTATCAAGTCTGGCCTCTCGAACATCCTTTGGAAGATAGTGATCTAGGAAGGCCTCTGAAAAATCCTCCTATTCTACTTGGGTGCGTTATATCCACTAGGCCGATCCCAAGCCTCCAATCACAAAATGGCCATATCCCTAGCCTGAAAGATGCAAACTATACCACCTCCATTATTGATACATGCATGACTCAAAGTACCTGATAAATCTAATCAATAAACTCTTGAGAATTCTCACGTGAGTCAAAGGTTATAAATATAGAAGGAATTAGGTTGATTAACTCTCGGGCTCTAGAACTTTCTGAGCAACCTGACCCAGCACTCACCGATGCCCCTATTTGTTACTGTTGTGTGGCTACCATCTGGGTTAATGATCGAATTGTGCTCCTGATGTACTGGTCCTCTACTTTAGGTGGAGGAGCTAAAGGTGCTGGTTCATCTCTAGTTATCTTAGGTACCAGTGGAAAAGGTGGGGTCGGGGGTGCTGGATCCCTTTTAGTCTCATTAGGTACCGGCTGAACTAGGATCTCTAGAGTATGTGATTCATTTTTAGCCTCCAATCTATCCATTTGGATGGGCGGGAAACTACTAGTACCTTCCCCTACATCTATTCTAAGTTGTTGTATAGTTTTTTGTTTGGTCATAGGCATTCCTATAAACAAGGAATAGAAATGCACGAATTAGACTTCAAGTATCTTATTACCTCTCTCTATTGCATGATCTAGTAGATTAAAGAAGAGTAACAATTCCTAAATACCCCGTAGCCTCATGATTATAGGTATGGTGCACAACATACCCATAAGCAAGACTCTACTAGACACGGTTTGTAGACTTCCTGGGATTCAACATGCTCTGATACCAAGTTTGTCACGCCCCAAACTTTATAAGGGGGGACCGGCATCCAAAGCCCCAAAAGATTGAGGGTGCCAAAATTGAGTGTATCTCTATTGAAACTATTGAGGGTACGAGACCAAAAAGAACTCTAAATATAGAAATAAAAAACATGGATAGCTCAACAATAGTAAACAACTCTAGGCTGACAAGGCTAATATCATAGTAGATAGTTAATAACAAGGCTGACAAGGCCATACCCAACATTGACATACATATACACGTCTATAAGCCTCTACAAGTAAATGAAATATCTCATACCCAATATAGGGCTCTAGACTACCCATTAACTATACATATACATAGCCTGGTCAAAATATAATCTGGCTCATCAGCTCCAGGAAGAATTGAGTTTACCAAAATAGTTGAACTCTGCAACTCCTACTAAAGAGGTATGTCTAGGTTTTTGTCTCGACCTGCAAGCATGAATACAGTACCCCCCAGGCAATGGGGGTGTCAATATTAAAATAATATACTGGTATGTAAGGTAGGAACATAATAGTAAGTTGTAAGTAATAAATCTGAACACGATATTATATGAAACTTGTAAACTATAATCTCTAAGACTCGTTAAGCTCTTTTCTCATTTATTCTTTCAGCACACAACATATACCAAAACTCATACAAAAACTCACTCTTTATAAAACACGTTGAACAAAAATAGTGCCTTGGCAAACCCTATATATAATAGCTTTAATATGTCAGTAGCGCCTTGGCGCACATTATGTATATAATGACCTCAATATGGTAGTAGCACCTCGATGCACACTATGTATATAATAGCCTTAATATGGAAGTAGCACCTCGGTGTACACTATCTATATAATAGACCAATATAGAAGTAGCGCCTTAGCGCACACTGTCACGCAACCCACGTGTTATAAGAATATTACTAGATTGACCTTCAAAGCTACTCTTGTTAGTGATGAAGGTTCATTTAGATAAATTCTTTAGCTTTGACTTACTAGATGTTGGAATCAACTTACCAAACACATATGAAGGGTTATTTGACTTACTAACTTTCTTTTATACTTTCTAAAGCTTGATTAGGGATCACAATACAAATAAGAAACTTGACAAAAGGATAACTTACGTTTTGTGCAAAAAGAATCAATATTTTATAAGAAGGCATCTTAAATCACCATAATGCATCACTTAGTTCCTTAAGAGTTGTTAAGTTACCAAATCATCTCTATTACAACAAAATACTCAAATTCCTTCTTTTGAAGATTTAGAGTTCCATTTCTAGATTCATGTCGATAAGGAATAAAGAAGCCTTAACATACCTTGTTCCTTCAAAAGATTTCCCTAACCACAACTTGGACTTTCCTTTATTAAGTTAATATACAATTCAAAGGTATAATGAAGCTAATATTAGTTCTTGAACCTGATGGAACTTCACCAAAATAGTATGTAAATATTTTTGGGTAGATTTACGTATTGGCATTAATTAAATGGTGTATTACCACACCTATCTCCCCCATTTCAATACAACACACACACACATCAACCTACTGCATCCAATCATAAAAAAACACATCAAACATCCCCTACACAACTAACCATATCTAAATACAATAGCAACACATTGTACCCACGACATCCGATCACCGTCCCTTGAGTTCTTATCAACAATTAAACAACATTTGTCCATCCAAACTTCAATCCAAAAAGAATATTATTGGCCGAGTGCTAACCCCACTTGAAGGGCTGTTTTTATCCTCTTTTTAGTGATGCATTGAAAATCTTAAGTACCCCCTACACATACACCAACAAGAGAAGAAGAAATCTCTTAATTGTTACACAATTTCTAAGTGTCCAACTTTAAGGAAGGAGTTGCCATAGTTTATATATTTCTTACCATAAGATATCCTAGAAGTATGTAGTAGATTAGTACCAAGATAATAAGTTGTTTAACTTAACTTAAGCTTGATTAAATCTTGATCTTCATAGAACCCAAAAGGGAGAGAGGGGCTGCCAAGAGGAAAGAATTTCCTCAACTTTTGTTTCATGATATTGGCTAAGAAAAGGCTGCTCAAACTTCATCCAAATTAGGAACTTATATGGGGCCTTTTTGCCTACTTTTTGGCATAACTTTGGGCCAAAATGGGTCAATATGTTTGGGCCGAAATTTATCCTTGGTTAGGCCTCAAATGGGTTATGTTTGTGGCTGATTTTGAGCTGCTTTTGGGCTGTTTTTGGGTCTTACTTTTGTCAGCATTTGTGGCCTCCTTGTACTTAATTTGAGACAGACCTTGTATCACTTTTTTGGGACAGCTTCGTTTGGACCACTATTAGGTCTAATAATCCATGTACGTGCTTCATACAATCAACTCTCGTAACTTGGTTTGCTAGCACAAGTAGGTGATGCACCTACTTATCACGTATGAGCTTAGATAAGTCAAGAAAGCACCTCTCTTTTTTTATCTCATTTTCCAAACCCTCATCCTTATACTTTGACTTAACACATATATACATTTGGTCATTTCAAATTCTAGGCCAAAGTACCTCCTCACCGCCCCGAGCTTAAGTACCTTCAATTATATCAACTTAGTCGTATAGGTGTTGAATGGTACGAGGTGTTAAAACAAAGCACTAAAAATGATGACTCTGATTTTGATGGGGAAGAAAACTACTTGAATGATCAGGTGGCGGGTTTCTAGACCAATGCCCAAGGGTCTAATGAAGATTCTTGGTGCCAAGGTCAGAACTATAATAGGGACAATAACTATAAGTGATTAGGGTATAAAGATAGGAGTAGATCAGGTAGAGATAAAGATAGTGACTGGAAAAAAAGGGATGGATACAATAATGATAGAAGTGGTTTGTACATCCCATATGTTAACCGTGAAGGAGAGTCTATCATTTTGAGAATGGAAGACATATTGGCTAAGTTGCTTAAAAGGGAAAAATCTATTGATTATAGCCTTAAGGAGATTCGTGCAGATATATATAGGATGAACCAAAATATTGAGTCACATGCTACTTCTATTAAAAAGATTTAGCAATAGCTAGGCCAAATGTCTACAGCTCTAAATCAATTCCATAAAGGTACAATTCAAAGTAACATAGTTTAGAATCTAAAAAATAATGGCCAAAGCATGGCTATGATTACTAGAAGTGGAAAAATAATTGTTGACCCTCTAATGCCGATAGTTGTTGACACTACAACCGAGCCTAAATTTATTGATGTTCAGAAGGTGGTTGAATCTGAAGAACAGGTTATTGATGAAAATCCGACTAAAAACGTGCCTCCAAATGTTGAAAAGAAGTCTGTAGCCACACAAGGGAAGGAGAAAGAGGTCCCTTAGACTCCAACTCCTATTCAACGACCTCCTTCACCTTTCCCACAAAGATTGAAAAAGAAGGCTGAAGAAGGGAAGTATTACATATTTATTTCAATGTTAAAGAAACTCTCTGCAAAATATCCCTTTGATTGAGGAACTTAAGAAAATTCCTAGCTATGCCATGTTTATAAATGATGTTGTGACTAAAAAGAGGACTATAATCTTCGAGCTTGTTGATAATTTGCACCACTGTTGTGTAATAGCTTCTCGGTCTCTTGAGAAGAAAAAGGAAGATCGTGGAGCATTCAACACTCAATGTACCATAAAAGCATTTAAATTTTCAAAGATTTTTATCTGATTTGGGTGCTAGTATTAATCTCATGCCACTAGCAGTGATTTTGCAGTTGGGCTTTGGAGCCCCCAAATCGACATTAATGCAACTTCTTATGGTAGATCATATGATGAAGAGGAAGGAGAGTCTATCATTTTGAGAATGGAAGACATATTGGCTAAGTTGCTTAAAAGGGAAAAATCTACTGATTATAGCCTTAAGGAGATTCGTGCAGATATATCTGGGATGAACCAAAATATTGAGTCACATGCTACTTCTATTAATAAGATTTAGCAATAGCTAGGCCAAATGTCTACAGCTCTAAATCAATTCCATAAAGTTCAAAGTAACATAGTTTAGAATCCAAAAAATAATGGCCAAAGCATGGCTATGATTACTAGAAGTGGAAAAATAATTGTTGACCCTCTAATGCCGATAGTTGTTGACACTACAACCGAGCCTAAATTTATTGATGTTCAGAAGGTGGTTGAATCTGAAGAACAGGTTATTGATGAAAATCCGACTAAAAACGTTCCTCCAAATGTTGAAAAGAAGTCTGTAGCCACACAAGGGAAGGAGAAAGAGGTCCCTTAGACTCCAACTCCTATTCAACGACCTCCTTCACCTTTCCCACAAAGATTGAAAAAGAAGGCTGAAGAAGGGAAGTATTACATATTTATTTCAATGTTAAAGAAACTCTCTGCAAAATATCCCTTTGATTGAGGCACTTAAGAAAATTCCTAGCTATGCCATGTTTATAAATGATGTTGTGACTAAAAAGAGGACTATAATCTTCGAGCTTGTTGATAATTTGCACCACTATTGTGTAATAGCTTCTCGGTCTCTTGAGAAGAAAAAGGAAGATATTGGAGCATTCAACACTCAATGTACCATAAAAGCATTCAAATTTTCAAAGGTTTTTATCTGATTTGGGTGCTAGTATTAATCTCATGCCACTAGCAGTGATTTTACAGTTGGGCTTTGGAGCCCCCAAATCGACATTAATGCAACTTCTTATGGTAGATCATATGATGAAGAGGAAGGAGAGTCTATCATTTTGAGAATGGAAGACATATTGGCTAAGTTGCTTAAAAGGGAAAAATCTACTGATTATAGCCTTAAGGAGATTCGTGCAGATATATCTGGGATGAACCAAAATATTGAGTCACATGCTACTTCTATTAATAAGATTTAGCAATAGCTAGGCCAAATGTCTACAGCTCTAAATCAATTCCATAAAGTTCAAAGTAACATAGTTTAGAATCCAAAAAATAATGGCCAAAGCATGGCTATGATTACTAGAAGTGGAAAAATAATTGTTGACCCTCTAATGCCGATAGTTGTTGACACTACAACCGAGCCTAAATTTATTGATGTTCAGAAGGTGGTTGAATCTGAAGAACAGGTTATTGATGAAAATCCGACTAAAAACGTTCCTCCAAATGTTGAAAAGAAGTCTGTAGCCACACAAGGGAAGGAGAAAGAGGTCCCTTAGACTCCAACTCCTATTCAACGACCTCCTTCACCTTTCCCACAAAGATTGAAAAAGAAGGCTGAAGAAGGGAAGTATTACATATTTATTTCAATGTTAAAGAAACTCTCTGCAAAATATCCCTTTGATTGAGGCACTTAAGAAAATTCCTAGCTATGCCATGTTTATAAATGATGTTGTGACTAAAAAGAGGACTATAATCTTCGAGCTTGTTGATAATTTGCACCACTATTGTGTAATAGCTTCTCGGTCTCTTGAGAAGAAAAAGGAAGATCGTGGAGCATTCAACACTCAATGTACCATAAAAGCATTCAAATTTTCAAAGGTTTTTATCTGATTTGGGTGCTAGTATTAATCTCATGCCACTAGCAGTGATTTTACAGTTGGGCTTTGGAGCCCCCAAATCGACATTAATGCAACTTCTTATGGTAGATCATATGATGAAGAGGAAGGAGAGTCTATCATTTTGAGAATGGAAGACATATTGGCTAAGTTGCTTAAAAGGGAAAAATCTACTGATTATAGCCTTAAAGAGATTCGTGCAGATATATCTGGGATGAACCAAAATATTGAGTCACATGCTACTTCTATTAATAAGATTTAGCAATAGCTAGGCCAAATGTCTACAGCTCTAAATCAATTCCATAAAGTTCAAAGTAACATAGTTTAGAATCCAAAAAATAATGGCCAAAGCATGGCTATGATTACTAGAAGTGGAAAAATAATTGTTGACCCTCTAATGCCGATAGTTGTTGACACTACAACCGAGCCTAAATTTATTGATGTTCAGAAGGTGGTTGAATCTGAAGAACAGGTTATTGATGAAAATCCGACTAAAAACGTTCCTCCAAATGTTGAAAAGAAGTCTGTAGCCACACAAGGGAAGGAGAAAGAGGTCCCTTAGACTCCAACTCCTATTCAACGACCTCCTTCACCTTTCCCACAAAGATTGAAAAAGAAGGCTGAAGAAGGGAAGTATTACATATTTATTTCAATGTTAAAGAAACTCTCTGCAAAATATCCCTTTGATTGAGGCACTTAAGAAAATTCCTAGCTATGCCATGTTTATAAATGATGTTGTGACTAAAAAGAGGACTATAATCTTCGAGCTTGTTGATAATTTGCACCACTATTGTGTAATAGCTTCTCGGTCTCTTGAGAAGAAAAAGGAAGATCGTGGAGCATTCAACACTCAATGTACCATAAAAGCATTCAAATTTTCAAAGGTTTTTATCTGATTTGGGTGCTAGTATTAATCTCATGCCACTAGCAGTGATTTTACAGTTGGGCTTTGGAGCCCCCAAATCGACATTAATGCAACTTCTTATGGTAGATCATATGATGAAGAGGAAGGAGAGTCTATCATTTTGAGAATGGAAGACATATTGGCTAAGTTGCTTAAAAGGGAAAAATCTACTGATTATAGCCTTAAGGAGATTCGTGCAGATATATCTGGGATGAACCAAAATATTGAGTCACATGCTACTTCTATTAATAAGATTTAGCAATAGCTAGGCCAAATGTCTACAGCTCTAAATCAATTCCATAAAGTTCAAAGTAACATAGTTTAGAATCCAAAAAATAATGGCCAAAGCATGGCTATGATTACTAGAAGTGGAAAAATAATTGTTGACCCTCTAATGCCGATAGTTGTTGACACTACAACCGAGCCTAAATTTATTGATGTTCAGAAGGTGGTTGAATCTGAAGAACAGGTTATTGATGAAAATCCGACTAAAAACGTGCCTCCAAATGTTGAAAAGAAGTCTGTAGCCACACAAGGGAAGGAGAAAGAGGTCCCTTAGACTCCAACTCCTATTCAACGACCTCCTTCACCTTTCCCACAAAGATTGAAAAAGAAGGCTGAAGAAGGGAAGTATTACATATTTATTTCAATGTTAAAGAAACTCTCTGCAAAATATCCCTTTGATTGAGGCACTTAAGAAAATTCCTAGCTATGCCATGTTTATAAATGATGTTGTGACTAAAAAGAGGACTATAATCTTCGAGCTTGTTGATAATTTGCACCACTATTGTGTAATAGCTTCTCGGTCTCTTGAGAAGAAAAAGGAAGATCGTGGAGCATTCAACACTCAATGTACCATAAAAGTATTCAAATTTTCAAAGGTTTTTATCTGATTTGGGTGCTAGTATTAATCTCATGCCACTAGCAGTGATTTTGCAGTTGGGCTTAGGAGCCCCCAAATCGACATTAATGCAACTTCTTATGGTAGATCATATGATGAAGAGGCCTGTGTGTATTCTCTATGATGTTCTTGTAAAGGTTGAGTTTTTTATCTTTCTAGTGGATTTTATGATTTTTTACTATGAGGTTGATTTTGAGGTATCCATGGGGAAACCGTTCCTTACAACCAGATGAGCTTTAGTTGACATGAAAACTGGGCAGATGAAATTTTAATTGAATAATGAAGAAGTGACTTTCAGTATTTGTCAGTCAATGAAGCAGCCTAATGACATGCGTGCGGTCTTGGTGATTGATGTAGTAGATGAAGAGATGCTATTGGTACCTTTTAAGGAGTGATTTAGTGTGGAAGCACTTTTTGGCTGTGATTATAAATTTTAATCGAGATGACATGGAAGAGTATGATGAGATGGTTGATGCACTCACCAGTATAGAGTCCTACACTTATACACAAAAGAAGATAGATTTGGACTTGAAGAATCATGGAACTCTACTGGCCAAACCTTCTATTGAGGAGCCTTTAGTCTTAGAGCTCAAGTCTCTCCCGTCTCAGTTGTGATATGTGTTGTTGGGAGAAAAAGTACCTTGCCAGTTATTATAGATGCATATTTGGTTGAATAAAAAATGGAAGCTCTAGTATCTATTTTTAAGAAGTTCAAGAGGACCATCAGTTGGTCTATTGCTAACACCATTGGTATTCCACCCAGTATATACATTCATATAATCCACCATGAGATCGATTGTATTCCTAACATTGAGCATCCGTGCAGGCTGAATCCACCTATGCAAGAGGTCATCAAAAAGGAAATTATCAAGTGGTTGGATGCATGTGTGGTTTATACTATTGTAGACTGTAAGTGGGTAAGCCCAGACCAATATGTGCCAAACAAGGATGAAATCTATGAGGTTCCTAATGTAAGGAATGATATTATTCCAATGAGGCCACTAACAAGCTGGCGAGTAGGCATGGACTATAATAAGCTAAATTTTTTGATTGAAAAAAGATCACTTGTCAATTCCACTCATGGATCAGATGTTAAACAGTCTTGCTGGTAGAGGATGACATTGTTTACTTGATGGTCATTCGAGATACAATCAGATCTCAATTTCTCATAAAGAGGAAGCGAAGACCACTTTCACTTGTCCATATGGGACATTTTCCTTCAAGTGAATGCCCTTCGAGTTGTGTAATACGCCAGTGAAATTTTAGCATTACATGATATCTATCTTCACAGACATAGTGAAGGACACTATCAAGGTATTTATGGATGACTTTTCTGTGCTAGGTGACTCTTTTAATGATTACTTTGCCCATTTGTGCTGTGTATTATAGAGATGTGAAGAATGTAATTTGGTACTTAATTGGGAAAAGTTTTACTTCATGGTAAATGAAGGTATTGTTCTTGGCCACAGGATCTCTAAAAAGGGGATTGAGGTTTATAAAGTGAAGATTAAAGTTATTGAAAAATTGCCACCATCGATCTCCGTAAAAGGTTTTCGAAGCTTTTTTGAGTATGCTGGATTTTATCATAGATCATCAAGGATTTCTCTAAGATTGCACACCCTTTGTGCAAATTATTGGACAAGGAGGTGAAGTTGTGTTTGATGATGCGTGTCTAAAGGCATTTGAATGCCTTAAGGAAAAGTTGATCTCGACTCCTATCATTATTTCACCTAACTGGTCTAAGCCTTTTGAAGTTATGTGTGATGCTAGCGGAGTGTCACTAGGAGAAGTCCTAGGCCAAATACGGAAGAAGATTCTACATCTTATATACTATGCTAGAAAATCACTTAATACTGCTCAGAAAAGTTACACTGTGATGGAACAAGAGCTGCTTTTTGTAGTTTTTGCTTTTGAGAAATTCAAATCCTAGTTATTTGGCATGAAGGTGATTATGCCCACTGACCACGAAGCTCTTAGGTACCTTACAATAAAAAAAATGTGAAGCATAAATTAATTGGGTTGATACTTCTAGTACGAGAGTTTGAATTTGAGGTCAAGGACCGTAAAGAGACTGAAAACTAGGTTGCTGATCATTTGTAAAGATTAGATGAAGAGACAATGTTTAAGTTGAAGGATGATATATAAATTGATGATACTTTTCTGGATGAGCAAGTATTAGCTGCATCACAAGATTTGATTTCATGGTTATTTGATTTTGCTATTTATTTTGTGAGTAATGTGGTGCCTTCTTATTTTTCCATCCATTAGCAAAGGAAGTTTATCTCTGATATGCAAAGGTTTTTTAGGGATGAGCCATACTTGTTATGTATTTGTGCTGATGGGATGATTTGTAGATGTGTTCCTGACAGAGAGATGATGAGCATTCTGGAAGCATGTCACTCATACCCTATTGGGGGGCATTATAATGGCATCCCGATAGCTCATAAGATTTTGCAATGTTGATACTATTGGCTTAACATTCATCAGGATGCACATGATTATGTAAAGTCATATGATTAATGTTAGAGGCAAGGGGGTGTATCAAGAAAGCATGACCTTTCTCTCACCCCCATTCTTGTGGTTGAACTATTTGATGTATAGGGTATTGACTATATGGGCCCATTTGTCAGCTCAACTGGGATGAATTATATACTTCTAGCTGTTGACTATGTGTCCAAGTGGGTAGAGGCAGTTGCGCTTCCCAATAATAAAGGCAAGAGTGTCACAATATTCTTGAAATGAAACATCTTATCTAGGGTTGGTACCTCAAGGGCAATCATTAGTGATGGAGGCTTTCACTTTTGTAATTGGTTGTTTCAAACCCTACTTGAGAAGTATGATGTAAAGCATAATGTGGAAACAGTTTATCATCTACAATCTAGTGGGAAAGTTGAGGTTTCCAATCAAGAAATTAAGACAATACTTGCGAAAATTGTTAATGCAAATAGAATGGATTGGTCTAGGAAGTTAGATGATTATTTATGGGGGTATCAGACTGCTTTCAAGACCCCTATAGTTTTGTGTCCCTATCATCTTGTGTATGGAAAATCATGTCATTTGCCGATGGAGCTTGAGCATAAAGCCACGTGGGCACTCAACAAGCTGAATTTGAATTAGGGTGATGGCTCTAACTTGAAGCTTGATAAATTAAATGTGTTGGATGAGTTTTGACTAAAAGCCTATGAGAATTCAGCCCTGTACAAAGAAAAGATGAATATGTATCATGACTAGAAGATAGAAAAAAAAAAGACTTTGCACCAGGTGATTTGGTCCTGCTGTTCAACTAAAGTCTCCGCTTATTTATTGGCAAGTTAATGTCTAAGTTGATGGGACCATTTCGAGTGGTACTTGTGTTCCCATATGGTGCAACTGAGCTTGAGAACCACGAAGGTAAACAATTTAAGATAAATGGTCAGCGTGTGAAGGCATATTTGGGAATTGTTGAGGAAATCAAGGTAGTGGACATTTGGGCCCTTGGTGAAGTCTAAGTAACATAGGGACCTGCATCGTGCTGTAACATTAAATAAGGTGCTGCATAGGAGGCAATCCAAGGGGCAATTTGATAAAGTCTGAATAGTGAAGTAACTGGCATCATGTTGTGACATTAAATTAGGTGCTACTTTGGAGGCAACCTAAGGGTTTTTCCTTTCTTTTCCTTTGATTTTCTTTATTAGATTAATGTTGTTGAAGTGTGCAGGGGAAAATCGAGGTAGGCTCAGGAAAAGAAGTGCATAGTTGATGAGGTAAGTGAGGATCCACGAGCAAGCTTCATTGATCATGGAACAATCTATGGCTCGTGGATACCACTCGTGAAAATCAGAAAAAATGCTCTATTTGGGGACATGGTCCACCAGCACATTCCATGATCAATGGGTTGTAAACACGACATATGAATGAGACTCATGGAAATAAGAGCCAATGAAATAAGTCAGAAAATATTCCACAAGCCCGTTCCACAGACCGTGGACTATTCCACAACCCGTGAATAGGAACCATGGAAATTAGGTAAGTCTCCTTATCCCTTTTTTAATTTTTCTTAAGTGCAAAATAAGAGAGATCCAACTCGACCTAGAAACTTTTAAAGTCGATCCTCTCCCACAAAACCACGATCCATTTCAAATTTTTGAAACCTAAAATGTAAATCCTTACGTTAAAATCTCTAATTGCCTAAATTTCCTCCACCGTATACTCCATAAAACTTCCCTTAACCAATTTTCTCACACCATAGCAAAAATCACCACCTCTCTTTCCCCACATTTGTGTTCCTCATCCAATTTTTCTCACGGGTTGGTCGATTTTGCTTGATTTCTAGTTGATTACTTAATTTCCTCTAATTCAAATAAGGTATGAAGTCAATTTCTATACTTGTTCAAATTTTTGGTTGAATAAACCTGACCGAAGGTTGGTCATGTATGAAATTCGTGTTTAGAACCCATGGGGATGACAGTTTTTGAGTAGATACTTGAAAATTCTAGGGCAGGTGTGAATGTAATGGTGTAAAATTGGTAAAAGAAGTTTGTGGGATTAATTTTTTTGTAAAAGAGGCTAAACTGAGTCTACGAGGTCATTCCATGAGTTGTGGATTATTCCTTAAGCCGTGGATAACACTCGTCGAACTCAGACCTGCATCTTTTTTTTGCGATCCAGGAGGGAAATCCATAAGCCATGGATCATTCTACAAGCCATGGATAGCACTCATAGAACTCAGGACTGCAGACTAGAAAAATTTTGAGATCTACGAGGAGTTTCCACGAGTCATGGACCATGCTCTGGGATCCCTCTTGTTCTTCAAAATCATATGCAACCTGTCTGCTTTTCATTATTTTGTGTGCTAATGATCTATCCCAAAGGTACCATGCTTCCAAAAACACCATAAAAAGGTGGAGCATCCACACCCGTAAAAAGGAGAGAGAGGGGCTCGTAAATTAAAAAGTCAACTTCAGGATGAGCCCACATAATCTGAAGCAAGTGGGTCTGAGGAGGTGTGTGCTATCAATTTTTATTCAGACATCAAACCTCGGACCATGAGGCAAAGAACTAAGAGACTGGTTGCACCTCTTATTGATACACATGCATAGACTACCTCTCCCCAGTTTGAAGAAAAATAGAGGTCATTAGATACTGGGGATGGTGATGTGTCCAAAGGAGAGATTTCATCACCCACTTACACTGTTAATGGGGCTGAGTCTGATGATGTTAATTCTAGCACAGGGGAAAATAATTTCATCGACACATCAGGAAATAGAAGAAGAGTTGAGGTAGACAGTGCTTAGTCGTCCCAAGTTTATGATAATCGACGGTGGTGTGTTCTTGATATGCAGGGGATATATGAAATGGATAAAGCTCTATCTTACAAAGAGTTTCCTAAGATAAGTATTTTTTAGGAGCCACATAATTAGACTGCAAACTTGGTTGAGATTCCATACATTCATGCTACATTTAGGCAGTACAAGTTTGGTTGGATGGGTGAGAAATCAAGCAGCTTCATTCCAGAGTTGGTTTGAGATTTTTATGCATCCTATGCCACTACAGTCCAACAGAGTATTCCCTAGAGATAGCGGACACGGGACCAACCTCAACTAGCCAGCCTACTAGTGCGAGGTAGGCCCATTGACATCTCCAAGAGTACTATTTATTGCTTCTTATTTGGGCCTGAGTATGAGCTTCTGATTAACACGGAAGAGTTCAACTATTGCATAAGGATTTTGACAGACCACAACAAAATAAAAGAACCTGCACAGAAATCTAAATTATTGAGATAAGTTGTCAATTACATCACCAAGCGTGGTGTAGATGCTGACTAGGTGGCTGTCAGAGTTGACATTAAAAAGGTGTCACTAGGTTTCACAAGAAAATTCTAGTGGGTGATAGTGCAGACTCAACTTTGTCCAACGCAGGCTGATATACTTTCACAACTGATCAAGCAATTCTCATGGCTAGTATCATGGTAATATACAATATAAATTTACCTCGATACATTATTGCTGATATCTATGAGAGGGTGTTTCAGGATAGTACTAGAATCCCCTTTCTATGCTTGGTTCATCCCTAGTGTATACACTCTAGTGTCCTAATACTGCCGGATGTTGGCCACCTAATTAAGGTGATATGGATTCAGGATGTGGGGCTGATTAAGGATGACACGAATAAAGTTTACCAGAGACAAGCCCAACCACTACTTCATTGAAAGTTGCTTTGTTAACAGGGGCTAGTTTAGACGCGTGATCAGGTTGACACCCCACCAGGATATTGCTAGAAGTACCACTAAGCATAGTATAGAGTTTCATCTCCTGAGACTAGCATTACACTAGAGGGTACCATAGTTCTAACTTTAGCACCCTCGACATCCAAATCTTCCACATCTATTCCTATCACGCTCCTACGCCCTTCCACATCTGGTATGGTTAGTATCACTCATGACATCCATCAGGCATTGGTTGGTTGGTAGACCCTGAAAGAGTCATATTTGTCTGAGTTGGTAAAGCAGTGGAAACCATGGGTCTAGACTTCCATCACTTCTACATAGGAAAGAGTTTAGGAGAGGGTAAAAGTAGTTATAGATGGATTTTTCTGCGAGTTTCATAGGTAGATAGATGGGTTATAGCATCGAGTGAATGATAGGTTAAACGAGATACAAAGCCCTGACTTGGGAGAGATACAAAGGGAGATGGCACAACTTCGAGCAAAGGTTGGCATATTATTTGTGAGCCACCCCCATCATACCACCTTTTCCTATGACTATGTCTGATGCTCCTCCATTATTTATTGATCTTTTTACCAATGATGAGACACCAATTATTAGGGTGAAGAGGTCTTAGAGTGAGGACACTTTTAATGTTGGCGCTGATTTTGGGAGAGTAGAAAAAAGGAGAGGTTTTACATGGTGGTAGCCACATAGTGGTCATTGGATTACCAGAGATAGTATGAGGAGGTAGACCATCATAGAGCTCAAGGAGAGTCCCCCAGTTTGGCACTAGTTGTTGGAGTTGCCATACCTACCGTGATTGAGATTCTGACTGCTACTGATACCGGTAAGATACATCCTGTGGCCCCTACCTTTCTTATCAACTGAGAGTGACAGCCACCATCGATGTACAACCCATATTGACTCACCAGACCCATGCACCTAGGGAGACTCAGGTATGTCGCTTCCTCTAGCTGTTAATTAAAATCTAATGCATTAGGGACAATGCACACTTTTTCTGATGGAAGGGTAAACTTGTAGGTCTATATTTTAAACTTAGGGGGTTTTGTTGTTGTGTTTCTTTTCCCCAAGGTTTTCTATATAGTAGAACTGACATGTTTAGGAGTTAATTTGTTGTGTTTTATGTTTTGTGTGTTTTTAAAAGGAAAATAGGAACACTTAGTGCAGTCTAAAGCATGGAAACTGATTTTGAAATTTGTTTTGAGAAAGGAGATGCCTCTCTATTTTGTGTGATATATATATTTATTTGCAGTAATAGATTGACTATTAATGATATGTTCATAACATTATGTATATGGATGTGATAAGTGTTGCTTAAGCTTGGGCATGAACCTAATAGTTAGCATTTTATAATGTAACTTTGCGACTTGTGTGTGAGAGCTGAAATTCGTATCATTCCTACTGTGTGTGTGCAATCCAGAACATGCCCGATTAGTCTACCCCATGTTATAGGATAGTTGGTTAGGAAAGGATCATAGGACATTTTTCAATTCAGTCCACTTAGCCTAAATGACCATCAAAATAAAGTAAATATTCATTGATCCCTAATTTTGAGCCTAAATTGACATATGTTATTGATTAGCCTATTCACTTTTCTGATTTATCTTCTAACCTGTATTTTCTCCTTGGTCCCTCCTTGGACATTGTGCATCTCAACTTAGTCTAATTGCCTAAGTTGAGTATGGCTACTATAGAGGTAAATCAAAAGAAGAATAGGGTATGAAAAGAAAAGACTTGTGGTAAGAAGGAGAATAACGGGTGTGGCATATGCTCGAAAAGAAAAAAAAAAGAAATGAAAAGAAAAGAAAAAAAAGAAAGAAAAAGAAAAAAAGAGAAAAGAAAGATGAGTTTGAATTACCGCACCCATCGCAAAGAGGATAAAAGGGAATTAGGAAGGAGAAGATTAGTCTAAAAGTGGAGTAAAAGATAGCGTAGTATCAAGGAGGGAATAGTCACTATTTCCAAATATACCATACCCATCCCCGAACCTACGTTCAAAGTTGAGTAAAGTCCTATAATGATCCTAGTCCAATTGTTCAAAAGTCGAGGCATAGAAAATAAGAGAAAGTCTATGGTATTGTGCATGCATTGTTTGAATTTCATTGTGGGAGAGAGTTTGTTTGCACCAGTCCCTATTTGAATATTTACCATGTGAACGTGACTTCTTTGTGGTGAGGGCACTAGAGTAATATTAATCATTATTGATTGTTGGGGTAACTATCATATGTGTATGCAAACTTGTGCATTGATATCATAATGTCATCCATAGATCCTCTCATGTAAACTTGACGAGTGGTGTAGATGCACTTGCTTTGTAATAACAAAGAGGGAGGTGTCATACATGTGAGCTAAACTGTTTAAAAGCCATGTAACTATCACAGTTTCCAATTTTCTTTTACTTAAGCATCAATATGCGATAGTTTTTATTTTGTCACTTGAGGACAAGCAAATGTTTTAAGTTGAGGGTGTTAATGTGTCATGCTTTTATGGTATTTTTGATGCTTAACACTTGGAATTGTTGTACGTTATTTAGAAGTTTTTGGTAGATTTGATGTGTTTTTGGTTGTTGTGCAGGAAAATAGGGCTCAAAATCCAAGTCAAGGAAAAAAGATGCAAAAATGGACAAAATTGAGATCAACGACTGCTTTCTACGATCCGTGGATTCATCCAGAATCTTTGGAATTGGATCGTGGACCTGATTTTTCAGGGGTACAGGCTACACTAATTTCCATGATAGGCTTTCATGAGTCATGAAACATTTCATGAATCATGGACCCTTTTCGTGGACTTATTCTAGAGAAGACGTAAAAAAGCTTGATTTCCACGAAAGGATTCCATGACCCATGGAATAGCTTCGTAGAATTCATCCTAAAGACGTGCAAAGTGCCTGAGTTTTGATGGGAGACATCCACGGATCATGGGTCGATCTACAGACCATAAATGGCACTCATGGAAGTTGCCAACTATTCTTTTCCTTGTTTTTTAGGATAGGTTTTGTAATGTCTAATATTAGCTCTTGAACCTAATGCAACTTAATCAAAATAGTACCTAAATATTTTTGGGCAGATTTACGTATTAGCGTTAATTAAATGGTGTATCATCACACCTTTCTCCTCAATTAAAATACAACACACACACACACTAAACTACTGCCTCCAACTATAAAAACACATCAAACAACCCCTACACAACTAACCATACCGAAATACAATAGCAACACATTGAATCCACGGCTACCGATCACCGTCCTGTGAGTTCATAACAACAATTCAACAATATTTGTCCATCCAAACTTCAATCCAAAAAGATGATTAGGTACAAAGTACTTACCACGCTTGAAGGGGTGTTTTTATCCTCTTTTAATTGATGCCTTGCAAAGATTAAGTACCCCCTACACATACACCAACAAGAGAAGGAGAAATCTCTTAATTGTTACACAATTTCTAAGTGTCCAACTTTAAGGAAGGGGTTGTCATAGTTCATGTATTTCTTACCATAGGATATCATATCTACATGTATTAGATTATAACCAAGATAATAAGTTGTTTAACTCACCTTAAGCTTGAATAAATCTTGATCTTCATAGAACCCTAAAGGGAGAGAGGGGCTGCAAAAAGGAAAGAATTTTCTCAACTATTGGTTTAGGATATTGGCTAAGAGAAGACTACTGAAACTTCATCCAAATCAGGTCCTTATATAGGGTATTTTCGCCGACCTTTTGTATTAACATTGAGCCAAAATGGGTCAAGAAGTTTGGGCCAAAATATACCTTTTGTTAGGTCTCAAATGAGTTATGTTTGTGGCTGAATTTGAGCTGCTTTTGGGATATTTTTGGGTTTTACTTTGGTCAAATTGGTGGCTGCCTTGTATTAATTTGGGCCAGACCATGTATAACTTTGTGGGGCCAACATAGAGCTTCTTCTGGGCCACTGTTAGGTCTAATAATCCATGTACGTGCTTCACACAATCGACCCTCATAAATTGGTTTGTTAGAGCAAGTAGGTTATGCACCTACATATCACCTATGAAATTAGATAAGTCGAGCAAGCACCTCTATTGTTTTGTCTCATTTTCCAAACCGTCATCCTTATACTTTCACTTAACAACTATATACATTTGGCCATTTCAAATTCTAGGCAAAAGTACCTCCTCACTACCCCTGTCACGCCCTAAGGCTACCCCCTAGACGTAACAAAGTGCTTAGAGTCACAAGTAACCCCAAGCTAACCCCTAGTTTAGCATATCTAAACAATTTCAAGTTAAAAGCTTCACTATGCGGAAGAGGCATGTGTGTATTCTCTATGATATTCTTGTAAAGGTTGAGTTTATTATCTTTCTAGTGGATTTTATGATTTTTGACTATGAGGTTGATTGTGAGGTGTCCATTATCTTGGGGCAACCATTCCTTACCACCAGATGAGCTTTAGTTGACATGAAAACTTGGCAGATGAAATTTCAATTGAATAATGAAGAAGTGACTTTCACTATTTGTCAGTCAATGAAGCAGCCTAATGACATGCATGTGGTCTTGGTGATTGATGTAGTAGATGAAGAGATGCCATTAGTGCCTTTTAAGGAGAGATTTAGTGTGGAAGCACTTTCAACTGTGATTATGAATTTTAATGGAGTTGACATAGAGGAGTATGATGAGATGGTTTATGAACTCACCAGTATAGAGTCCCACACTTATACGCCAAAGAAGATAGATTTAGACTTGAAGAATCATGCAACTCTACTGGCCAACTCAAGTCTCTCCCGTCTCAGTTGTGGTATGTTTTCTTGGGAGCAAAAGTACCTTGCCAGTTATTATAGCTGTATTTTTGGTTGAATGGAAACTGGAAGCTCTAGTATCTGGTTTTAAGAAGTTGAAGAGGACAATCAGTTGTTCCGTTGCTAACACCATTGGTATTCCACCCAGTATATACATTCATATAATCCACCATAAGACCGATTGTATTCCTAATATTGAGCATCAGCGCAGGCTGAATCCACCTATGCAAGAGGTCATCAAAAAGGAAATTATCAAGTGGTTTGATGCATGTGTGGTTTATATTATTGTAGACAGTAAGTGGGTAAGCCCAGCCCAATATGTACAAAACAAGGATGGAATCAATGTGGTTCCTAATGCAAGGAATCAGATGATTCCAATGAGGCCACTAGCAAGCTGGCGAGTATGCATGGACTATAAGAAGCTAAATTTTTGACTGAAAAAAGATCACTTCTCAATTCCACTCATGGATCAGATGTTAGACGGTTTTGCTGGTAGAGGATGGCATTGTTTTCTTGATTTTCATTTGGGATACAATCAAATCTCGATTTCTCATGAAGACGAAGAGAAAACCACTTTCACTTGTCCATATGGGACACTTTCCTTCAAGTGAATGCCCTTCGAGTTTTGTAATGCACCATTGACATTTTAGCATTGCATGATATCTATCTTCACATACATAGTGAAGGACACTATCAAGGTATTTATGGATGACTTTGCCATGCTAGGTGACTCTTTTAATGATTACTTTGCCCATTTGAGCTGTGTATTATAGAGATGTGAATAATGTAATTTGGTACTTAATTGGGAAAATTTTTACTTCATGGTATATGAAGGTATTGTTCTTGGCCACAAGATCTCTAAAAAGGGGATTGAGGTTTATAAAGTGCAGATTAAAGTGATTGAAAAATTGCCACCATCGGTCTCCGTAAAAGGTTTTCGAAGCTTTTTTGAGCATGCTGGATTTATCATAGATTCATCAAGGATTTCTCTAAGATTGCACACCCTTTGTGCAAATTATTGGACAAGGAGGTGAAGTTGGTGTTTGATGATGCGTGTCTAAAGGCATTTTAATGCCTTAAGGAAAAGTTGATCTCGACTCCTATCATTCTTTCACCTGACTGGTCTAAGCCTTTTGAAGTTATAATTGCTGCTAGTGGAGTGGCACTAGGAGAAGTCCTATGCCAAATACGAAAGAAGATTCTACATCTTAAATACTATGCTAGAAAATCACTTAATATTGCTCAGAAAAGTTACATTTTGATGGAACAAGAGTTGCTTGTTGTGGATTTTGCTTTTGAGAAATTCAAATCCTACTTGTTTGGAATGAAGGTGATTGTGCCCACTGACCATGAAGCTCTTAGGTACCTTATAATAAAGAAAGATGTGAAGCATAGATTAATTGGGTTGGTACTTCTATTACTAGAGTTTGAATTTGAGGTTAAGGACCGTAAGGGGACTGAAAACCAGGTTGCTTATCATTTATCAAGATTAGATGAAGAGGCAATGTTGAAATGAAAGATGATATAGAAATTGATGATACTTTTCTGGATGAGCAAGTATTAGCTGTATCACAAGATTTGATTCCATGGTTCTTTGATTTTGCTATTTATTTTGTAAGTGATGTGGTGCCTTCTGAGTTTTCCTTCGATTAGCAAAGGAAGTTTATTTCTGATGTGCAAAAGTTTTTCTGGGATGAGCCATACTTGTTCTGTATTTGTGCTGATGTGATGATTTGTAAATGTGTGCCTGACATAGAGTTGATGAGCATTCTAGAAGCATGTTACTCATCCCCTGTTGGGGGCATCATAATGGCATCTCGATAGCTCATAAGATTTTGCAATGTTGATACTATTGGCTTACCATTCATCAGGATGCATATGATTATTTAAAGTCATATGATCAATGTTAGAGGCAATGGGGTATATCAAGAAAGCATGAGATTTCTCTCACCCCCATTTTTGGGGTTGAACTATTTGATGTATGGGGTATTAACTTTATGGGCCCATTTGTGAGCTCAACTTGGATGAATTACATACTTGTAGCTGTTGACTATGTGTCCAAGTGGGTAGAGGCAGTTGCGCTTCCCAATAATAAAGGCAAGAGTGTCACAACATTCTTGAAATGAAGCATCTTATCCTGGTTTGGTACCCCAAGGGCAATCATCAGTGATGTAGGCTTTCAATTTTGTAATTGGTTGTTTCGAACCCTACTTGAGATGTATGATGTAAAGCATAATATGGGAACAACTTATCATCTACAATCTAGGGGGAAAGTTGAGGTTTCCAATCAAGAAATAAAGACAATACTTCCAAAAATTGTTAATGCAAATATAATGGATTGGTCTAGTAAGTTAGATGACTCTTTATGGGCGTATCAGACTGCTTTCAAGCCCCTTGTTGTTTTGTCTCCCTATACTCTTGTTTATGGAAAATCATGTCATCTGCTAATGGAGCTTGAGAATAAAGCCACGTGGGCACTCAAGAAGCTGAATTTGAATTGGGGTGATGCCTCTAAATTGAGGCTTGATCAATTAAATGTGTTGGATGAGTTTTGACTAAAAGCCTATGAGAATTCAGCCATGTACAAAGAGAAGATGAATATGTATCACGACTAGAAGATAGAAAAAAAGACTTTGCACCAAGTGATTTGGTCCTGCTGTTCAACTCAAGACTCCGCTTGTTTCTTAGCAAGCTAAAATCTTAGTGGATGGGACCATTTCGAGTGGTACTTGTGTTCCCATATGGTGGAACTGAGCTTGATAACCATGAAGGTATACAATTCAAGGTAAATGGACAGCGTGTGAAGGCATATTTGGGAACTTTTGAGGAAATCAAGGTAGTGGACATTTGGGCCCTCGGTGAAGTCTGAGTAACAAAGAGACCTGCATTATGCTGTGAAATTAAATCAAGTGCTGCTTGGGAGGCAATCCAAGGGGTAATTTGATGAAGTATGAGTAGTCAAGTAACTTGCGTCATGTTGTGACGTTAAATTAGGTGCTACTTGGGAGGCAACCCAAGGGTTTTTCCTTTCTTTTCCTTTGAATTTTGGTATTAGATTAATGTTGTTGAAGTGTACAGGGTAAAATCGAGGTAGGCTCAGGAAAAGTAGTGCATAGATGATGAGGTAAGTGAGGATCCATGAGCAAGCTTCATGGATCATGGAACCATCTATGGCTCGTGGATCCCACTCGTTAAAATCAGAAAAAATGCACTATTTGAGGACATGGTCCACTACCCCATTCCATGATCAATGGGTTGTGCCACGACATGTGAATGAGACTCATGGAAATCAGAGCAAATAAAACAATTCAGAACATTTTCCACAAGCCCGTTCTACAGACTGTGGACTATTCCATAACCTGTGAATAGGAATCATGGAAATTAGTTAAGTCACCTTATACCCTTTTTATTTTTCTTAAGTGCAAAATAAGAGCGATCCTATCCGACCCAAAAACTTTTAAAATCGATCCTCTCCCATAAAACCACGATCCATTTCAAATTTTTGAAACCTAAAATGTAAATCCTTACGTTAAAACCTTCAATTGCCTAAATTTCCTCCACCATATACTCCATTAAATTTCCCTTAACCAATTTTCTCACACCATAGCCAAAATCACCACCTCTCTTCACCCACATTTGTGTTCCTCAAAAAAAAATTCTCACAGGTTGGTCGATTTTGCTTGATTTCTAGTTGATTACTTAATTTCCTCCAATTCAACTAAGGTATGAAGTTAATTTCTATACTTGTTCAAATTTTTGGTTGAATAAACCTGACCAAAGGTTGGTCATGTATGAAATTCGTGTTTAGAACCCATGGGGATGACAGTTTTTGAGTAGATACTTGAAAATTCTAGGGTAGGTGTGTATATAATGGTGTAAAATTGGTAAAAGAAGTCTGTGGGATTAAATTGTTTTGTAAAAGAGGCTAAACTGAGTCTACGAGGGCATTCCATGAGTTGTGGATCATTCCACATGTCGTGGATAACACTCGCGGAACTCAGACCTGCATCTTTTTTTTGTAATCCAGGAGGAAAATCCATAAGCCATGGATCATTCTACAAGCCATGGATGGAACTCATAGAACTCAGGCCTACAGACTAGAAAATATTTGAGATCCACAAGAGGTTTCCACGATTCATGGACCATGCTCTTGGATACATCTTGTCCTTCAACAGCATATCCAACTTGTTTGCTTTTCATTCTTTTGTGTTCTAATGATCTATCCCACATGTACCATGCTTCCGGAAATATCATAAAAAGGTGGAGCAGCCACACCTGTAGATAGGAGAGAGGGGAGCTCGTAAATTAAAAAGTCAACTTCGGGATGAGCCCACATATTTTGAAGTAAGTGGGTCTGAGGAGGTGTGTGCTATCAATTTTTATTCGGACATCAAACTTCAGACCATGAATCAAAGATCTAAGAGATAGGTTGTACCTCATATTGATAAACAAGCATAGACTACCTCTCCCCAGTCTAAAGAAAAATAGAGGTCATCAGACTACACTCTTGATTGGAGTGACGAACATAATATCTATCACCTTATGAAGGTCGTCAACAAACTCCTATGGATCCTTGTCACACTTTGACCCATGAAGTCCCAGATTCTAGCTGTGGGAGAGTTAGTGTGAGGTGGAGCTGGTGCCATAGCCTGTTGATTGACATGAGTGGTCATGGCCTGAGCAAGCACCTGAAAAGCAGCCCTAAATTCAGCATGAGTGACTTGCCTATTCAGATGGTCTGCTGGTGTTGGCTGATTCCTGGCATTGGCTCTTCGAGAAGGCATTTTTTGTAACGTGAAGAGAATGAGTTAGAAGGAGATTAAATAGATTTCACACTCTATAGCACGAGATGGAAAGTAAAGGAGGGAAGTTTTTCCTAATGATATCTCATAGCTTATCCCCCATAAGTGTGCCATGCTTCACACCCATGAAGAAGTCTCTACTCGATGCAGCTTTCAGACATCCTAGGACACTTGAACCTGATGCTCTGATACCAAGTTTGTCATACTCGGATGCTACCCCCTAGACGCAATATGGTGCTTAGGGTCACAAGTGACCCCAAGATAACCCATTGTCTGGCATATGTAAATAATTTCTAGTAAAACATGAACTATGCAGAAGCTGAAAAACATTAAAATATCTGAGATGGGAAAAGAAACCCAAACACATCTGAATGTATAATATATGTAAGAACGTAATGAATCTGAAAACAATACTAACAACTTAATAGTTGAATCTAATCTAGTCTATACTAACAACACATGCTATTATGGTTAAGCGTATGTTATAAGGAGTGAGTTGCAGTGTGAGTTAATGAATGTGTTGTGTTCTAAAATGAATAAAGGAGAAAAGAGCTTAACGAGTCTTACCAAATACAGTTTACAAGTTTCATATTATATCTTGTTCAGATTTACTACTTGCGACTTACTATTATGTTTCCACCTTATATGCTAGTAAATTATTATTGTACTGACGTCCCCATTGCCTGGGGGGTGCTGCATTAATGCCTGCAGGTCTAGACAGAAACCCAGACAAACCTCTTCAGTAGGATTTGCAGAGTTCAGCCATTTTGGTAAGCTCCATTCTTCCTGGAGCAGACGAGTTAGAGGTCTAGCTTATATTTTGACCAGGTTATGTATATGTACAGCTTATGGGTAGTCCAGCTCAATGTGATGGATATGAGATATTTTACTTACTCCTAGAGGCTTCTAGACGTGTATACGTATATCAGTGTTGGGTATGACCTTGTCGGCCTTGTTATTAGCTATCTACTATGATAATAGCCTTGTCGGCCTTGAGTTGTTTACCTACTATTGATATTTCAGTGTTTCAAATTGCTATTCTTTGAGACCTTGTCGGTCTCAGACCCCCAACAGGTTCAATAGAGATACACTCTATTTTGGTGCCCTCGGCCTTTTGGGGCTCCGGGTGTCAGTCATGCCTCCCATGGTTTGGGGCGTTACAAACTTTGTATCAGAGCACGTCAAATCCCAGGGAATCTACAAGTCGTGTCTAGTATAGTCTTGCTTATGGGTGTGTTATGCACCATGCCTATAATCATGCGGCTATATGACATCTAGGAATTGTTATCCTTCTTTCATTTTCTAGATCGTGCAATAGAGCAAGGTCGTAAGATATTTGAAGTCTAATCCATGCTTTTCTATTCCTTGTTTACAGAAATTCCTGTAACCAGACAAATCAGTAGTCGACGGGTTAGTACGGATACGGAGGAAGGTACTAGTCATTTCCCGACTATCCGAATGGATAGATTTGAGGCTCAAAGTGAGTTACCGACACCAGAGATCCTAGTTCATCAAGTACCTAATGAGACTAGAGGGGATACAATACCCCTGACCCCACATGCTCCAGTGGCATCTAAGATAGCTAGAGATGAACCAGCACCTGTAGCTCCTCCACCTTAAGAAGAGGACCAGGACATCAGGAGTGTGGTTCAATTATTGACTCAGATGGTAGCCACACAACAACAACAAATTGGGGCATCAACGTGTTCTAGGTCAGGTGGCTCAAAAGGTTCTAGGGCTCGAGAGTTTATCAGCCTAAGTCCTGCTATATTTACATGCTCTAACCCACGTGAGGATCATCATGAGTTTATTGATTAGACTTATTGAGTACTTCGAGTCATGCATGCAACTGTAGTAGAGGCAATGGAGTTTGCATCTTTCAGGTTACGAGATGTAGCCATTTTGTTGTTCGAGGCTCGGGATTGGTCTAGGGGATCAAATGCACCCCCAGCTGAATGGAAGGAATTTTCAGAGGCCTTTCTAGCTCACTATCTTCCATAGGAAGTTAAAGAGGCCAGACTTGATCAGTTTCTAGCCCTTAGGCAGGGCAATATGAGTGTTCGAGAGTACAACCTCAAGTTTAATTCTTTAGCCAGGTACGCCCCCGATATTGTGAGTCTGATGCGAGCTAGAGTTCATCGATATATTGGTGGCCTTAAGGATGAATTGATTAAGGGATTAACAATAGCAGCCACACAAGAGGATATGAATATTTCTAAGATACAGGCTATTGCTTAGACTGCAGAGGATCTTAAAGTACAAATTGGAGATAACCAAAGCCGAGAAAGGGATCAAAATAAGAGGTCTAGATCTACTAGGTCCTATGTAGAGCCACGAGGTAATGTTAGGCCACATTTTAATAGGTGATCAACCCACCCTACTAGTGGTGCCCCATATCAGTTGCAAAGGCATAGGTATGATCGGTTTTCTAATACTGGACTAGGACACAGTTCAGGTGCATCCAGTGCCTATCGCCAGGGGCATTCCGGTCATATGAGGCCACCTTTGCAACCTTGTGTTCAGTGCACTAGGAAGCACCATGGGATATGTCTTCGGGGTTCAAATACTTGTGATTCGTGTGGACATCTTGGTCATTTTATGTGAGACTGTCCGAGTAGAGGTAGGGCTGAGATGTCCTAGCCTACAAGGTCGATGGCAGCTTCTTCATCTACTATTAATCCCCCTAGGACAGGCCACCAGGATACAACAAGTCATGGTAGAGGTAGAGGAGGAGGAGGAGGAACATCCAGTTCAGGCGGTGTTCAGAATCACACTTATGCTCTAGCCGGTCGCCAGGACTTGGAATCTTCACCTGATGTTGTTACAGGTACATTGACTATTTTTACTCATGTTGTTTATGCACTTATAGATCCTGGTTGTACTCTTTCATATGTTACCCCACTCTTTAATGGTATGTTGGGGGCAGGCCCTGAGTTTTGGCCTAGACCCTTTGTTGTATCTACGCTGGTTGGTGAATCTATTATAGCTAGACGAGTTTATCGAGATTATGCATTGTGGATTTATGACCGTCTCACTTCAGTTGATCTAATAGAATTAGATATGATTGACTTCGATGTCATTATGGGAATGGACTGGTTAGTTTCATGTTATGCTAATATCGATTGTAGAACTAAGGTTGTCAAATTCCATTTTCCGAAAGAGACAATCCTGGAGTGGAAAGGTAATGCTGCCACGCCAAGGGGTGGGTTTATTTCCTACCTTAAGGCCCAGAAAATGATTTCTAAAGTCTATATCTATCATCTAGTGTGATTAAAAAGCACAGAGGTTGAACCAGTGACTCTTCAATCAGTTCCCGTGGTGAGTTAATTTCCAGATGTATTCTCGGATGAGCTTCCAGGAATCCCTCCAGAAAGAGAAATTGAATTTTCTATTGATCTACTCCCAAATACTCAACCAATATCAATTCACCCTTATAGGATGGCTCCTGCAGAATTAAGAGAGTTAAAGGAACAGTTAAGGGATCTACTCGAAAAAGGTTTCATTAGGCCTAGTACATCGCCATGGGGCACACCAGTTTTGTTTGTTCGTAAGAAGGATGGGTCCTTGAGAATGTGTATCGATTACCAACAGTTGAACAAAGTTACAATCAAGAATAAGTACCCGCTTCCAAGGATTGACGACCTTTTTGATAAGTTGGAAGGAGACAAATGTTTTCCAAAGATTGACTTGTGGTCGGGGTACCACCAGTTACGTGTTAAAGGGGTAGATGTTCTAAAACCAGCCTTTAGGACAAGTTATGGCCACTTTGAATTTCTAGTAATGTCTTTTGGGCTTACTAGTTCCTCATAGATGTATTTGTGATCGTATTTATTGAAGATATCCTTATTTACTCTCATTTCGAAGCTGAACATGCTGATCATCTACATGCAATATTGCAAACACTTCAGAATCATAAATTATATGCGAAGTTCTCCAAATGTGAGTTTTGGTTGACTTCAATGGCTTTTCTTGGACATATAATTATAGATTAAGGTATTAGAGTTGACGGCCAAAAGATTGAAGCTGTAAAGAATTGGCCGAGGCCCTGGAATGCTACAGAGATCCATAGTTTTTTAGGCTTAGCAGGTTATTACCGAAGATTTGTGGAAGGATTTTCTTCTATCTCTGCACCATTGACAAAGCTGACTCATAAAGCTGCCAAGTTCCAATGGTCTGATGCATGTGAGCAGAGTTTTCAGGAGTTGAAGGACAAGCTTACTTCAGCACCTGTCTTAACTCTGCCAGAGGGCACGAAATGTTATGTTGTTTATTGTGATGCTTCAAGGATTGTGTTGGCCTGTGTTTTAATGCAACATGGTAAAGTTATTGCCTATTCCTCGAGACAACTGAGAAAGGACAAACAAAATTACCCTACTCACGATCTTGAATTGGCAGCAGTTATATTTGCCTTGAAAATTTGGCGCCATTACTTGTTTGGAGTCCATGTAGATGTGTTTACGGACCACGAAAGTCTATTGTATTTATTCAAACAGAAGTATTTAAACCTAAGGCAAACAAGGTGGCTAGAGTTACTAAAGGATTATGACATAGATATTTTGTACCATCCCGGTAATGCCAATATAGTGGCTGATGCACTTAGACGCAAATCCATGGGAAGCTTGAGACACATGGAAAATAGAAAGATTGAGATGACAATATAACTACATCAGTTAGCTAATTTACAGGTTCGACTACTAGACCAAGGTAATGTGGGAGTTGTTATTCAAAGCATAGCGGAATCCTCACTTATAACAGAGGTAAAGGAATGACAATATGATGATCCAGAGTTAGTAAGATTGAGGGAGGAAATTCCACAACAGAAGCAACCACTAATAAAGCATAAGGATGGTGGGGTTTTGAGATATCAAGGTCGTCTATGTGTACCTAACGTCAGGGAGCTTCGGGAGAAAATTTTGGCAGAAGTTCACTATTCCCGCTATTCAATCCATCCAGGAGAGACGAAGATGTATCATGATCTTCGACAAATTTATTGGTGGAATAATATAAAGAGGAATATTGACGAGTTTGTAGCCCAATGCCCGAATTGTCAACAGGTTAAAATTGAACACCAGAGACCCGGAGGTCTAACTCAAAGTATAGTGATACCTACCTGGAAATGGGAGGTGATCAACATGGACTTTTTTATAGGCTTATGCCATACTTATCGGAAGTATGATTCCATATGGGTGATTGTAGATAGACTTACAAAAATTAGCTCACTTTTTGCCAGTCAGGCCAACTTATATTGCTTAAGATTATTCCAAGTTGTATATTAGTGAAATAGTTTGACTTTATGGTGTCTCAATTTCCATCATTTCAGACAGGGGTGCTCAGTTTATAGCAAATTTCTAGAGGTCTTTCCAGAAAGGCTTAGGTACTCAAATATGTCTCAGCACAACTTTTCATCCACAGACCGATGGACAAGGTGAACGCACTATTCAAACACTCAAAGATATACTACGAGCTTGTGTACTAGATTTTAAAGGGAGTTGGGATGACCATTTTCCACTAATTGAGTTTTCTTATAATAATAGCTTCCATGCAAGCATTCAGATGGCTCCTTATGAAGCTTTATATGGACGAAAGTGTAGATCACCGATTGGATGGTTTAAAATTGGGGAAGCAAAATTATTAAGGCCCGACCTAGTTAATCAGGCAATGGAGAAGGTGAACCTAATCCGAGAAAGATTACTAGCAGCCCAGAGTAGGCAGAAATCATATGCAAATGTGCGGCGTCGGGATTTGGAATTTAGTGTTAGTGATTGGGTTTTCCTAAAGGTTTCGCCCATGAAAGGCGTTATGTGATTTTGTAAAAAAGGAAAGCTTAGTCCAAGATATATTGGACCATACAGGATCATTCGGAGGGTAGGAAAAGTGGCATATTATCTAGAGTTACCCGCAGAATTGGAGGCAGTCCATCTTGTATTTCATGTATCGATGTTACGAAAGTGCATAGGAGATCCCTCACGTATTATTCCTATCAAAGATATTCAACTTTCTGAAGACTTATCCTATGAGGAAATACCAATTTCTATCCTAGATCGACAATTTAGGAAGCTCAGAACCAAAGAAGTAGCCTCAGTAAAGGTGTTGTGGAGAAATAATAATATCGAGGAAATGACTTGGGAAGCCGAGGAAGAAATGAGGAAAAAGCATCCCCATTTATTTATTACTTGAAAATAGTATAGAGGTAAGTCATATTCTTATGTTCTTGATACTCTTCCTACTATGCAAATATGATCAGGTTTGAACATGTGAAAAATTATTACATTTAATTGTATATAGTTGTATCGCCCGGTGAGGCATCGTGCTGGACTTTTGCTGAGTTTCAGGTTTTTGGATAGTCCGAATTATAAAGGAAACTCTGCCGAAATTTCAAAAAAATCCTAAGGTACTAGAGCTCTATATGCATTACCCTCATTCGAGGATGAATGATTCTAAGGTGGGAAGGATGTAACACCCCGTACCTTTCAAACCCTATGTGACTAAGTAAATATCGACGAACGTATTTGAGCTCGAGATTGTGAAGGGGTACTTTGGCCTAGAATTTGAAATGGTCAAATATATATAAGTGTTAAGTTAAAGTATAAGGATGAGGGTTTTGAAAATGAGATAAAACAGGTGAGGTGCTTGCTCGACTTATCTAAGCTCTTAGGTGACAAGTAGGTGCATCACCTACCTACGCTAATGATCCAAGTTCTGAGGGCCGATTATGGGCAGAAACACCATGGATTATTAGACCTAATTGCAGCCCAAATGAAGTTTAAAGTTGGCCCATCAAAGGACAACCAAATCTGGCCCAAACAACTACAAAAGGTAGCCACCAATATTGACCACATTTTCACCCAAGAGTAGCCCAAAATCAGCCACAAAACATAACCCTTTTGAGGCCCAAGCAAAGGGTAATTTTGGCCCAAGTTTCATGATCCATTTTGACCCAAAATACTCAAAAAAGTCGGCCAAAAATTTCCCTTTATACAGACCTTTTGTTGATCAATATTGATCACAAAAAGCTGGAAAAAATTCTCTCTTATCTCCTTTCCTTTTGGCAGCCCCTCTCTCACTTTAGGGTTCTAAGAAAATCAAGATTCATTCAAGCTTAAGGTGAGTTAAACAACTTGTTATCTTGGCATTAATATACTACATATATCTATGATATCCTATGGTATGAAATATATGAACTATGGCAGCCCCTTTCTTAAGATTTAACACATAGAAATTGTGTGACAATTAAGAGATTTCTTCTTCTCTTGTTGGTGTATGTGTAGGGGGTACTTAAGCTTTTCAAGGCATCAATAAAAAAAGGATAAAAACACCCCTTCAAGTGTGGGAAGTACTCTTCCCATAATCATATTTTAGGGTTGAAGTTCGGATGGACAATTGTTGTTGAATTGTTGTTAAGAACTCACGGGATGTCGATCGGAAGCCGTGGGTTCAATGTGTTGCTATTGTATTTCGGCATGGTGAGTTGTGTAGGGGCTGTTTGATGTGTTTTGTATTATTGGAGGCAGTAGGTTGGTATGTGTGTGATGTGTATCGGACAGGGGAGAAAGGTGTGACGATACACCTTTAATTAATGCAAAATACGTAAATCTGCCTGGGAAATGTTTAGCTACTGTTTTGGAGAGGTTGCATCAGGTTTAAGAGCTAATATTAGCTTCATTATAATATTGTGTTATAGATTAACTTAATAAAGGAAATTCCAAGTTGTGCTAAGCGCAATCTTTGGAAGGAACGAGGTATGTTAAGGCTTTTTTATTCCTTATCAGCATGAATCTAGAAATAGAACTCTAAATCTCCGAAAGAAGGAATTTGAGTATTCTTTTGTAAGAGAGCTGATTTTGTAACTCAAGAAGTCCTAAGGAACTAGGTTATACATTAAGGTGATTCAAGTCACCTTCTTATAAAAATATGATTCTTTTTGCACGAAACGTAAGTTATCCTTTTGTTAAGTTTTTTCTTTGTATTGTGATCCCGAAAGTATAAAAGGAAAGTTAGAAAGTCAAATCCCCATTTATATGTGTTTGGTATGTTGAGTCCAACACCTATTAATCCAAGACTAAAGAAGTTATCTAGATGAACCTTCATAAATAACAAGAATAGCTTTGTAGGTCAATCTAGTAATACACTTATTATGCGTGGTTTGTGTGTTACTGTGCACCAAGGTGCTACTGCAATATTGAGGCTATTATATACATAGTGTGCACCGAGGTGCTACTTCCATATTGAGGCCATTATATACATAGTGTGCACTGAGGTGCTACTGCCATATTGAGGCCATTATATACATAGTGTGCACCGAGGTGTTACTGCCATATTGAGGCCATTATATACATAGTGTGCGCCGAGACACTACTGCCATATTGAGGCTATTATATACAGGGTGCACTGAGGTGCTATTATGGTTACGCGTATGTTATAAGGAGTGAGTTGCAGTGTGAGTTAATGCATGTGTTGTGTTCTAAAAATAATAAAGGAGAAAAGAGCTTAACGAGTCTTACCAATTACAGTTTACAAGTTTCATATTATATCTTGTTCAGATTTACTACTTGTGACTTACTATTATGTTTCCACCATATATGCCAGTACTTTATTGTCGAACTGACGTTCCCATTTCCTTGGGGGCACTGCATTTATGCCTGCAGGTCCAGACAGAAACCGCGACAAACTTCTTCAGTAGGAGTTGCAGAGTTCAACCATTTTGGTAAGCTCCATTCTTCCAGAGGCAGACGAGTTAGAGGTCTAGCTTATATTTTGACCAGGTTATGTATATGTACAGCTTATGGGTAGTCCAGGGCCCTGTCCTGGATATGAGATATTTTACTTACTCCTAGAGGCTTGTAGACGTGTATATGTATATCAATGTTGGGTATGGCCTTGTCGGCCTTGTTATTAGATATCTACTATGATAATAGCCTTGTCGGCCTTGAGTTGTTTACCTTCTATTGATCTTTCAGTGTTTCAAATTTCTATTCTTTGAGACCTTGTCGGTCTCAGACCCCTAGCAGGTTCAATAGAGATACACTCTATTTTGGCGCCCTCGAGTTTTTGAGGCTTCATGTGTCGGTCATGCCTCCCATGGTTTGGGGCGTAACACAATCCAAGGGGTAATTTGATGAAGTCTGAGTAGTCAAGTAACTTGCATCATGCTGTGACGTTAAATTAGGTTCTACTTCGGAGGCAACCCATGGGTTTTTCTTTCTTTTCCTTTGATTTTTTGTATTAGATTAATGTTGTTGAAGTGTGCAGGGTGAAATCGAGGTAGGCTCAGGAAAATAAGTGCATAAATGAAGAGGTAAGTGAGGATCCACGAGCAAGCTTCATGGATCATGGAACCATCTATGGCTCATGGATCACACTCGTGAAAATAAAATAAAAATGCACTATTTGAGGACATGGTCCACCAGCCCATTCCATGATCAATGGGTTGCTCCACAACATATGAATGAGACTCATGGAAATCAGAGCCAATGAAACAAGTCGGAACATATTCCACAAGCCCGTTCCACAGATCGTGGACTATTCCACAACCCGTGAATAGGAATCATGGAAATTAGGTAAGTCCCCTTATCCCTTTTTTAATTTTTCTTAAGTGCAAAATAAGAGCAATCCAACCCGACCTGGAAACTTTTAAAGTCGATCCTCTCACACAAAACCACAATCCATTTCAAATTTTTGAAACCTAAAATGTAAATACTTACGTTAAAACCTCCAATGGCCTAAATTTCCTTCACCATATACTCCATAAAACTTCCCTTAATCGATTTTCTCACACCATAGCAAAAATCACCACCTCTCTTCACCCACTTTTTTGTTCCTCATCATATTTTTCTCATTGCTTGGTCGATTATTCTTGATTTCTAGTTGATTACTTAATTTCCTCCAATTAAACTAAGGTATGAAGTCAATTTCTATACTTGCTCAAATTTTTGGTTGAATAAACCTGACCGGAGGTTGGTCATGTATGAAATTCATGTTTAGAACCCATGGGGATGACATTTTTTGAGTACATACTTGAAAATTCTAGGCAGGTGTGTATATAATGGTGTAAAATTGGTAAAAGAAGCCTGTGGGATTATTTTTTTTGTCAAAGAGGCTAAACTGAGTGTACGAGGGCATTCCATGAGTTGTGGATCATTCCACAAGCCGTGGATAACACTCGTGGAACTCAGACCTGCATCATTTTTTTTACGATCCTGGAGGGAAATCCATAAGCCATGGATCATTCTACGAGCCATGGATGGCACTCATAGAACTCAGGCCTGCATACTAGATAATATTTGAGATCTACGAGCGGTTTCCACGAGTCATGGACCATGCTCTTGGATCCATCTTGTTCTTCAACAGCGTATGCAACTTGTTTGGTTTTAATTATTTTGTGTGCAAATGATATAACCCATAGTTACCATGCTTCCATAAATACCATAAAAAAGTGGAGTAGCCACACCCGTAGAAAGGAGAGAGGGGGGCTCGTAAATAAAAAATTCAACTTCAGGATGAGCCCACATAATCTGAAGCAAGTGGGTCTGAGGAGGTGTGTGCTATCAATTTTTATTCGGACATCAAACCTCATACCATGAGGAAAAGAGATAAGGGACTGGTTTCACCTCTTATTGATACACAAGCATAGACTACCTCTCCCTAGTCTGAAGAAAAATAGAGGTCATAAGATACTGGGGATGGTGATGGGTCAAAAGGAGAGATCTCATCATCTACTTACACTGCTAATGGGACTGAGTTTGATGATGTTAATTCTAGCACAGGGGAAAATTATTTCATTAACACATCAGGAAATAGAAGAAGAGTTGAGTTAGACAGGGCTTAGTCTGCCCAAGTTTATGATAATAGACGGTGGTGTGTTCTGGATGTGCAGAGGATATATGACAGGGATGAAGCTCTATCTTACAAAGAGTTGCCTAAGATAAGTATTTTTGAGGAGCCACATATTTAGACTGCAAACTTGGTTGAGATTCCATACATTCATGCTACATTTAGGCAGTACAAGTTTGGTTGGATGGGTGAGCAATTAAGAAGCTTCATTCTAGAGTTGGTTTGAGAGTTTTATGCATCCTATGCCACTACAGTCCAACAGAGTACTCCCCAGAGATAGCAGACATGGGACCAACCTCCACTAGCCATCCTACTAGTGTGAGGTAGGCACATTGATATCTCCAAGAGTACTATTTATTGCTTCTTATTTGGGCCTGAGTATGAGCTTCTTATTAACACATAAGAGTTCGAATATTGCATAAGGATTGTGAAAGACCACAACAAAATAAAATAACCTGCACAAAAATCTGAATTATTGAGATAGGTTGTCAATTACATCACTAAGCATGGTGTAGATGCTTACTAGGTGGCTGGCAGAGTTGACATTAAAAAGGTTTCACTAGGTTTCACAAGATAATTCTGGTGGGTGATAGTGCAGACTCAACTTTGTCCAACACAGGCTGATATACTCTCACACCTGATCAAGCAGTTCTCATGGCTAGTATCATGGTAATATACAATATAAATATACCTCAATACATTATTGCTGATATCCATGAGAGGGTGTTTCGGGATAGTAGTAGCATCCCCTATCTATGCCTAGTTCATCCCTAGTGTATAGACTCTAGTGTCCTGATACTGCCGGGTGTTGACCACCTGATTATGGTTATATGGATTAAGGATGTGGGGCTGATTAAGGATGACACGAATCAAGTTTATCAGAGACAAGCCCAACCACTACTTCCTTAAACGCTGCTTTGTTAAAAGGGGCTAGTTTAGACGCGTGATCAGGTTGACAACCCAATAGGATATAGAGTTTTATCTACTGAGACTAGCATTACACCAGAGGGTACCATAGTTCTAACTTTAGCACCCTCGACATCCAGACCTTTCACAGCTATTCCTACCGCGCTCTTATGCCCTTCCACATCTTGTATGGTCACTATCACTCATGACTTCCTGCAGGCATTGGTTCATTAGTAGACCCTAAAAGAGTCACATTTGGGAGAGTTGGTAAAGCAGCTGAAACCATGGGTCCAGACTTCCATCTCTTCTACAGAGGAAAGAGTTTAGGAGAGGGTAAAAGTAGTTATAGATGGATTTATCTGCGAGTTACATAGGTAGATAGATGGGTTTTAGCATCCAGTGATTGATAGGTTGAACGAGATACAAAGCCCTGAATTGGGCAAGTTACAGAGGGAGGTGGCACAGCTTCGAGCGAAGGTTGGTATATTATATATGAGCCACGCCCATCATACCACATTTTCCTATGACTATATCAGATGCTCCTCCATTATTTATTGATCTTTTTACCGATGATGAGCCACCAATTATTAGGGGGAAGAGTCCTTAGAGTGAGGACACATTTAATGTTGGCGCTAATTTTAGGAGAGTAGAAAAAGAGAGAGGTTTGACATGGTGGTAGCCTACATAGTGGTCATTGGATTACCAGAGATAGTATGAGGAAGTAGACCATCAAAGAGCTCGAGAAGAGTCCTCCAGTTTGGCACCAGTTATTGGAAGTGCCATACCTACCGTGATTGAGATTCTTACTGCTACTGATACCGGCAAGGTGCATCCGGTGGACCCTACCTTTCTTATCAAGTGAGAGTGACAGCTGCCATTGATGCGCAGCCCATATTGACTCACCAGACCGATGCGCCTAGGGAACCTCAGGTATGTCCCTTCCTCTAGCTTTTACTTAAAATCTAATGCATTAGGGATAATGCACACTTTTTCTGATGGAAGGGTAAACTTGTGGGTCAATATATTAAACTTAGGGGTTTTTGTTGTCGTGTTTCTTTTCCCCCAGGTGTTCTATCTAGTAGAACTGACATGTTTCGGAGCTATTTGGTTTTGTTTTATGTTTTGTGTGTTTTTAAAAGGAAAATAGGAACACTTAGTGCAGTCTAAAGCATGGAAACTGATTTTGAAATTGGTTTTGAGAAAAGGAGATGCCTCTATATTTTGTGTGATATATATATATATATATATATATTTGCATTAATAGATTGACTATTAACGATATGTTCATAACATTATGTATATAGATGTAATAAGTGTTGCTTAAGCTTGGGTATGAAACTAATAGTTAGCATTTTATAATGTAACTTTGTGACTTGTGTGTGAGAGCTGATATTCGTATCATTCCTACTTTGTGTTTGCAATCTAGAACTTGCCCGATTAGTCTTCCCCAGTTTGTAGGATAGTTGGTTAGGAAAGGATCATAGGACATTTTTCAATTCAGTCCACTTAGCCTATATGACCATCAAAATAAAGTAAATATTCCTTGATCCCTAATTTTGAGCCTAAATTGACATGTGTTATTGATTAGCCTATTCACTTTTCAGATTTATCTTCTAACCTATATTTTGTCCTTGGTCCCTCCTTGGACATTGTGCATCTCAACTCAGTCTAATTTCCTATGTTGAGGGTGGCTACTCTAAAGGTAAATCAAAAGAAGAATAGGGTATGGAAAGAAAAGACTTGTGGTAAAAAGGGGAATAACGGGTGTGGCATATGCTAGAAAAGAAAAAAATAAGAAATGAAAAGAAAAGAAAAAAAAGAAAGAAAAAGAAAAAAAGAGAAAAGAAAGATGAGTTTGAAGTAATTACCGCACCCATCGCAAAGAGGATAAAAGGGAATTAGGAAGGAGAAGATTAGTCTAAAAGTGGAGTAAAAGATAGCGTAGTATCAAGGAGGGAATAGTCACTATTTCCAAATATACCATACCCATCCCCTAGCCTACGTTACAAGCCGAGTAAAGTCCTATAATTATCCTAGTCCAATTGTTCGAACGTGGAGGCATAGAAAATAAGAGAAAGTCTATGGTATTGTGCATGCATCGTTTGAATTTCATTATGGGAGAGAGTTTGTTTGCACCAGTCCCTATTTGAATATTTACCATATAAACGTGACTTCTTTGTGGTAAGGGCAATAGAATAATATTAATCATTATTGATTGTTGGGGTAACTATCATATGTGTATGCAAACTTGTGCATTGGTATCATAATATCATCCATAGATCCTCTCATGTAAACTTGACGAGTGGTGTAGATGCACTTGCTTTGTAATAACAAAGAGGGAGGTGTAATACATGTGAGCTAAACTGTCTAAAAGCCATGTAACTATCACAATTTCATAGTTTTCTTTTGCTTAAGCATCAATATGAGATAGTTTTTATTTTGTCACTTGAGGACAAGCAAATATTTTAAGTTGAGGGTGTAAATGTATCATGCTTTTAAGGTATTTTTGATGCTTAACACTTGGAATTGTTGTACATTATTTAGAAGTTTTTGGTAGATTTGATGTGGTTTGGGTTTTTGTGCAGGAAAACAGGGCTCAAAATCCAAGTCAAGGAAAAAACATGCAAAAAGGACAAAATTGAGATCAACGACTGCTTTCCACGATGCGTGGATTCATCCAGAATCATTGGAGTAGGATCGTGGACCTGATTTTGCAGGAGCACAGGCTACACTGATTTCCATGATAGGCTTCCATGAGCCATGAAACCTTTCACGAGTCATGGACCCTGTTCGTGGACTTATTCTAGAGAAGATGTAAAAAGGCCTGATTTCCACGAAAGGATTTCATGACCCATGGAATAGCTTTGTAGATTTCATCCTAAAGACGTTCAAAGTGCCTGAGATTCATGGGAGACATCCATGAATCATGGATTGATCTACAGACCATAAATGGCACTCATGGAAGTTTGCAACTATTCTTTTCCTAGTTTTTTAGGATAGGTTTTGTAATGTCTATATATACTTTTCCTAGGTTTTGTAATGTCTATATATACTTTTCCTAGGTTTTGTATTATGTTTTACGCACTATTATTGACCATAATGTTTTAGAAACATTGAATATTACTTTGTTCATGTTTTTTGAGAGATTATTCATCCATTAATTCTTGGTTATTGATTCTACTTTGATAATTCAAGATTTTGGGTTTCTTTTATTCATCTTGAATGTTTATGATTATGAATTCATCATCTAATTCTGATTCTTTTCTTATAAGCATGAGTAGCTAAATCCATAACTAGGTTATAGGAACAAGGATAGATTAATATAAGTAGGTAAAGTACTTAGTAATTCTTGATTGGTGTTCATGCATGTATTTTTCTTCTCTTCATATTAATTTCTTTCTAATGGAGGCCTATGTTAGAACTTACCTTATTCTTACTTACTGGAATAAAAAGGTCACAATGGGAAACGAGATTAACAAGAGAGTTTTGAAGCTATCAACTCTCACTTAATGGCTTGAGCTTGTCTGGGAATAGTTAATCTGAGATCAAAGGTAAGGATTAGTAAAGCAAACACCCATAGACGGACCAAGTTGCATTGTGATATTCATATATCTAGGGGACTAACGATTTAGGTGAACTAAATTTACCATTTTTTCATGCTAAGCACCAAAATAGAGAGCTGGTACACTGCCTTACTGCATTATGAAATCATGGGGAACATAATCCTAGCCAACTGTCTCACCGATTACCCACAAAATAATTTTATATTGTGTTACTTGATTACTTAAAATTTTCTACTATTACTTGTTACAACATCCCCCCTTTCAGAAATAAAATGACTGAGAGCACAAATATTCACATAGACTTAGATCCTAACCATATTACTCATGGATTAACCCCAACTATAGTTAGGTTCTATATTTGAATAGTGACCGCTTTATCCTTCATTTTAGAGGTGTAATTTGGGAATATCAAGCATGAGAGAGTGCATTGTTTCATTACAGGGTTGAGACTTCAGCTTTGTCTATCTACTGAGAGCATTGTATCTTAAGGTTAGCTATTTTTAGATGTTGTTGATCATGCCCGCACTATAGAGGGTATTTATCACGAAGCACCTAGGGGCAGTGATAAGAGGCCCCACCACAAAAGTAGTTATAGTTGTCCTTAGTTCTGAGGTAAGGGTTTCTTTGTTAGGGGTGAGCAATAGTAGTACTTTTTTCCTAGCAAGCCTTTGTAGGTCACACTTCAGCTTTCTGGTGGTAGCCAACCAGGGTGCAGTGGTCAAAGCTCCGATCAGTCTTTATGGGGTTTGTATTCCAAGTCTTTAGGTTATGGTGGCTATTCAGGGTCAATAGGTACTTCACATTAAGGTAGATCTCCTTTGGGTTATTCTGAGAATTGGGAGATTGGTCAATTCGCTAGAGTGTATCCCCAGCACGGTCTGATTGGGCCTTTAAACCAATAACTCAGCCTCTCAGAGTAGCTGCACCACTAGGTAGAGGTGGTGCTTATGGTATTCGGGGTGGTCATGGAGGTACTCAGCTGAGTAGGGAAGGGGGTTGTGCAAGTACTCAGTCTGATGGTAGACGTAGATAGCTATATGCCTTTCCTAGTAGGCTAGAGGGAGAGGCATCACATTCAGTTATCATAAGAATGATTTTAGTTTGTCATGGGCCATCATCTGTCTTATCTGATCCAGACTCTACTTATTCATATATGTTTGCATACTTTGCTTCTCGGTTGGGGTTATCCAGTGAGCCTTTCCCTATGCCTATGCATGTAGCTACTCCCATAGGTGATTCCTTAATAGTGGATCGACTGCGTAGATCTTGTGTGGTGACTATTTAGGAGTATGGCACTTGGACAGACTTTGATATGCTTAATCTGGTAGATTTGGACGCTATTATGGGCATGGACTAGTTATCCCTTTATTATGTGGTCTTGGATTGCTTCACCAAGACCGTTATCTTAGTCATACCTGGCATACCCCAAGTTGTATGGAAAGATTTTGATAGTCACACACCGACATGGATCATTTCTTATATTCAGGTTAGGAGTTTAGTGTCAAAGAGGTGTTTAACTTATCTTTCTTATGTCTATGATGTTAGTGCCGACATTCTATTTCTTGATTCGATTCATGTGGTTCGTGAGTTGTAGATGTATTTTCTACCAACTTACCTTGCCTCCCACTTGAGCATGATATAGACTTTGCCATTGATATCGAGCCATCAACCTGGCCATTTCTATTTGACTTTATTACATTGCTCCTGCTCAGTTGAAGGAGCTTAATGTTAAACTTCAGGATCTTTTGGGTAAGGGTTTCATTGGGGTGAGTGTTCCTCTTTAGGGTTCTCCTATTCTGTTTGTGAATAAAAAGGATGGCTCTATCTGTATGTGTATCGATTGCGACAGCTGAATAAGGTGATTATAAGGAATAAGTATCCGATGTCATGTATTGATGATCTTTTTGACCAGATTTAGGGTGCATCCATGTTGTCTAAGATAGAATTGATATCTCGCTACCATTAGTTGAGGATTTGGGTGGCGGACATACCTAAGGAAGCATTCAGGACTCGCTATAACTATTATATGTTTCTGGTGATGTATTTTGGGTTGAACAATACCCCAACCACAATCATGGACTTGATGAATCGCATGTTTCGGCCATACTTGGACTCTTTTGTTACAGTATTTATTGATGACATCCTTATCTACTCGAGGTGTAGGGAGGAGCATGAGTTACAGTTGAGGATTATGCTCCAGTCTTTGAGAGATCAGTGACTTTATGTCAAATTCTCAAAGTGTGAGTTATGGCTTGAGTCTATAGCAATCTTGGGGAATGACATGTCAAAAGATGGGAATATGGTAGACCCAATGAAGATTGAGGCAGGTCGTGGTTGGTCTAGGCCCACTTCTTCTACCGAGGTTCGTAGTTTTGTTGGGCTGGTAGGTTACTACAAATGGGTCATTAAGGGATTTTCTTCTATTTCAGCTCCATTGACTAGACTAACTAGGAAGGATATCCCATTTTAGTGGTTCGATGAGTGTGCGATAATCTTTCTAACGCTCAAGTCATTATTGACTTCAGCTCCGATTTTAACTCTTCCAGTTGAAAGCTAAGGGTTCATGGTATTTTGTGATGCTTTGGGTATTGATATGGGTTGTCTTCTGATGCAACAAGTCCATGTGATAGCACATGCTTCTGGACAGCTAAAGGTGCATGAGCGAAACTACCCCACCCATGACTTGGAGTTTGTGACAGTGCTTGCTGTGCTTAAGATTTGTAGGTATTACCTTTACGGTGTTCATTGTGAGATATTCACTTCACTCTTTTCCCATTAACCAAGAACACACCCGATTGGCCTGCCCTCCAAAGCTCAACTACGCCACGCAGTGTCCTTTTCACTACCTCATACAGTCCAAACCATTTGGAGTTAATCTTCCCAGGGAAAAGCTTAAATCTTGAATTGAACAGGAGCACTCTCTAGCCAGGTTCAAAAGAGCGAGGAAGGATGTGTTTATCGTGCCACCGCTTGGTCTTCTCCTTGTAGAGCTTGGCATTCTCACATGCTTGCAACCTAAACTCATCAAGTTTATTAAGTTGCTGATCGTGGTTTTGTCCAACTAGTTCTTCATAAAGATTCAACTTCTTTACAGCCCAATAGGCTTGGTGTTCCAACTCTACCAGCAAATTACAAGGCTTACCATATACAAGCCGATAAGGAGAAGCTCCAATGGGAATTTTATATGCAGTTCGATAGGCCCATAATGCATCATCAAGATTCTCAACCCAATACTTCCTCTGCGCATTCACTATCTTCTGGAGGATTTCCTTCACTTTCTGATTCAAGATTTAAATCTGCCCACTCGTTTGGGAATGATAAGCAGTAGCCACTTTGTGATGCACCCCATACTTAGCCAATAGTTTTTTGAACTAGTTACTCGTGAAGTGAGTTCCACCATCACTGATCATCACCCATGAAGTACCAAACTGTGTGAAAATATTCTTTTTGACAAACTTTATCACCACTTTTGCATCATTGGTAGGAAGAGCTACAACCTCTACCCACTTGGATGTATAATTCACCGCAACAAGTATGTATTATTGCCAAAAGGATATAAGAAGGGTCCCATGAAGTCAATCCCCAATACATTAAAGATTTCCACCTTAAAAATATTTTGTAGAGGCATCTCATGCCTTCTAGAAATAGCTCCATTCCTCTGACACTGATCACACCCTTTGACAAATGTTGTCGCATCCTTGAACAAAGTAGGCCAATAAAATATTGATTGTAATACCTTCTGAGTTGTGCGTTTTCCTCCATTATTTTCTCATAAGGGGAAGAGTGACAACTTTCTAGGATCTCCCTTACTTGGTTTTCCAGAATGCATCTTCAAATTATTTGATCCGACCCTTGTTTAAACAAATAGGGCTCCTCTCATATGTAAAATCATGAGTCATGACATAGCTTCTTCTTCTGCTAAGTGTTGGCTTCAGGTGGGTACACTACACTTACTAATAAGTTGACAATATCTGCATACCATGGTAACTCTACAACACTCAAGGCTAAGAGTTGCTCATTAGGAAACTCCTCTCTAATATGTCCTTCATTAGGCATATGAGACCAATCCTCAAGTCTGGACAAGTGATATGCTACTTGGTTCTTTGTGCCCCTTCAATCTCTAATCTCCAAATCAAAGTCTAGGAGTAGCAAAATCCACCAAATAAGTCTTAGTTTTACATCCTTCTTACTAAATAAGTAACATATTGCAGCATGATCCGTATGTACAACCACTTTCGTTCCCACAAGATAGGAGCAATATTTATCAAAAGCAAAAACAAGGGCTAGTATCTCCTTTTCAGTGACTGTGTAGTTTGTCTAAGCAGCATCAAGTATTTTACTCACAGAGTAGATAGAATGAAATACCTTTTCTACTCTTTTACCCAACACAACTCCTACTGCCACATCACTGGCGTCACATATTAGCTCGAATTGTAGATCCTAATTTGGTGCAATCAAAATAGGAGCCTCAATAAAGAATTTCTTCAGATCTTTAAACGCTCTCACACAGTCATCACTGAACTCATACTTTAAGCCTTTCTCAAGAAACTTGCGCATTGGCCTGGATATGTTGGAGAAATCTTTAATGAAGCATCCGTAGAACCCTGCATACACAAAAAAATTGTGTATACCCCTCATAGATACTGGTGGTGGAAGTTTCACAATAACTTCTATCTTCACTCAATCTTCTTCCAACCCCATTTGACACCTTATGGCCAAGGACAATGCCTTCCTTGACCAAAAAGTTGAACTTCTCTAAGTTAAGCACCATATTTGTCTCCTTGCATCTTATTAATGTTCTATCCAAATTATGTAGAGATGCATCAAACAAATTTCCAAACACCAAAATATCATCTATAAATACTTCTACAATCTCTTCCACCATGTCGAAGAAGATAGCCATCATGCATCTTTGGAATGTAGCCAGGGCATTACGTAGTCCAAAGGGCATACACTTAAAACCATAAGTGCCACATGGATAGGTGAATATGGACTTCTCTTGATCCTCTGGTGAAATAGCTATTTGATTCTATCCAGAAAATCCATCCAAGAAGCATAAGTACTCCTGTCCAGCCAATCTGTCCAACATCTGATCAATAAACGGAATGGGATAGTGATCTTTCCAGGTGGCTTCCTTCTATTTTTGGTAATCTATGCAAATTCTCCACCCATTGACTGTACGTGTCGAAATCAGCTTATTTTTCACATTTGTTACCACTGTCATCCCCAGTTTCTTGAGGATACACTGAACATGATTGACCCACTTGCTATCTAAATTAGGGAATACAATACCTCAATGCAGCCACTTGATCACTTCATTTCCTTATAAACATTGAAGACTTCTACCTTATCAAGTGCCTTCATGGTGAGTTTCCTACTGCTACATCTATCAATGCTCTGCCTATAGCTAATAATAGACATTCCAAAATAAATGGAACTTCTGGGTCTGGCTTAAAGTCCAAGATTACAAAATCCATCGAAAAGATCAAAGATCCAATTTGCACTAATAGATCTTCAATAATGCCCTCAGGTCTTGCCAAGGATTTGTCTGCTAATTATAGAACACTTGTGGTGGGACAAGGACTACCCAATCCAATCTTTTTGAAGACAGAATATGTCATTAGGTTAATTTTGCCCCAAGATCACATAGTGCGCATTCTATGACTTTTTTCCCAATTGTGATCTCAATTGTGAAGCTACTCGAATATTTTAGTTTGGTTGGCAATATGTTCTGAATTCCTAATATGCATACCTCTATAAGTGAAATTGTGGCATATTCAGTTAATCGATTCTTGTTTTCCACAATATCCTTAATGTACATTGAATATTTAGGGACTTCCTAACAAACATCTATGAGGGGGAGATTAATAGGCACCTGCCTCCAGAGATCAAGAAATTTCTTAAAGCCAACCTCCTCTCTCTTCTTCATCAACTTTTGAGGTAATGGTGGTGGAGGCTTTACACTAATTTCAGCTTCTTTTACTTCCGTCTCGACATTAGCTTTTATCTTTTTTGCTGCAACTACTACTACCTTGGGCTCTGCTTTCTTTGGCACAAGTTCTTCCAACTCTCTTCCACTTTGGCTAGCCACCATATTTACCTGCTTAGGATTTGGATTAGTATATCCCAGAAGGCCTCCTTGAGGTCTCATATTTTGTGATCCGGCTAATTGATCCACTTGCTTCTCTAGATTCCAAATGGAAAGTCTCCAATCTTTCATGTATTCTTTTTGGATAGCTTGACTCTCCATAATAATCTTTATTATCTCTTCTATATTTCTAGGTGGTTCCATGAGCTTGTTGTTAATTGCAAACTGCTGATTCTGACCTTGGTTCCTGAACTGATTCTAATCTTGATTATTGCCATATGAAAAGTTGTTCCTCCGGTTTGCATTGTATGCATTGCCGAAATTTTTATTTAAACCTCTTTGAGCATACCCTATAAAGTTCACAGAATCAAGATTTGCTGCACAATCTTCTGACAGATGGTCTCCTGCACAAGTCTTGTAAAACAAAAGAGTTACATGTTGCAATGCATTCACTTATGACTGATTACTTCAAAGAGCTAACCTTTTTAGGACTGTGGGTATATTTCTCATCTGATTAGACATACTTTCCACCTTGGCAATAAAGCCATGTTGGTATCTACCTCTAATAAACTAGTAACCTTTTTGGGCACAGCCTTGCTGGTGTGTGTGTTCCACTCCAGATTACTCTGCGCCATCCTTTGTAGAAGAGTGTATAACTGGTCATAGGTCTTCTCTAGTTCTTGCCTATTTGCTACATAGTATAGCAATATCTTAGAATGAGAATCAAGCCCCTTAATGAATGTGTGATCTAGCACCTTATTAGTCTGTTGGTGATAAGGACACTCTCTAAGAAGGAAGTTAAATATCTCCCATGTCTGATAGTGATTTTAACCATTCTTCTGCCTGAAACTCAATATTTTGCTCCTCAACTTGGCTATCTTTCTAAAGGGAAAGAATCGCATCAAGAATTTTCTTGAAAGATTATTCCAAGAAGTGATGGAGTTCGGCAGCTCATCTTTGAACCACATGTTCGCTTCATCAAAGAGGAAAAATGGAAATAATGTCAGTCATACATAATCTTCTAAAACTCCAGCTAGTATGTAAGTATCAATAATTTCTAGAAATATTTTGAGATATTGTTGCGGGTCCTCATATGCTATGCATGTGAACTGACCACTAGTGTACAAGAGTTGAACTATATTCTGCTTGAGTTCAAAATGACCACCTGATAAGTTTGTATTCTACCTACTTATTTAACTCTTAATCTTATGTTTTTGCTGGTAAAATAGTGAAATTGACATGGATTACTTCTATTTTGTAGGTGTCTGTATTTTAGAAGTGTTCAGGAAGAATTCAGATGAAAACAAGTCAAAAAGAAGCTATTTGGAGAAATATGGAACTGGCAGCTGATTGGTCTGTGCGAACGAGACATCCCTTCTGCGAATGTGAAGGCTACTTGAGTAGAAGCTATGCGAATGTGATAGTCCTTAGGCATCCACAAAGGTCAAACAAACAAAATACTCTTCACGAACGCGGTGGACAGCATGCGTAGGCGAAGAAGGAACATCAGTTGTGGTGTAGAAATGGAAAATTTCCCTTTTTTAGAAACCCCAATTAACATAAAAGACTTCTTCGACATTTGGGAAGCTATCTTTGGCTATTCTTTGGAACTTTTTGCAAGCTTGGAGAGCAAGCTCATCATCCAACACCATAGGAGTGAAGATTTGAAGGAACTTATTGTAAAATCTTTAGTTTCCATTCTTCAACTCTTGTTTTTAATTGCTATTTTGTTGGTGTGTTTGTTAAATTGAGATTTGGGTTTGTATTAGAGATAATACTTGTTTGGGTATTCAATCCATATCGAGATTTTTCTTTTGGTTAATTATTTAGGTCTATTGAATCATCCATGCTTGAATTTATAGTTAATGGTTGCAAACAGTGACTTAGCTTACTAATTTGGGTTTTTGCTTACTAATTTCCCTAAATTCAGGAAGATTCAATAGTGGGGATTTAGGGTTTCCACTCTAGATAAAGGCTAGAGATAGTTTGGTTGTCAGAAACTCCCATTTAAGAGTTAGGGTAAGAAATAGCCCAAATCACCCAAGTTAAATTGTTGGTTATTTCACACTCGTGGTTAATCGAGAGAACCCGTGAGGATTGTTGCTTGATTGGTCAAAAGATGGTTAAGTTCACCTTTAGCCAAGTCTACCCATGTGTTAATCGAGTGCAAGTCTTGTGAATTGAATTCTCATTCCCACTTCTCCCTTGTTATCCTTGCTTGGTGAATGCAAGGTGAAAGCCATTGATCAATCTATCTTGTATATGCCTTTCTTTATCTTTAGTTTTTAGTCTAACACATCCATTTTAGATATCTTTTCCCTTTTGTTAATTGAACTTGAATAATTTTCTCTTATTCTTTATAAGATTGATCACGACTACATTATTCTCTGTGGGTACGACCCCGACATCCATTGGGAATAAAAATGTGTTTTAATTGACGATCACAATCTCCTCCATTAGAGAGTGTATTTGAGCATTATAAAAATGGCATCATTGCCTGGGAACAATTTGGCATATTGAGTTAGTTTAGAATTTGAGTTTACTTACTCTAGTAACTTTTATGAATAGTTGTTTTTATTTTGTTTAGTTTTAGTTTGTGGATTGGTTCCACGACATCTCAAAATGATAGAATTATTGGTGGTCACATGCCAGTTTATATTCCCAACTATTGTGTTTATTGTGGAGGACCCCACCTTGGGCGTAGATGTAGAATTGGCCCTAAGAGATGAAGGTATTCACCTTCTCACTCCTTGATGGGCGCAATTGTTATTTGTGTGGTGGTCGTGATGGACATTAGAGGGAATGCCCTAATGATAACCATCCTCCTACCCACTCCTGTGCTAATAATGCTGCTAGTGGTTCTTGTGATCTTAATAGGAACCAAGAGTTAGAAAGTGAAGAAGCTATGTGTGCCAAGTTCCACACCCTTTTGACCTCGCTAGAAACCCAAGAGGAGGGTGTGAGATCCATATAGCAAGGCTTGGTGGATATGAGAATGAAGGAGTGTGAGGATATAAATCATGCCACGCAATCCATGGCGGATTTTTCTACTCCTCTTGGTCAAATGAATGAAGAAACCCCTCCAAGTTCAATCAATGAACATGCCTCCAACGTTGAGACCGATCAAATTCACCTTGGGGATGATGAAGAAGATTTTTAAAATATTAAATCTCCCAAAGGTGAGTTTGTAGCGGGATTTCTTGAATCTAAACAAGGGGAGGACACAAGGGATGATCATGCATTGGAGGTGTTTTGTCAACCAACTACCCCAAATATGGATCATGGTGCCGAACCTAAGCTAATGGTACTAGAGTTCTAAGGCAAAGTCCAACGTTTCATTTTGAAAGACTCTAGTTCATTTGAAAGTGAGGATGTTATGAATGAGGGAAGCTTGAAGGTGGAGACTCCCAAATCCCACTCTAAGCATTTTTCGACTTTAAGTTTGATTGAATGGACAAAAGTTAAAGTAATTAAGCTTTTGGAAGACCTTGGTAGGAGGATGGATGAAGATTTATCTAGTTTTGAGTTTGTCGTGGAAATAAGGCAATAGGACCTTCCTCTCTTGAAGGTTAAGAAGTGAAAAATGTGAAACCAAGAAAATGGCCTTCTTACTCTCAAACCTTCACCCTGGGATTGTCAGCAGAAGTCTGATTCAAGTTTGGGTCAAAGGGTCAAATCATCCAAATAGAGATCCAAATGGTGACATATCATGCATCGCACCGTGACTTTAAATTGTGCACTTGATGGAAGGCAACCCATTATTTTTATGCTTTACTTCAGTTTTTGTATGTTTTTGGTTTGTCTTTAGGTTCCCAAAGGAATGAGAAGAGGAATCAAGTGTTGAGAAGTACCAAAAAGACATCTGAAAAACATGCTCTTTGCACTTGAAAGAGTGCCCGTCGCACCTGCCATCGCTCAAGCAAACAGTGAATTGAACAAAAACATTGGCTTGTGCTAATGTGGTGCATTTCGCACCTCCCAAAGTTCCCATCACACCCCACTTCGCACTTCATAAATAGTGAGCTGGAAGAAAATGTAAAAAATTGGTCCAGCAAGCCTTCTTTGCGAACGCGGTGGACTGGCCGAATACACAAAGGACAATCAAAAATCATGCCATCGCATACACGCTGGATTGCCCGCGAATGTGAAGGCAATAATATATTCAAGGTTTTTTTAATCGTTCAAAAATAATCAGAAGGTCCCAAACATTTTCTTCTCAAAACAAAGGTGCTCCTCTTCCTTAAGCACTCAAATAAATTCCATCATGTTCTTTTATTGCTTCGCTAATTGCTACTCAACAGGTATAAACACCAACCCTCCTCATTATGGTTCCCTTGTCGGGCTTATTTTGTTTGGTCGTATGCCTTTGTCAGGTTTTGGAGTTGCTATAAATGAAATTGATGGCTTAGGTTGTTAGTTTCTTTTCTTGTATCTTCTTTGTTTTTTTTATAATAGGCTTGTTGGATGTTTTGGAGCCAGGAGAAGTATTAGTACCCATTAGGATAATTATAACATGTTGGATCTGAGAGAATTGTATTGCACAGGCCGTTGTGCAAACCGCACGAGCTTCACACATGCCTATTGTCTAGCCTATGCATTGGATATGCGACCCGCACTTTGACATGTGCGAATTGCATGTTGCCTTTCTGATAGGATTTGTGTGTTAATGAGCGTTGAGTAGCAATATCAATTTAGATAGATGAATTGACCCAATGATAGATTGAATGACGTCATTCTTAAGGGCAAATCGTTGCCTTTTGAGGTTTTGGTTATGATTGACTTATTTGGTAATAATGAACTAGTCTTGCATGCTAAGTGAAATAGGCATACCCTTCAAAAAAAATTGTGAAAAGTGCATGGCGAAGAATGATGTTTGTGACAACCCCTTTGATTTTTTTGTGACTCTTAGCTCATTAGCCGTGATAATGTAGAATGGATCCTCTTTGTTTTTGTTTAGAAAGTTAAAATCAATACTTCTTGAATGATTCACATGCCATGTGTGGTGAGGTTTAGTTGAATAATTCTTGTTCTTGCTCGTGCTAACTAGATCTTGCCCGATTAGTCTTTAATGCTAGTCTTGATTGCTCTTGGTTTTAGAAATGATCTTAGGCATTCTTTGTGATTATTGAAGCCTACTTATCCTTAAAAGCCACCATTGCACTTAAATTAAATTATTAGTCACTCGTCTTGATCCTAATACCTCTTCTTTGGCAACCTCGGTACAATCCTTGGACCATTTTGACAATGAATTCCTCTATTGAACTCCACAAGTCTGAAATCGAGGCTAAAAGCCTAAGTTTGGGGGTTGATTAAAGGTACCTTAGAGGAGTGCTAATTGATCTTATCTTGGTTTGTCGCATAAAATGAATTGCCAAAAAGAAGAAAGATTTTTGAAAAGAAAAGCAAAGAGGAAAGGAAAGAAAGAAAATCCTCCAGGGTGAAGGAATTGATAATCATTAGGGTTTCAAATAAAAAGAAGTGATATGGTGCCTTGTGTTGAGTTAAAATGAAAGAAATGGCTTTGGCTTCGAATTGAAAAAGTTGTGTAGAGTTTGAAGAGGATTTAGTCACTTGAATCCAGATGCGTATCCTACCCGTCCCCGAGCCTACATTACAAGCTTAGAAAAGCCCTTTGAGATCTCCGACTATTGTTCTTGAGCTAGTGGTGAATGAAAATAAGGGCAAGTCTATGGTTGATACTTGTTAGCACTTGAACTTCGTTGTGAGTGTTAGTGTTTGTATTTGTCCCTTGTGATTGTCTTTGTACATAATATGTTTTTGGTACTTTCGTTCTTGTGAGGGCATGAAAATTAGGACAGTTGGTAACATTGATAAACTCCAAGAATGAGTCAATTGAGCACGTTTTGGTAAGCTAGTGTTTTTGAATCATATCTTGAGGATTGGTTGTTGTCACTTGGTTGTTCTTAAAGTTACATTGCATCCTTGAATGGTGTTTTGAATTGAAGGGAATTCTTGTATTAAGTTATCATGTAATTGACTAATCATTAGTACCCAACGAAGTCATACTTGGTGATTGAAATGGGTTTTCCTTGACTTGAAGTGATATCTTTGCACTTATATTATGTGCCTCTTGAAATAGAGTTTGTAGTTGCTTGAGGACAAGCAATAGTTCAAGTTTGGGGGTTAGATAAGTTAGTGTTCTACCTACTTATTTAACTCTTAATCTTATGCTTTTGATAATAATGAGTGGTAAAATAGTGCAATTGACACAGATTACTTCTATTTTGTAGGTTTCTGTGTTTTAGAAGTGTTCGGGAAGAATTTGGGTGAAAACAAGTCAAAAAGAAAGCTATCCACAGAAAGATGGAACTGGCAGGTGATTGGTCAATGCGAACGCGGCATCCCCTCTGCCAATGTAAATGCTACTTGAGTAAAAGCTATGCGAATGCGACAGTCCTTTCGCGTACGTGAAGGTCAACCATACAAAATACTCTTCGCTAACGCGGTGGACCGCATGACTAGGAGAAGAAGAAATGTCAGTTGCGGGGCAGAAATGGATTCCCTTTTTGGGAAACGCCAATTCACATAAAAGACTTCTTAGCCATTTGGGAAGATATCTTTGGCTAATCTTTGGAACTTTTGGCAATCTTGGAAAGAAAATTCATCATCTAACACCACATGAGTGAATATTTGGAGGACTTTATTGTAAAATCTTTAGTTTCCATTCTTCAACTCTTGTTCTTAATTGTTATTTTGTTGATGTGTTTGTTAAATTGAGATTTAGCTTTGTGTTAGAGATAATACTTGTTTGGGTATTCAATCCATATCTAGATTTTGCTTTTGGTTAATTATTTGTGTCTATTGAATCATCCATGCTTGAATTTATAGTTAATGGTTACAAACATTGACTTAGCTTTATAATTTGTTTTTTTGCTTGAGAAAGTATTTCCCTAAATTCGGGAAGATTCAATATTGGAGATTTGGGGTTTCCACTCTAGATCAAGGCTTGAGATAGTTTGGTTGCCGGAAACTCCCATCTAAGAGTTGGAGTTAGAAATAACGCAACTCACCCAAGTTAAATTGTTGGTTATTGCACACTCATGGTGATTCGAGAGAACCGTAAGGATTGTTTCTTGATTAGTCAAAAGATGGTTAAGTGCACCTTTAGCCAAGACTACGCATGTGTTAATCGAGTGCAAGTTTTGTGAATTGAATTCTCATTCCTGCTTCTCCCTTGTTATCCTTGCTTGGCGAAAGCAAGGTGAAAGCCGTTGATCAATCTATCTTGTACATGCATTTCTTTGTCTTTAGTTTTTATTCGAAAAACCCCCTTTTAGATATCTTTTCCCTTTCGTTAATTAAACTTCAATAAGTTGCTCTTATTCTTCATTAGCGCGATCGCTATTACATTCTTCTCTGTGGGTACGATCTCGACATCCGTTGGGAATATAAATGTGTTTTGCTCTGACAAGCACAATCACCTCCATTGGAGAGTGTAATTGGGTGTTATCTGTAGCCTTGGTTTTTGGTATGGTTGTTCATCTCTCGATCAACAACCATATGTCCAACACTCTCGATTAAAGAACTATCAGGTTAACAACAATCAACCAAGCTAAAGCTTAGGAAGGTCATACTCTTTCTACCTTAGACCCTTAAATGGGTGATTCCGTCGATATGAGTTATTTCGAGCCTCAATCTAAATGGAAGCCCAAGTTCCCACTAGTAAATTCACATCCGAAGCTATGAAATTCTATTTCAAGCAACAACATAACCAAGTAAGGAAAATCAATATTTGCAACCACCAATTTTAGGGTTAAAACTTGGTGAAACCACTAGACTCATGTCAAATAAGGAATTATAAGCAAGAATTAGAAACACCCACACCCATTTGTCAAGCACCCATTATCAACACATCCTTAGACACTGAAATTAGCTACTCATGCTAAACGAAAGAGATATACCAATTGGGTAAGTCAAATTCCTCTTTATTCAACTTTAATTTCAATATATAACCTCAGTTTGTACACAAATGGTGATCTAAGAATAGGAAGATATAATTGATTGAAACCCTCTTCTTCTTCTTAGAGAGGAAACTTGTTCTCAAAGCGTAAATTACTCAAGCGTATTCGGAACTGAAGAATTCTTTACAATTGTGCCTAAAATGGGTTTAAATACTTTCCCAAAATGTCACTAAATTTCTAGACAAAATGCCCTTCGGGTGGAGTGCGGCACATGTGCAGTTTGCACGTCGTGATGGGCGCACCGCACACCCTCTTCAGTTGAACCAGTGACTCAACTAATTTTGGGGGATGTCATGCAAATGAGGTGCGGTTCATAACATGAGTTGTACATGTTGCACAACAATCGCACCTCGTAACAGACCATTCTGTCGATTCAAAGATCCATGCGGTGAGAGGTGCGGAATGCACCAAAGGTTGTGCGTGTCCCACAAGGGCCATATCTCAAGGCAGAATCTCAATCCTTTTCGATCACTTCACTCTTCATTATTTTTAAGCTCTTTTTGGGTCCATTTACTTATTTTCCATCTTTAATCACAAGTACCTGCATAGACATCAATAAAGGCCATAAGAAACTCTAAATCTATTAAATACATAGAAATAATTCATGGATAAATTCTCAATAAGTTTGTAGATTACCGACTTATCAAACCTTCAAACTTGAACTATTGCTTGTCCTCAAGCAAGATACTCACAAGGCTAGGTGATGTGCCGCCATTGATGTGCCGCCATTTTACGGCACTTTCAACTCCTTTTAACTAAGAAGAATCGTACGTTTTCAAGAAACCGTTGTCGTTTTTTGATGGGTTTATGTTATTTTTTCAGGAAATAGGGACAAACATGGAAATGGAAGGAAATACGAGCAAAAAGAGCATTCTGGATAAGAGTGATGGTTCAGGCGATGGTCCGTCAAGTGGGTGATGGTCCGTCACCCAAACCGTCACCCTGAGGCAGCCTACTGCCTAGTGACGACGGTCCAGGCGACGGTCCATCAAGCCAGTGACGGTCCATCAGCCTGGCTATCACACCTAGGCAGTCCGCGACGCGGAATCCGAGCGTTTTTGGGATTTGTTTCCTAGACTCCTATAAATACCCTATGTTAGGTTTATTTTGTTTGTGAAGCTTTTTAATATAGTTCTCCCAATAGTTTTAGGAGAGGATTTAAGAGCAAGAAACACATTTTCCTTATCTTGAAAACGTGTTCTTGAATCGTTCTTGGGATCTTGGTTTTCTTGTTCTTGGATCATTGAAGATTTGTTTTCATTATATTGTAAGAATCTCTTCTCCTTAATATGAATACAATTCTCTTCTCTTTTCTTTATAGCATGATTAACTAAACTCCCACAACTAGGGTTGTGGGAGCCATGGCTAAAGTAGCGATATAGATTCCGGGTAGCGACGGGTTCAAGATATATGTTGTCACGTTGTTAATCATTCATTGATTAACGTTTTCTAGTGGTTGAAAACATCAGAACATGCCTAGGTTTAATTTGCTTGAGTAAAGAGATTAAAACCAAGAAATTTGATTAACGACAAGGATTCGAGACTACTAACTCTCATCTTATGATTAATGTGGTAACTAGATTAATCTACTTGATGTTTAGGATTGAAATCTAAAAGCACACCTTTTCAAGTTCGAGAGAATTGAAAAGTAAATTCATCTATTTGGTTGAGAAACGTTTAGATGATACCATTAATTCAATCACATCGTGACACGCATATAGAAAGAACCCGGTTAAGCTAGAATCGACATTGTTACAACGCCATGGCGAACACTTCCCTAGTTCTCTCTCATCTTGATTACATTATTGTTCGTTTTGTTTACACATTGTTCACACAAACCCCCC
>QJPP01003244.1:0-156576 GCA_003996215.1 Jaltomata sinuosa | reverse complement strand
GAACTCTGCTAGGATCCGACAAGTCAAGCCTAACCAAACGGTTAGCCAAGGACTGGATGTCCAGGGCCAACGGCCGCTCTGAAACTGAAAGAGAAGCTAGGCTACCCATACTCACTGTCTTCCGACTCAAGGCATCCGCTACCACGTTTGCATTGCCCGGATGATACAGAATAGTGAAGTCATAGTCCTTCAGTAACTCGACCCATCTCCTCTGTCTCGAGTTCAACTCCCGCTGACTCGGGATATACTGAAGACTACGGTGATCGGTGAAGATATCACAGTGAACTCCATATAAGTAATGCCTCCAGATCTTGAGCGCGAAAACTTTACCCCGCCGGGCCCAACTTCTTAAAGGGGTTTTATTTTGAAGGTTGAGGGTAAGGGTTTTGCGCCCCTTCGGTTTGTGGGAAAACCCCCTTCAGGGGCTTTTGCCCTTTCGGGGGGGGGGACGGGCATATTTTATTTGCTTATTTACCGGGGGGGGGGAAACCCCCCCATCAGCATCAACACACAACCAAGGACCAACCCCAAAGCATCACAATACACGGAGAGCTCTGACCCTCAAACCGACAAACTCACACTAGAGCTGAAGTCAGTAAGGCTTAAGCCTCTGAGAAGCTCTCCCTCACACTGATCGACCACTGAAATGCGGATATCCTCCTAGTCAGCATAGTCCAAGGGTTCTGCTATTAGAAGAAAATCCCTCAACGAACCGTCTGTAGTAACTGCTTAGCCCATAAAAGCTGCGACTCAGTAACAGTAGTTAGGTCTAGGCCACTCACACAACGCTGAAATCTTTCCCGGATCAACCCTAATCCACATACTTAGACACCACGTGCCCTAGGAATGCAAATGACTCAAGCCAAAACTCGCACTTTGAGAACTTGGCATAAGCCGATGATCTCTCAAAGTCTGGAGTATAACCCTCAAGTGTTGCTCATGCTCATCTCTACTACGCGAGTATACCAAGATGTCGTCTATAAAAACTATCACAAATGAGTCCAAATACGAGCCAAGAACCCTGTGCATCAAGTTCATAAAGGCTGCGGGGGCATTAGTCAACCCAAAAGACATCACTAGGAACTCATAATGGCCATAACGTGTCCTGAATGCTGTCTTAGGGATGTCCTCCGCCCTAATCCTCAACTGATGGTAGCCAGACCTCAAATCAATCTTCGAAAACACGACTGAACCCTGAAGCTGGTCAAACAAATCATCAATCCTCGGCAACGGATACCTATTCTTCACTGTCACCCTATTCAGCTGCCGATAATCAATACACATGCGCATCGACCCATCCTTCTTCTTCACGAAGAGAACAGGAGCACCCCACGGTGACACATTAGGTCTAATAAACCCCTTAGCTAACAGATCCTGGAGCTGCTCCTTAAGCTCCCTCAACTCAGCAGGAGCCATACGGTAAGGAGAAATAAAAATGGGCCTAGTGCCCGGCTCTAACTCAATAGCAAAATCAATATCTCTCTCAGGTGGAAGGCCTGGCAGGTCGGTAGGAAACACATCGAGGAAGTCTCTAACCACAGGAACAGACTCAGGAGAAGTGGGGTCAGCACTAACATCTCGGACATATGCTAGATAAGCTAAACACCCACGGGAAATCAACTTCCTAGCTCGAAGACAAGAGATGATCCCAGATAGTGCATGGCTAACAGAACCCTGCCACACAACCGGGGATACACCGGGCACAGCTATGGTAATGGTCTTGGCATAACAATCCAAAACCACACGGTGATGGGATAACCAGTCCATGCCCAGTATCACACCAAAATCTAGCATATCAAGAATCATCAAATCACCCCAAGTCTCTGAATCACCAACAGATAACAAACAGGATCTCACAATCCGATCCACTACTAAAGAATCTCCTACTGGGGTCGAAATAGAAACAGGAACAGATAATGGCTCACTAGCCAACCCCAAACAAGGCACAAAGTAGGCAGATACATATGAACAAGTGGATCCAGGATCAAATAAAGTCATAGCAGACTGATGGCACACAGAAATCGTACATGTAATCACAGCATCTGAGGCCTCTGCCTCTAGTCTCCTAGGGACCGCGTAAAACTGACGACGACCTCCACCTATCGGACCGCCATCCCTACCACCTGCTCTGTCATGCGGAGCACTACCTCTACTCTAATGACCACCCCCTCTGGCCGGGGGCTGAACTACCCGTAAAGGCTCAGCCAACTGAACTGTACCCGGCTGAGGGCAATCTCTAGCAAAATGACCCATCGCACCACAAGTAAAACAAGCCCCTGACGGCCTACTCAGTCGAGATGAACCCGCAAATCCCGAATGACCACCACGACCTTATGCCCCGAAAACTGTACCCCTCGAAGACTGGCCACTATAGCCCTGATAGCTGCTCTGACCCTGCTCGAACTGGGTACTACCGAAAGTCTGAAGGGAAGCCTGAACCGGTCGGCTGGACTGACCCTGGTACTGTTGTGGCTGATAACTCCGGCTCCACTGGCCAGGACCTCTACCACCATATCTGGAACCACTATAGACACCCTGATGTCGAGGCCTCTTATCTCTGGACCCCTGATCATGTCGCTGTAGGTCCTCCACAGTGCGGGCATAGTCTACGATAGCCTGAAATGACCGACCACTGGCAATCAATATTTCAGCTAGCTGCCTGATCTCTGGACTCAAACCCCATACAAATCTGCGAATCCTATCAGCCTCGGTAGGAATGATCATAGCTTCGAACGGTTCTAGCTGATGAAAGCGGGTCTCATACTCCGAGATAGTCATAGACCCCTGCACAAGGTGAGTAAACTGCTCCCTGCGATGCTCCCGATCACTCTAGGGTAGGAACTTGGCCATAAAGGCCTCATAAAACTCAGACCAGGTCAAGGGAGGTGACGACGGTGGTCTACAAGCAACCTGGGCCCTCCACCATAACTTTGCTGGGCCCTCCAACTGATAGGTAGTATAACCAACCCCGTGAGTCTCCAACAAACCCAAATGATGCAACATCTCCTCAAAGGTAGTAATAAAGTCATGTGGATCCTGTCCAGAAGTACCAGCAAACCTCGGAGGTGCTAACCTCAAAAACCTACCCAACGCCTTCTGCTCTATCTCTGTCATAACTGGGCGAGGAGCAAGAGGTTGTGCAACAGATGGAACCGGAATGACCTCCGCATGGGGAGCCACAGTATCCGGCTGCGCTCCTGAGCTCTGTGCACCCCGGGCTGCCCCCTGAGCGGATGTCTGTGCTACCTCAGAAGGCCGCTCTCCAATCGCACCCAAAAGCTGTAATAGTAATCCCCGAATATCTGGAGACTGAGCTGCGGCTGAAGCTGGCACAGAAGTGGGCACTGGAGCTGGTGCTAGAGCTGTTAGTACCTGGGCTGCCCCCTGAACCACATGCTGCTTGGGCTCTATCTCCACCCTAGCAGCTCTAGCAGGTGCCACTGATCGAGGGCGTCCTCGACCCCTAGCTGGAGTGGGAGGCTCATCTTCGCGTGATGCTGATGATCTCGTACGAACCATCTGCGGAAGAATGAAGTAGAACAAATAAGATCTCCAGAAACTTCAAGGGTAGTACGCACGACACAGAAGCAATGAAAGAGTCGAATTTCCTAAAATGCCACCGTAGCCTCCCAAAGATTGAGTACGGACGTCTCCGCCCCGATCCGCAGGACTCTACTAGACATTGGCTCCTATACTGATGACATCGGTGAACCTAAAGCTCTGATACCAAGTTGTCATGACCCAATTTCTCAGTCATGATGGCACCTACAACCCCCAGTAGGTGAACCAATCCCCGTAGCCCAGAACAGTTAGTAATGGGCTACTATCTAACAAATTAGAGAACAAGACGAAGAGAACAGATAAAAGGACTATAAATATATACATATGCGAAAACTAAACCAAATCCCAAGACCTGGTATCATAGTATAGAGCCCAAACTACATACATGGAGTGCAAATAATCCAAAACAATATATACAGATGTCTCTGAATGGTAATAGAGTACATGAAGCAAAAGATAAACTAAAGCTAAGCTCCGATCGCCAAGAGCTCACCCTCAGTCTGAAGTAGTCCCCAACAGATCTCCAAGCACGAATCATAGTGACCTAACGGCGATGGCCCACGCTAGGATCTGCACCCAAAGATGCAGGGGGTAGGGGTGAGCACCAAAATCGAAGCATAAGGTACCCAGTAGGTATCATAGGCCGACTGGGCACATATAAGATAAAAGTGTAGTAATAGACAGAATAGAACCAAGCTGTCACAGAAATCAACGAAAGGTACACAGGAACTAGCCCAAAGGGAAAACAACAGAACTACATGTGAGGCTAGTAAGCAGAATATACACACCATAAGCACAGGTGAAAGTAAGAAACAACGCACCTGGGGTCCTTGCAACAATAGTGTATACAAAATAAGTTTACAAAATGGGCGGTATACCGGTAACCTCAAGTGTAAGAAGAAGAGAGAAAGAGTAATAGTAGGCATGCTCAGAGACATGAATCAAACTCAACTAATCATACCAATCTCATACTTATCCATAATAGAGAACAATTCTGTAAGTAAATAGCAGAAGTCTACCTACAGTCCCGCGGACGCCCATACAACCGAGGAACACAAACAAGTGAAAAAAAACCCTCCGACATCCCATACTACCGGAGCGTACATTCAACAAACAACAAACAAGAGTGGAGCCTCAAACAATAAATGATATGATGCATGAAGATCTCAGTGAAATGGTATCTCTGTATGTACCTCCTCCGGCGCCGATCCGGCCCAGCAGGTAGGTTCCATGGAAGGACACTGCCCGTATACCTCTACTCCACCGTATACCCCTCCTCCGGCACACGCAGCCCGTAGCCCCTGGCCCGGATGGCAAGGTCCATGGAGGTCCCAGACCCCATACTAAAACTCAGTATCAAAACATGTCATCCGGAAGCAAGTCCGGTATCAAGGTAGAGACCCAGTCTTGAATATGCAATGCCCAGACCCTGTACGGGACTAAAGTAGTAGGAAAAGGTCTCAAAAACTCCTCCAAGAGTGCCCGGGAATAACCGAGTCTAAACAGTAAAAAGTCATCTCAGGTGCTCGGTCCGACCGAGGCTAAAATCATCTCAAGTAACAAGAAAACTCAACTAGCACCCCGGCCCTGCCGAGTCTAGCGATAATTGTACTGATGATTTTAAACATAATTTTACTTTCTTTCCCAAAAATATTCACAAGTTAAATCAAACCATTTCCAAATTATTTCCATCAAAAATGGGCCCCCCGAGCCATGCAAGGTTTAGAAAATAGTGCCGGTAGGCCCGAAGCCAAAACCATAGTAAAACATGGATAAAACCTCTTTATATGCATGGAAATGGTATGATCACACACAATAGCTGCCCAGCAGCTCACAATCAACCTATCGACCCTGCACAGGCCCACAGCTACTCAGCAAGCATAACCAGCCTAGAAGGTTATTTCTGTGCCCGAGACTCGCGGACATTCCCAAAATCCCACCTTCTATGTTCCAAAGTCAACAAGGCCTCACAGGACCGCAAGGGTAAATAAAATATATCGGCAAACACTACAAGCAACGGAGGAACAAAAGTAGGCGGACATGAATAAAGCGGTCGTGGTCTGTGGTACCAACCTAATAAACCAACCCAAGGATGCCCACTAATACAATTTTATTCTATATATGGGGAGTCTAAGGAAAATAAACCGTAACCTACCTGTCGTCCGATGACAAGCTCGAACCTCTCTGAAAAGAAGCTCCGAAACGAAATCAAACTTGAACTCGGGCTTGAATAACTTGACGTAGATAACTGATTTCCTTCCCGAAATTAAACACAACGCCAAAATATATCTAGTTCCACCTAATTCTCTCTGTATACGTATGTAGAAGGTGGTATTTGCTGCTGCAACATCTCTTTCTAAAACATAGAAATGGAAAGGGACTTAAATGCTGCCAAACTTTGGAAGTTTGGCAGCTGTGCATATATAAGTAAGTTGGATTTGCCAACATTAATAGCACTACTGCCACCGCTATCACTTGGCTGGCCACTCCCTCCACCTACACGTGGAGTGGAGGTGGCAATTACAAAGGACAAAAAGGAAATTCTTATCCCGTTATGTATATATTCGGGTATTGCATAAATTCGTGGTAAAATAAATATAATATTTTAAATATACCATAATTCATAGAAAATTATTTCAAACAAAACCTACTATATTATAATAATAATCTTCAACATAACTAAATTTACTATCTCCGTAAAAATATTACAATGTATAAAAACCATATAAAATAAATACATATACACTTATATCGTAACAAAAATATTTTTCATAAACCTTTAAAATATTTTGAGAAGGTAATAATAATATAATTTTTACCAAATTCAACTTTTAAATAAAATATTTTCAATTACACGCGCGATGCTAATAAAATTCTTAAGCTTAGGTTCGTAATTCACCAACGCACGATTTTGATACTCAAGAATTCTCTCGGGATCCTCCCTTATATTTTATCACTGTTTCGGAACTCAAATGGCGTTTTAAAACGTGAAGTTGAGGCTTAAATCGAGGTTTAACCCGACCCGGTTCGCGACCCGGTTCGCAACCCGTTTTCTGTCAGACAGTCCGCGGTAAAACAATTATAACTCTTTACTCTGAGATCAGTTGGACGTGAGGTTTTGTGAGTTGGAAACTAGACTCGTAGACCTTCGATTTGGTATTTTGGGGGACTTCTAACTCTTTATATATTGGGAGAAAAGCCCAGAGACATTTTACCCAAAGTTCAGGAAATTTGTTAAAGATCTTACGATTATTTTTGCCGACTTGCTTGGCTTCAAAACTTATCATGCGGCCAAATAAATTGACCCGGCACCGAAATACCGGTCCCGACAAGACTTAAATGACCTGGGTCCGCTACAACAAGCTCTAACGGCACAAGGAAAACGTGTATGTGGAAATGACCGGAAGGGTCATTACATATGCGAATCTTTTTGGTCCACGCCGGATTCTATCAAAGGTTTATCAAAGATTTTTCGAAGGTGGCTTGTCCTTTGTGTAAGTTGTTGGAAAAAGATTTCAAGGTTGATTTTGATGATACATGCATGAAATCCTTTCTTTGCTTGAAGAAGCAAGTCACTTTGGCTCCTATTATTGTTGCACCCTATTGGTCAAAACCATTTGAGTTGAGGTGTGATGCGAGTGGTGTAGATTTAGGGGCTGTACTTAGTCAGAGAAAAGACAAAATCTTTCACCCGGTATACTATGCTAGCAAAACATTGTATAGAGCCCAAACAAATTACATGGTGATGGAGCAAGAATTACTCAATGTGGTGTTTTCTTTTGAGAAGTTTTAGATATATTTATTGGGGACTAAGGTCGTGGTACACACGGACCATGCTTCCATTTGATATTTAATGTACATGAAAGTGACTAAGCCAAGTCTTATTCGATGGGTCCTTTTGTTGCAAGAGTTCAATTTGAAAGTGAAGGACCGAATGAGATGTGAAAAGCAAGTTCCGGATCACCTATCTAGGTTGGAAGAAGATGGTTGTCCGGTGGGAGATCTTGACATTAATGATGCATTCCCGGATGAACATAATTTGGTGGCATTCCATGACCTAACCCCATGGTTTGCTGACTTTGCCAACTTTTTGGCAAGTGATCTAATTCCCGAAAATTTGACCTCATACCAAAAGAAGAAATTTTTGCATGATGTACGAAAGTTTTATTAGGATGAGCCATACCTATTTCGAAATTGTGTTGATGGTTGATTCCATGATGTGTGCCGGAAGTGGAGATAATGCCCATCCTTGAGGCTTGTCAGTCCTCTCTCTTGGGAGGTCATTATAGCAGCATGCGTACAACATCCAAGGTCTTGCAATGTGGCTTTTATTAACCAATCATCTACCAAGACGCCCATGACTTGGTCAAACTTTGTGACCAATGTCAATGACATGGAGGTATTTCTGGTAAACACGAACTCCCCTTAAGCCCCATTTTAGAGGTCAAATTATTTGATGTTTGGGGAACGACTTTATGGGACCATTTGTGAGATCGTACGGGAATAAATACATTCTTGTGGCAATAGATTACGTGTCAAAATGGGTGGAAGCTATGGCATTACCAAATAATGAGGGAAGGAGTGTCAATGGATTTTTAAAGAAATTCATATTCTCAAGGTTCGGCACTCCTCGTGCGATCATAAGTGATGGTGGATCTCACTTTTGCAACTATTTGTTTAGCTCATTACTTGAGAAGTATGGTGTGAAACAAAAAGTTGCAATCCCATACCATCATCAAATAAGCGGGCAAGTAGAAGGGTCAAATCGAGAAATCAAATCTATTTTGGCAAAGACAGTCAATGCAAATAGGAACGATTGGTCGAGAAAATTGGATGATGCATTGTGGGCATATATGTCCGCTTTCAGGACACCTATTGGCATGTCCCTATACCAATTATTTTTGGTATAGCATGCCACTTACCCGTGGAACTCGAACACAAGGCAATGTGGTCATTGAAAAAGTTGAACCTTAATTGGGAAAAGGCCACCCATACAAGAGTTGAAGATCTGAATGAGATTGAGGAATTTTGAATGAAATCATATGAGAGTGCCACCCTCTACAAAGCTCGAGTGAAACATTTTCATGATCAAACGATATAGAAGAGAGAGTTTTCTCCCAAAGAGTGGGTCCTACTATTCAACTCAAGGCTTCAGTTGTTCCCTGGCAAGTTGAAATCCAAGTGGTCTGGTCCCTTCAAGGTGACACAAGTTTTCCCCTAAGTTCCATCGAACTTAAAGGTAAAGATGGTACAAAATTCAATGTGAATGGTCAAAGAGTAAAACAATATCTGGGGTACCGGAAGAGGTCACCTTGATCAAGGTGACCTATCTTGATGAGCCATGACTGTGAGATACATCTGTCGTGCTGCAAAAATAAATCAAGCACTTCTTGGGAGGCAACCCAAGTGTTTCTTTTATTTTATTTTTATTTTACTTTTTGTTATTTTTGATGTGTTGTTAGGTAGGTCAAGGATTGAAAATTGAGATTTTAGGAAATCACTGGAAGGAAACTGCGGAACACCTACGGAATGCATCTTCTTAGTCAATCACTTACGGGATGACTTAAAGTTGAAAAGTGATTACTGGAGGTTTTAGATTTGAAGATCTAGGTCTTCTTTTGTTGTTCGGTTTTGACTGATATGTTGTATCTAAGCCAAGGACAACAGAGACGAGCATCATAGGCATTTTTGATATTGGTTATATTCAAGATAAGAAGTATATGCAAGACATTACAGGTGCTGGCACAGGTTAGTGATCTGAATTTTCTTTAATCATTGTTCATTATTGGTTTGCTTGGTCCTAAAAAGAAGTTGGTTTGCTTGTTTGTTCATGTCTGTTGCTTAGATGTATCTCACACGTTTCTACTGTGACTATCTCTGTGCTGGCGAGATCATAATATGGTCCATGAAGTTGTTCTTTTACCTTTTCTAATTCTAATAGACCGTTGTATTAGAATTGTATCACTAATATCTCACTGCTTTTGCAGCCTATGTGTGCTTCAGTAAAAGAGACTTTTGTAAATGCAAAGTTGCAAAGGATTGCACCGTGTGATTCTGTGTTGTTTGCATTTTTCATCTATGTTTGTCATTTTGGTCTTCAATGTGGATTCGTTTGAAGCTTAGATTTTCACTGTTTTCTATAGATAACAAAAATAGCCTAATATTATCAAAACAGAACTACAATTCTAAGATGCTTTTGCTTTTCAACTTCATATTTGAAGTGTGTGACCATACAAGGTCCTTTAATTGTCTTCACAAACTTCTTTGTAAATGTTTAATTGAAAACACTTTTAGAAATATTCTCAAATAGTTAAGAATTTGTATTCAGATACTTAAAAAAAATTTATTAAACTTCTCTCAATACTTTTTTTAGAATAAACTTTTAAAATTGTCCAATGACTTTAGGAGTCAAAGGCATAAGAAGCAAATAAATTATTTCTACACTGTAATTAAAGATGTAAAAGGAAAATTCTTAAAGAGAAAAAAAAAGTGTAATATGAATTAATTGATTAAAAAAGGAAAAACTTTAAATATTAAAGAAAATCTTAGTTCTGGAGAAAAAATAAGAATACTTTTTATTACTTTAAATGCCTTTGTGCATATGATTTTTATTTGATTTACTAGCCAAATTATCACACATCCTTCAATTTACAGCATAGTTACCTGCCGTACTTTTTTTTTGTACACACTTTATAATGATTTTGTTTCCATTTCTTTTTCTTTTTTTACCATCGTTTTTCTCTTGTCTCTTTTCTTTTTCACTCTTTTCAAGTCAATACAATTTTGATTTTTGTAAATTATCACCCACATTCATTTGATTTGCATGTTTTATACGCTATATTTTTTATTACATTTACTTAATAATTATTTTTTCCATTTTAATAGCGAAAATGTAGATTTCCTTTTTTCTTGTGTCTTTTCTCACTCATAATTTTCGAGTCAATGCATATATTTTCACTCTCATTGTCTCAGCCTTCTTCATTGTTCTCCTCTTTCTCCATTTTTTGTGGACCATGGCCTCATGAAATTCTCAAAAGTTATGAGTACAAGTTTATAACTTTTTATGATATATGTTTTTTTCTCCTTTATGTTCTCATAATTTTATGCTTGAAGTTTTTTTACTCAAAGAAATTAAAACATGCTTTATTTTGGGAAATTATTTTTTGGAGAAATTTTTCAATTAAGTTTGATGACATTCTTAAGTTTTTTAGTTGAAAAAAAGGTATGATTATTTTTTGAAGCAAGTGACATGAGATGAGCATAAAATAAAAGAAAATATTTTTTTACTAGGGAGAAGGAGAGCATTGGAGTAACTGGTAAACTTGTTGTCATATGACCAGAAGATCACGGGTTCAAGCCGTGGAAATAACCTCTTACAGAAATGCAGGGGATTGCTTCGTACGATAGACACTTGTGGTCCGGACCTTCCCTGAACCCTGCGCATAGCGGGAGCTTTAGTGCATCAGACTGTCTTTTTTTATTTTTCTCTAGGGGTGTTAAAGTGATGAATTGCGCTACATTTGAATAAATTAAATCGGGTCAAGCAAATAAATGAGCTGGTATATAACATGTCCAATTTTTTCTTGGGTCAATACTTGGTGGATTCAGAGGAAACAATGTTATCAAAGGTGCGCTTAAGCCCTGAAGCGAGGCATAAAACATGTTGAGTGATTCGCCTCACTTAATGTGCGCTTTAGTGTCGTCATCAAGGTTCTAAGGCATAATTTATCTTGCCAATGAAGAGGCGACACTAAAAAATTGGTATTTTACATTATCATAATTTTTTTTTCAATTTCCTTGTTAATGCATTTGTCAATCATGATTAAAATTATTAGTCTTGGACTAGACATATATATTTGTATTTTTTTCTCTTTGCGCCATTTTTCATTAAAGCCCAAGCTTTACTTGTTCTTTGCACTTAAAGCCCTAACAAAGCTTAGAGCTTTTTTGTGCTTTTTACTTTTGATAACACTGAGAGGAAAATAAAATGGTGCGTCAAAATAGGTGCAAATAATAGGTCATATCTCAACCCGTCGAACTCAAAATTATGTTTCTTCTTTTTATTTTTTAGTTTATTATTTTCTTAATTAGGTAAGCAATCTATAAGATACTCTTTTCCTTCTTTTATCATGAGTAATCAAATAAAGCATACAAAAATAGATACTTTTTTCTTATGCTTAGATATATTTACTTGTGAATATTTGCGCTGCAGATCTAATCCGAAGTGGCCCTAACTTTTAGATAGCCGACTTGGGTCATGCCCAAAATGATCGATCAGTGAAAAAAAATCGAATCCAACCCGCTAAAATTTGGACAGGTTAGATAGATTTATATTTTAATAAAGAAAAAAAATCATTTGTCCCTATATTGTACTAAATGGAGGAACTTTGTCTCTTATTTAATTTTTGGTTTAATCTTACGCTGTTTTCGGATTTTTTTACCCTTAATAAAGCTCCAATTTAAAATAATGTTATACTTTAGTCAAAAGTTAATAATTTGGAAACGTTAAGTCCACTAATTTACCCTTGAGAGAAAATACAGATAATTTGTTAATTGTATGGACATGAGTAAACTAAAAGTATAATGAAGGATGAAATTGACCAATATAAAATAGTATAGGGTCAAATTTGAATTTTTTTTTCCTTTTAATTAATATTGAAAGTCCTCTTCATCAAAAAAATATTTTAGGGAAAAACAATTTATATCCAATTAATGAGATTCTATTGGCAATTCTTCAGGCTTGACAGGAGCATCTATGATTACTTTGTTAAGAAGGGAATGCATGAGACTGCAAGGCATTCGCTAACGAAGCTGATGTTGAAACTCCCACGGATGGTGGTAAGTCTTTCTTTAAATTTATGGCAGATTTGAACTCATTATTGTTCTTTAATCATGATTATCATTCATTAAGAGTTATCTCCGTGTGACCTATACCTCACGGCGAGTCGTGAAACTAGCCATTGATGCTTGGATTAGGGTAGGATTCCTAGGTCACATCTCCTTATATTGCGGTCCTTTCCTGGACTTTGGGTTAATGCAGGTGCATCGGGCTACATTTATATTGATGATCATGTTTACATTTCTGATACAACAACATTTTTTTTAAAGGTGTGACATAACTGACAAGGTTTTATTCCTTCCGGGATAGGGGAGAGGGACATGGTATTTATTTTGAACAAACTATGCAGATGGAACAAAACGCGGATACTCTTGAAGAGGCTCTGCTTCCAGTGTCAGATCCTTCTGAAGTAGGTTCGTTTGTATTGGTTTCAAATACCTTGTGTTTATGTTTCAGAATCTCTCGTCTTTGGTCTTGATAACACATGTGAGCTCAATTAGTACTTTTTTTTTAAATATCAACTTATTCATGTTCATATGCAGTGAATATTTTGTTTTCACGAATAAACTTAGCTCACAAAGTAAACAGAGACAAAATGTAAATAGTGATTTCAAAAAGGGTCGTTTGTGCAAATACAAACAAAAAAAACAAAGCTCATTGTAATTCCACAAGTGAGACCTGTAGAGGGTAGGATGTACATAGCTTTATCTATCTTCATGTAGGTATAGAGATTTTTCGATTGATCTTCGATAATCCTTCTCCTTTATTCAAGTTTAAAATCGACAATGTGAACGAGATGACACAAGCGAAGTCATTTATGCAAATACTATATTAAGCAAAGTCCCAAGACCACCCAAGAAAATCCAACAAAGAGAAAACATCACTTGAAAACAACAAGCCCCACAACCATAGTATCACTACCATTCACTCCTCTCTTTCAACTGCTTTTGTTTGTGTCCTTCTTTTTTTGTACTAAGTTTCACAGAGATTTAAGTCAAAATTGGTCAGTTTCGCTTAAATCGACAATAACATCGGATGTTGATCACGCCAAGAATCTAGGCTCGGGTGTGACATTTATAACGAACACACCTTGTAATTTGATTCAACTTTTCTAAGATTATATTTATCTTTAACACATTTGATAAATTCATAAAATGAAGATCAAGTCCTGAAATTTTTGTAATCCCAATAAATTAAAAATATTGAGATTTACAAAAAAGGGACATTGTGAGTCAAAAAATAGTTTTTTTTTGTGAGAGAATTTTATAATTTACAATCTAAAAGATTTATGAAGTGATCATGACTAGTGTGAAATCATATGCAAAAAAATAAATGATGAAATTTATTAGGAACTATTAGTGTTAATAATGGATTTGTCTAAATTAATTAGGTAATTGTTTAATTGTGCAAAAGCTTTTTTAGTTTAAGTCATTAAGTGAGGTCTTTCAATGAAAATTTCTTCTTTATTTTGTGCAAAAAATTTGTTGTCTTTTGGCAAACTAAATTTATGTTTGGTCAAGAATTCATTTACTGCTTTATTTCTCTTTAATTGTATGAATTCACTTTTCTTTTCTTATTTGACTTTGCTTTACAAAATAAATCTATTCTCCATTAGTCCCAAGACACACACATTTTATGTGACAAATATCACGCAATTTGATATGCAAAACATGTGCTTTTTACGCAATTTGCCATCCTTAAAAAAGTGTTATTTGAATTAATTGATTAATGAATGAAGTTCTTTGATTTTTAGAGAAAATCTTAATTGTAGTCTTGCCACGTTTCTATTACTATTTTCAAGTCAAGTTAGTTTTTTGTTTGTTTGTGTTCTTTATCTTTCATATGGGTTTTCACACCATTAACTTCTATACAAATTATTTTCACTTTCATTTTCTACTCACTCTTCATTGTTATCTCTGTTTTTTGAGTTTTCACACTATTAACTTCTTTATAAATTATTTTCACTTTTATTTTCTACTCTCTCTTTATTGTTATCTCAGTTTTTCTCTCTATCTCTTCTCGGTATTTTGTCTTATTTATTTTTTTGTTGAAGTGAGATTTATTCAAGAAATCACGGAGTCGTGGAATGCTAAAATGATGTGAGTTTCTAAGTATAAACTGTATTCCTAATTATTATTTTTTATTTTTATGTTTTCATAATTTTAGTTTCTTTTTTTTTTAATCCAGATTTCATGAATCTTTTGTGATATACATTATTTTCTCCTTTTATGTTCTCCTTGAATGTTTTTTTAATCAAAGAATTTTACGTAAAACATGCTTTATCTTGACAAAATAAAATTGGAGAAATTTTTCTAGTGTTTTGATAACTCTTTAAAGTTATAAAAGTAGGTGAAAAAGTATAAGCTTTGGTTGAAACTAGTGATTTGAAATGAGTGTAGAACAAAGGAAAATGATTTTTTCATTGGAGGCGTGTTTAAGGGAAAGATTGATCTGCATTTGAGCCGATTAAATCCAGTCGGACCAATAAATAAATTGGATTAAAGCTTATCAAATTTTTATGGGTGAATTGATTTTTAGATCAGTTATGTATATATATATATATATATATATATATATATATATATATATATATATATATATTTTATATATATATATTTATATATAATAGATCTTTATTTTTATACATAAAAAATTAGAAAAAAATATTTGGTTCTATTTAATTCCTCAATTTTTGCTTAGGGTCAATTTTTCGATGAACAAAAAAATTGGGCATGTCAAATTAGTATAAATATTAGGTCATAAATCAATCAGTCTGACTCAAAATTATTCTTTTTCTATTTATTTTTTAGATTATTTTATTCATATGAAATCAAGCTATTAAATACTTTTTCTTTCATATATTATGACTAATCAAATAAATCAGATAAAAAATATACTTTTTAATTTTTTTTAATGTCTAGATATATTTGGGATTAGGTTTCATCCTCATTCATGTCCAGCTTTAAGGATATAAAATATTTCTTCTAAGAAGGGTTCCATTTGGAGTATACAAGAACTCTCTTACATAATTGAAAGAATCTATAACCTAGATTATTTGGTCATTGCAGAAGTGAATAGTTTTTTAGTGTATGATGATATATACTGTATACTAATGTCAACTTTTGTTAGTGTATGATAATGCTAAGGCTGTTTGGATGATCTTTTAATTAGTCTATTATTAGCTCTTCAAGGACGATTAAATAGTTCCACCAATAACTCATATCAGATTCTTTATTGATCTTCCTATCAGATTGTTCCACCAGCTCCAGCTCCGGGATTTTCTGATCTTCCTCTTGGCATGGCATTACGAAGGTGAAAACTTGAGAAAGATTATAATTCATTAGTTGTTATACAGTACATGTAGGCTATAGCCATGAGCAAAGAGAGTTGAATTTTGTTACTTCTTGATCATTTTAAGAATTTTATGTTTTTCTAATCCAAGTTGTGCTCATGAATACTCGTTCATGAGTGGAATAACATCAGGTGTTGTTGCTTTCTCTCAATGATTAATGGTTGTTGCATATTTGTTAATCAACACAAAAAGAAAAAATGACAGTATCATTATAGTACACAAGTTAAAGTGCAGTGTCTTGATGGTGATTGTTAAACTGCTAATATATTTAGATGTGGCGTAGAGGGTTTTGGTTTCAACAGTGAAGAGAACATAACGTCGACAACAATATTTGGTATTTATTAGCAGCCTTGATTGTCAATGCTTGAATTAACATTATGTTGATCACCACAAGAGAACATGAAATTAGATAAGAAATTTGTCGGTAATTCCTAGCTAATTCATCGCTAAGAAGCTCTTAGCTAATTGAAATTTCTTATAATCCATCGCTAATCTGTAGCTAAATGGGATTAGCATGGGATTTTTATTGTTTACTATGAAATTTTGTCTGTCGCTAATTTTCTGTATTCTAGTAATGGATGGTTGTTAAGCTTTTGCGAATTAGACTTCAAATAGTAATAGAGAAATTGATCATCGCTGTTTGAAGAAACAAAATATTGATGGTACTTGTATTCAAGTCCATTATTAGCGGTTCATAGATTAGCGAGAAGTCTTGTCAATCAGATCTATAGATTTAGTGTCAAATAATATGGGCAGTCTGGTGCATGAAGCATTCTGTGTTTACGCAAGGTTCAAGGAAGGGTCATATTTCAAGGGGTGCAACGTAGACAGCCTATCCTGATGCAAGCATCAATACCTGATTCCATCGCTTGAAGTCATGACCTATAAATGACATGGTGAAAACTTTACTATTGATCCAAGGTTTCTCTTCTTAGCACCAAAATGATAAAAATGGAAAAGAATTGTGTCAGCTTTGTCTTTAAAGATTTTCTCTAGGCATCCTGGTGCACAAAGTACCTCGTGTTAGCAGGGTACGAGGAAGGGTCACACCCCAAGGGGTGTGATGTAGACAAGCTAGCCTAATGCAAGCATTAGTGGTTGCTTCCTCGTCTCAAACCAGCGACGTATAGGTCACTTGGATACAATTTTACTATTATAAGTGATTTGTTTATGTGATCTACTGAGACCACCTCAAGAGCAGAGTTCATAGATTGAGGAAAGTTTCTGTATTGAGATATTCAATTCACATACTGAAGGGGAATACATCCTCACTGTGCATCATTTGGTGGATATGATAGGATGGGAAGTAAAAGAGGAAGAGGATCCATTGGAGAAAGAATGTTAGTTCAATCACTTTTGAGTTCCTTAAGATTTGTCTTGTTAAGTATTGGAGTTTTACCTCACCGCCTTTTCTCATTGGAGAAGACCAGGAATTCTTTATCGCAAAGAGAAAAGGATGAACTCCACTTAAAGAGGAGAACCTTGATTGTTTCCTAGCTCCTTGCGCTTTGAGCACGACGCCTTCCATATATTGTTTTCTAGAAGCCTTCCATATGAAAACACCAGTCTGATTGGCCCACTTTCATCATGGTTGATATAGTAATCACACTGTTAAGCAACCCTAGACCATGAGGCTCTAGTGTTTTGAAACGCGAAAAGCACAAAAAAACAACAAGATCTATGGGCTTGAAGCAAAACTAAAGCGCCCAAAAAAGCAATATGATTTATGGGCTTGAAGCAAAACGCGAGAACTGTAGCGCATGCTTCTTTGAAGTAAAGCGCACAAGTTACGGAAAACAAAAATATGTATGAATTTAATGATATAATAAAGCTAATAGTAATCCAACTCCTCATAATTAAGCCAAAAATTGACTGCTTATCATTGGGATTATGTTGTGCGTCATCATATGAAGCAAACATTTCTCCGGAGCTTCCTGGCTTCACTCATGAAGCGATAGCTCCTCGCTTGTCTTTCTTTATCGCTTTAAGCAATAAAACAATGGCCCTTAATAAAACTATGGGACTCAACTGATCTTTCCCTCATAACATGTTTGAAAGATGTTTTTTCATTACTTTATCCCTTCCATATTCTTCAAGTAGCTTGCTATAAAGCGAACATATTTTAAACTACACATTGTCTTTTCAAGTAGTCTAAAACCCTTTTATATATGTCATTTCGATTTCAACAAGTTATTACTAGAGGGGCCCGACCTGGTACAAGTAGTGCTGGAGAGGTTGTTATAAACTAAATAAAATATTTCATTTGTGACTTCCTTTCTATTTTCCTAATAATCGTCATAAGATAGAACATAAAAATACATAATGAAGTAAAGCACAAAAGTTATGGAAAATTTAAAAGTACAAAACATGTATGAATTTAATGCTATAATAAAGTTGGTATTTGTCAATCTTTTCCTAGTTGAGCCAAATATTGTCCGCTAATGGTTAGGATTATTTTGTGCGTCATTATTTGAAGTGCCTGGTTTCGCTCATAAAGCAATAACACCTCTCTTGGATTGGTTTATCGCTTTAAGCAGTGAAATGATGACTTTTAATAACACGCTGAGACCAGATCTTGCCATCATAACATGTTTGAAAGTTGTTTCTCTTCACCTTGATCGGATTCTATATTCCTCAAGTAGTTGCCTATAAAGTGAACATATTTTAAACTACTCTGTTTGTGCAAGTGGTCTAAAACACTTCTACCTAGGTTATTCCAATTTCAACAAGTTATTACTAGAGGGGTCCAACTTGGTACAAGTTATGTTAGAGGATCTTATAAACTAAATAGAAATATTCCATTTGTGAAATCCTTTCTCTTTCCCCAATATTAGTCATAAGATAGAGCATAAAATTAAAGATATAAATATATAATGAGATAGAATCCTTTTTTCATTTCTCATTTCCACAAGTCGTCATAAATGCATAACCAATAAAGAGTCAAATCTCATTCTATTTCTAATTAATGGGTGGTTGTTGCATAAGGTTGTTTGAAGACTTGGTGTTAATAGCAAGTGTGACTTTCCATAAGAAGCGGATGTCATGTAGCGACACAGGGTTCATCTGCACCCAGTATTTTTGATGCAAAATATGAATTTATGTGTAAAAATCTACTAAAACTTCGATGACAAGTATTTCTGGATCCATAATTTAAAAAATACAATGGGTTCAATATGACAAACCTTAAAGGTTGAACCTATAGGGTTTAAATTTTGGATTCGCCTCTGCTTTCCATTAATATCTCATAGTTTCCTATCATGCCTTTTTGATTATTTTCTTACAAACTCTATAAGAAATAGTATGTGCTTAAACATAATGTTAGTATTAGTTTGGAGTAAAAGAAAAGAAAGGTACTCAGATGACGTTAGTTGTGATTAGTTTTTGATAAGGATGGTAGTTGGGATTCGTGCGTTTGAGACCACTACGGTAGAAATTTGGGACTAAAGGATTTTTTTCCATTAGTCAAGTGATCTTACTATGCATGTCTATTGATACTTATGACATCTAAAAGAAATAAAGCTTCTACTTCCCCTTAAGGGTAAAGAGCGTGAAGTTCTGAGTTACTACATTATATTATTTTCTAGAAAAAAGCATATTAATAGTCGAGTTTAGATCTATAATATGAATCCAAGCAATGTCACACTTTCATAATTCTACAACCAAGGGTGTAGCCTAGTAGTCAATTAAGTGGGTGAAAAACATAGGATACTAGGATTTGAGTTCAAGCAGAGACAAAAAATGCTAGTTAATTTCTTCCCATTTAACCGAGTCTTGGTACAAAGTTAGGTAGTACCTATTTTGGTGAGAGGTAGTAGGTACACAGTGAAACAATCGAGGTGTGCGTAAGCTTTACGTGAACACCAGTGCAAACAAAGATAATAATCTCATAATCATTATTAGAGTAGTTAGTGAAAAGCGCAAAAAAGCTCCAAACCTTATTGGAGCTTCAAACGCAGAGTACAATTAAAGCATGTGATTTAGCAATGAAAAATGGCAAGGTAGAAAAAGAAATTAAAAATAGAAAAGTAAAGCAAGAAAATAGAACTATAAATACAAACAATAATTTTTTGGACAAAAGAATGGGAAAACTATAATTAAGCTATACATATGATGTTTTTCCCTTAAAGCAGAGCCTATTAGTGAAGGTACACATGCCTTTACACCTTGACACCTACATTGAAGCGCCAATTAAGCGAGGCGAAGCACACATGGTGGGCTTTGCCGAGCTTCAGGGCTTCAACGAGCTTTAAGTGCGCCTTTAACAACACTAATAGGTATATGAAGTGTTATGTTGTAGTTTTATCTGATAAGCTGGTTAGTCATTCCACCCTGATAAATGTGTATAAGACCTCATTTGTTTTCATAAGATAAAGACGTCTAAATCTGAATGCACATATGAAAGATTAAGATGTTGTCATTAGATATGAACACTGAACGATTAAGACTATTTGTTTTTTAATATTTCAATGTGCATAATATATTTTATTTTAAAATTATTAAAAATAATCAAAGGAGAAAAAAAAATACAAAATCAACTTTCAAGTTTCTCACGTCCTTTCTGGCACATTACCCCCTACCCCCTGGAGATCATTAATCTAGCACATCCTTTGTTTGTGTAATTAAGAATCATTTTATGAGAGACTTACTCATTCACCATTGGTTCTAAGACCTTCCTAAGTTTCTAATTATTATCAAATTATTATCCTGTGCAAAAATTACTATACAATGTGGGATTGCATCCTAGAAATTCACCAAATCTATACCACTTTTCAGGTAAATTCCTTTGCACCGCAAGAAGAAAAAGAGAGGCGAGCAACCTTTCTAATATGTTTAAATTGGCAAATACTTCAACTTTGAGGTATGATCAGCTCTAATAATAGAATGTCCCTTACTTCTTTCTCCTACAAGTAAGAGAAGAACTGTGGTTATTAGGAGCTGAAATTGATCGTGAAGCTGATGCTTAGAATATGCACCTTTTTGAGTTGCGAACATACATTTGAACCATCTCTGTATTTTACCTCCAGTTTAATTTTGAAGATTCCTTTTAGTATTTAGGATAATATAGGAAACCAAGCGAACACACATGGAAAAAAGCAGAAAATTAACACACAACCTTTATGACTTGTATCCTACCAAAAGTTCAAATGATGCAAGTTTTGCATGATACCTCATAATACGTGCAAAAGAAGTTACATCCAATTCACTATTTCTTGAGATGAATAAGAGGAGTAAAATGGTGCCATCAGCTGACGAACTTCTTCTCCATCCAATGTATATATATTGATTCATAGAAGATTTGAGTTTAGGGCTTTGAAAGTACCACAGAATAAGGGGTTGAGTAACTCTATGATAGAGGTGCTTTGGAACTCTATGGTATTGGAGGCCTGGGGGGATAATAGTCTTTCGGGATGACTTAAAGTGGAAAAGTGATTACTGGAGGTTGCAGATTTAAGGATCCGGGTCTTCTTTTGTTGTTAGGTTTTGACCGATATGTTGTAATAGAGCCAAGGACCACAGAGACCAGCATCAGGGGCATTTTTGTTATTGGTTATATTCAAGATAAGAAGTATATGCAAGCCATTACAGGTGCTGCCACAGGTTAGTGATCTGAATTTTCTTTAATCTTCGTTCGTTATTGGTTTTCTATAATATATTTACTTCTCGTGAGGCTGGCATGCCCAAGAATCTTATGCTGAGGTGTTACCTAAATTTTTCAAAGTTAAATTCATCTTTTTTAAAGACTATTATAATCTAATTACATTATTCTTTTAAATTCTCTGGCAACACAGACTATTGACAATGTGGTATCTTATATCCCCTCTGCTGAGCTAGCATTTTCTCTTCATTCTGCAAGACCAGTTAGCTCTCCTACCATACAACCGTTTGAGCCTAATTTTATAGATTATAGTGTCTCCCTGGTAATGTCACTCTTTTGTTCTAACTATAGACACATAACATATCTCCTGTGGCGCCAACTTTTAGTACTAAGAGATTGCAAGAGCAAGTCCACCTGAGGATACCTAAGGATGAAGTGATGTTCGATTTAAGGTTTCTTCAGATGGATTGTCCGAGTCAGATGGTTCCATTTGTAACCGATTCTAGGTAACAACATTTTATGTTTATTGCTTATGCGGATCAACATTGGTTACAAATGGCACCATCTGACTTGGATGATCCATCTCAAGAAACCTTAAATTAGACATCACTTCTTCCTCAGGTATCCTCAGGTGGACTTGCTCTTGCAATCTCTCAGTACTAATGGCCGGCACCACGGGAGATATATTATGCACCAATAATTTGGATAAAAGAGTGAAATCACTAGAGAGACACTATAATCTATAAAATTATGCTCAAGCAATTGCATGGTAGGAGAGCTAACTGGTGTAGCAGAATGAGGAGAAGATGTTGGCACAATAGAGGGGATATGAGATACCACATTGTCAATAGTCTGTGTTGCCTGAGAATTTAAAAGAATCTTGCAATTAGATTATAATAGTCTTTGAAAATGATGAATTTAACTTAGAAAAATTTAGGTAACACCTCATCATAAAATTCTTGCGCATGCTCGGCTCGACAAGAGGTGAATGTATCATAGAACACATCCCACCATTCCACTGGAGATCCCCTGGAGAGTTGATTGTTAAAACTAATTCCAAAAGTCACTTAGAATCATTGGGCATTCTTAGGATTTTTTTAGCTATCAATTCTTGAGAGGGATTTATGGCGAATTGAGGGATGTATTCTAGATATATTCATGTCCGATCTCCCGAGCATGTTCAAGTATCATATGCTAAGGTGTCACCTAAACTTTTCTAAGTTAAATTCATTTCTCTGGATCAATTATAATTTGAATGCATGAATCATGAAACTCTCAGGCTACACAGTCCGGGGAAATTCTTATATCCCTTTTGTAATGTCATCCTTCCCTTTTAATTTTGTTAGACCAAATATCTCTTTTGTGATGCAATCGTTTGGTCTTAATTTTATAAAAACTAATAGCTTTCCTTAGGATGCCATCCTTTTGTTCCAACTCTATGACACCTAATGTACTTACTGTGATGCTATACTTTTGTCATGGCTCGATGTCAATATGAGTGAACATCCGGTAGAATGTCTGTCTACTCATGCCAAAGCCCGGGAATATTCAACCTTTGTTTACTCAATTTCCTATTGAAATTAAATGTTCAAATGATGCAAGGGCAACCTGAATAATATTTTTGGCAAAGTTCTGCAAGAGCAAGTCTACCTCATGATACGTGCAAAAGAAGTTACATCCAATTCACTATTTCTTGAGATGAGCAACATGGTTCCATCAGCTGACAAACTTTCTCTCCATCCAAAGTATATATAATTCATAGTAGATTTGAGTATAGGGCTTCGAAAGTACCGCAAAGTAGGGGGTTGAGTAACCCTATGATATATGTGCTTTGGAACTCTATGGTAGTGGAGGCCTATGGGGATAATAGGCTTTCGGGATGACTTAAGTGGAAAAGTGACTACTGGAGGTTTTAGATTTGAAGATCTGGGTATTCTTTTGTTGTTTGGTTTTGACTGATATGTTGTAACTAAGCCAAGGACAATAGAGACGAGCATCAGAGGCATTTTTGCTACTGGTTATATTCAAGATAAGAAGTATATGCAAGCCACTACAGGTGTTGGCACAGGTTAGTGATCTGAATTTTCTTTAATCGTTTTTCATTATATAATGCACACATCACAAATTTGGATTACAACAACCATCACCTACCATGAACATGTATGATTCATTATTCTAACCTTGATGACCTGTATAAAGACTTACCCCATCTTAATCAATTAAGCACATTAGTTCGCATACATCAAATCCTGGACTTAATTAGAAGTACACATGTATCCCCAGGAAACCTATACCCAATACCAAGAGTGTCATGACCCAACTACTGGGCCATGTGGGAACCTACTCTAAGCACCTAGATAGGTGAACCCTTACCACCTGATCCAACATGAAATGCGAAAATTATATAAACCATAAGAAAACACTCTTTTTAATCTAAGAAAAATGCTTATAACTTAAAACAGTAAACATCTCTTTACAAAATTGAAAACAACCCTCCCTAGGAATCAGGTCTAAACAAATACAAGAGCTCTAAAGGAAAAGTACAGAAAAATGTAAAAGAGACACAACTTCCATCATGGAATCGAAGGACAGAAGCTGTTGGAGATCGCCATCACCCGGTACCTAATAAACATCACTGACCCTACATTCAGACTATACCCAAAGGTTCAGGAAGAGTAGTATCAGTACAAAATACATGTACTGGTAGGAATCATCGGTCGACTCGAATCTACTCCATACCATCATATAAGGAAACAGAAGAAAATATGCAATTAGTTACCATACTACAGTCCTTCAACACCCATCTTTACCAAAACCCAACATCAACCCGACCTTGAGCTTATACATCATGACATTTACACCTATGGACTTACTTGTTCCATCCCCAGCCTTCTCATCCCATTCCGCTGCCAACTCCACCACTCGGAGACTTTACACCCTGATACCTAAGACTTCCCAAGTCACACTTAATACGTAGAGCCACTACTATTTCCAGACACGGACTACAATTCTGTGACACAAGGCAACCTCTACGACTCAACAACCAGAAGTAAACCTAGTTAATCACCAACTAGACCACATACATATGTAAATACTACTTATAATGCCCGAACAGCCCTAGAGATCTCTGGGACAATACCCAACCGACAATGACAGCCAGCAATACAACTAGACTCTAGTCCCTCCCCTAGCTTACCAATCACATGTAACAAGTTTAATTGGTTTGCTTGGTCCTAAAAAGAAGTTGGTTTGCTTGTTTGGCCATGTTTGTTGCTTGTCTATTAGTTGTATCTCACAAGCTTCTACTGTGACTATCTCTGTGCTGGCGAGATCAAAGTTTTTTTTCCTTTTCTAATTCTAATAGAATGTTGTATTAGAATTGTATCACTAATATCTCACCGCTTTTGCATCCTCTGTGTGCTCGAGTAAAAGAGACTTTTTAAATGCAAAGTTTCTCATGTAATGTTGCAAAGGATTGCACCTATGTGATTCTGTGTTGTTTGCATTTTCCATCTATGTTTGTCATTTTGTTCTTCAATGTGCATTCATTTGAAGCATGGATTCACACTATTTTCTCTAGATAAAGAAAATAGCCTAATGGTATCAAAACGGAACTACGATCCTAAGATGCTTCTGCTTTTCAACTTCATATTTTTGTAGGGTGTGTGGCAGCCTTCCATGCAGAGTATTAGTTGGAAGAGCTCGCTGACAATGAAGGTAAACGTGATTGATTGCATTATTGAATTAGAATGGAACCAAATCCCGATGCCCTTAAAAAGATTAAGCTTCCGGTGCCAGACCCTTTTGCCTTTTCTAACGTTTCGTTCTTGTTCATGTTTATGTTGAAGTGGTACCATGCATCAGAAAAATATAAAAGAAAATCAGACTACGATAAAGGTTTTAACGATGATCGGATCATGGCGGGCGCAGGGGATAGGATCGCTAAGATGACCGAGAAATCTTAAATAAGCATGGAAGAATCCACGATAAAAAATGCAAAGAAAATCGAAGAAGAAATCAGAGTCTTGTACTGCAGATAAAGTAAAAAAGAAAGCCCACGATGTGAAGCAAATGACTAGAGACATGATGGATTCTATAGAGGTTAGGTTATCTCATTCCCTCCATTCTGATCTATGTGAACTTTTTTAACTGCGCATGGGTTTTAAAAAAGAAAGAATTGACTCTTAGTACTTCAATTAGTTTGAAAAATGATTGTACTTAATTTTAACGGTGAAATTGAAAAAAAAAATCCCTTTTAAATTGCTAAGTGGACAAGTCTCTATGTGTTGTCGCCCCATTTAAATTAGTATCTTTCCAATATTTTAAAATTATTACATAATTTTTCCTAGCGTTTGAAATTCTCCTCATTTTCTCAATATCAATATCATTTCTGACTAGACCAAGTGTAATAGCGGATAATGAACTAAAGTAAATGTATCAACATACTTAAAACTTTAATCACAACTATTTGGTATTGCCTACATAGATTATTTTTCTTATTGTATCCCTTTTTTGTTAAGTCTGGATGATTTTTAGAGATGATCATATGTCTTTTAAAACAACTTCATCTTATGTGATTTTATGCTTGCCTCGTTCTTTTGAACACATACAAATTGTTTTTTCTTCTTCTTTTGACTTTTCCCAGAGTTAATAAATGAAGAAAAATTCTAGGAATAAATTTGAAGTGTGTGACCATGCAAGGTCCTTTAATTATCTTCACAAACTTCTTTGTAAATGTTTAATTGAAAACACTTTTAGAAATGTTCTTAAATAGTTAAGAATTTGTATTCAGATACTTAAAATTTTTCTATTAAACTTCTCTCAATACTTTTTTTAGAAAAACTTTTAAAATTGTCCAATGACTTTAGGAGTCAAAGAAATAAGAAGCAGATAATTTATTTTTGCACCGTAAAGATATAAAAGGATAATTGTTAAAGAGAAAAATAAGTGTAATATGAATTAATTGATTAAAAAGGGAAAAACGTTAAATACTAAATAAAATATTAGTTGTGGAGACAAAACAAGAATACATTTTATTACTTTAAATGCTTTTGTGCATATAATTTTTATTTGATTAGTATCCAAATTACCGCACATCCTTCAATTTACTGCATTATTTACGTGCCGTACTTTTTTTACCACACTTTATAATGATTTTTTTTCCATTTTAACAATGAAATGTAGATTTATTTTTTTCTTGTCTCTTTTCTTTCTCACTCTCTTCAAGTCAATACAATATTTGGTTCATAAATTATCATCCATCATTCATTTGATTGCATGTTTTACATATTATATTTTTCTTGTACACACTACACACTTTATAATGATTTTATTTCCATTTTAACAATGAAATTGTTGATTTCTTTTTCTTTTCTTTTTTTGTATCCTTTTTCTCTTTTCTCTTTTCTTTCTCACTCTCGTCAAGTCAATACAAAGGGATGGTTTGGTAGCTAGTAAGAGTTATGCAGGTATTAGTAATGTAGGGATTAGTTATGAGAGAATCTATACATTATTTATGCAGGTATTAGTTATGTAGGGATTACTTATTCATGTATTAGTTATACATGTATTAGTTATTCCACCTTCTATCCTACATAAAATAATACATAAATTCTCTCATAACTTATACATGTATTAGTTATGCAGGTTTCTAAATTGCAAACTAAACATTGTATTAATTTTATAAATGAATAACTTAACTCCTAACCAGCTACCAAACATGGTATTACTTATGCAAAATTTAATACTTGCATAAGTCACTCCCAAACCAGCTACCAAACGACCCCTTTTTGTTTTGTAAATTATTACCCATCATTCATTTGATTTGCATGTTTTACATGCCATATTTTTTATTACATACATTTAATAATAAACTTTCTTTCATTTTAATAGTGAAAATGTAGATATCCTTTTTTTCTTGTCTCTTTTCTCACTCACCATATTTTTATACAAAATTCATGTGTGCAAAATTAATCAATGTGAGAACAATTTTACATGTTAATCCAAAAATATAAAAAATCTATGAAATTATCACTAAACTAAACAACAGTAGCAGAATTGTACTATTTTCATACACTCGAATAACAATACCAATGAGTTTTCATATCAATAATTCTAGCAAACAATATAATTACAATTTCAAATATGGTGAAACATTCAATTGAATGAAACATCACAGTGATTGTTTGCATAGATTCCCATTGACTCTTTAAAAATAAAGGAATTTTTTGAATTATCTTCACATCATTCTTGGCCTTTGAATTCTTGACAACTCAATTGACTCTTGCTACATTAGCCTTGACTCTTCTCTTTTTAGAGGTTTCTCCCTTGACAAGCTTACTTTTTTTATATGTCTGAACTTTGGCTGGTTATTGAAAATTGAAATCGGAGTTCTCCGCCATTATAGGTGAAATCACCATATTTTTTCTCTTCCTATTTTTTTTATCTGTAGATTTACTTCAACAACGTGAGCAATATCATCGATTTTTTCAGCTGATTTAACACTTTCTATGTTGTTAAGATTCTTCTCCGGGGTTTGGTGAAACACTCCAAATCGAAACTTGATATAGAAAATATAATGGGGCTATCTCCTTCAATAAATTTAGGGCTCTTACGGGTGGGAGTAGAATAAACAATGAATTTTTTTCGACATTCTTCTCACAAAATCTCAACAACAAAGAAAAACACTTAGATGAAAAGCCCACAAAATCAAAGCATCAAAATTATAAATTGAATCACACCCGTATGAAATTACTAAGAAGCTTAAAACTAGGGGGATAAAATCGGAGTAAAAGTATGATTTTGGGTAGTGAAATCGGAGTGAAGAGATATTTTGGGAAAGAAAATGGAGAAGAATCTCTGTTAGAATAGAGAGGATCGAGGGATTGAGAAGAGAGTATGAAGTTCTTCAATGTGTTTTAAGAGAGAGATTGAAACGTATGATTTAGTGGGTCCCATTTAAAATTTATTGCACAATTAATAACTCATTGTAATTATAAAAAAATTAATCACTAATTTTTAAATTTTGGTATGACTTTTATTAAAGTTTAGTAATTTGAAAAAAATGTGGTTTATTTGATGTAATAAAAAATCTTAAATATATATCTAAGATGATTTTCTCAAAAATTAAACACCCAAAATAAAAGGAGCTAAAGCTTCGTCCTAAAAACGGATAGGGCTATTCTAAAATGGGCTCTTCTTTTTGTTCTGTGATCCATTTTCCTGACGGCCCAATGGAAATACACTATCTCATCAGTTACAACTTATAGGGGGTTTAAAGGTGTCGGAGAAGAACCAGTGCGACGGTGGAATGGGTCGGAGAATATGGAACGATGCATTGCAGACAATTGTGAATGCTGAATAGAGAGGCTTTGCTTCAACTCAACTCCAACCTGTCTCCAATGTCATAGCTAATTTTCTGCAAATTATGAAATATAGAGGTAGTTGTTGTATACCACAACTCCTAATACCACTGCATTAAGAGAATTTTCAGTAAAATTTATGTTATATGAGCTTCCAATGTTGTAGTAATTTTATATGAGTGAAGAGTCAAAAACATATTTAAGTATCCCAGTTTTTTGAGTTTCATATATGAACTATCAATTCTGTGAGTTTTTACTCTATTTATCAAAACACACTTAACTATCAATTATTCACTTTTACTACCTGAAATATCACCCTCGGTCTGGTAGAAAAAATGAATAATTGATAGTTGAGGTGTATTTTGATAAATAGTCAGTGATAGTTCAAATATGAAACTCGCACAAAAAACCGGAATACTTTAAGTGTGTTTTTTATCATTAACTCTAATTTCATAGTAAAATGATTATGAAGAGCAGTTTGTTTTTATTACCCCATCCCCGAAAGAATGATGGGTTTGGAATTATAAAATTTGAAACACTAATTTTTTGGATGAATTCAGTCTTTCTTCAAGAAAATTTACCTATTTTAAGATTACATGCTATTAATAACAGTCTGTACTATTAGAAGTATTAACAAATGTTTGGAAAAAAAATCTAAGCAAAGAGCAACCTTTTTCTCTCGTCCAATGCCTCAATTTATGTCTTTTGAGCTTTCCATGATGGAGTAATTCATTTCAGAATGATTTCGCATGACTCATGGGAGCAATTATCTTTATATTATTCATTCTGACCCCACCCCTCCTAAAAGAACTGGGATTTGAATCAGAGGTTAAAGTATCTAGTGTGAATTGGCTGCCCTGCCCTTAACGCATTTGAAGAAACTTGTTCTTACATAGGCAGAGTCAGGATTTCAACTTTATGGGTTCTGGATTTTAAAATGACGATTTCAAGTGCTAATAGTTGGGTTCTATTTGTACATATGTGGTTTGGAGGGGGGGAGGGTTATAAATTGGTTTGTTTTGCATTGATGCTTGTGTATTTTTACTGTCATTTAACCTTGAAAGACCCGAACTATGATTTTTGTTGTCATTTATTAGACCATGTGGCACTTCTCCTATGTGATAAAAAAAACCATGCTTACCAATCAATGAAGTTATAAAGTTTGCATGCTGCTTGAATTTTAACTGTTTTTCCAGGTTATATCAATGACTTTGCTTGGAAGGATAAACGATTGTCGTGCTCTCACTTACAGAAAAGATATTGTTAGGGGTTGTCATGAATTTTCTACTTTATTTGAATTATACCATAATTGTGTTTTACTTCAAAAAGGTTTTCTTGGTAGAAAAGGTTTCCTTGTAGGAAAAGATTTCTTCCATAATTGGTTATTTCTTTCTTGGAGGATAAGTTTTGGACTTAAATAAATAGAAGATCTTTTCTTCTTAAACATAACACAATAGCATCCACAATGTAGTCATCAACGAGTCTTATTTAGGGGGAGATTATTCTCCCATAGATTTTATGCTTTTTAATTTTGTTTTCAATATGTAAGTCAATTGACCGAACCATATCGAATAATATATTTTTTAGTATAGTTTTATGTGTCATTTGATTTACCGCCTTGATAGTTGGCAATTATAAGCTTCCGCATGACGCCCTCTCGATTTCGAACCCAACAAGTGGTATCATAGCCGGACGATCTAATGGGCTCAACGATCCAGTGCATTTAATGGTCCAATGATCAATGGGTGAACGAGGTTGAAGACAGGTTTAAGACGGGTACAAATCAAGTAGCAACTAATTTGATGATGATGACGATTTTTTTTGTTCAGATACTACATGTGGAGAAGGAGTTTCAAGTTTCAATCATATTTTCAACATACCTGCTGCTGCATCTTTAAAAATAAAACCAAAATATTTTTAAAACCATTTGTAACCATAATATTTTAAATCTTAGTTTTAACCATGGCAAGCAGTAGTGATGAAGATGATATGAATAAGAAGATGAATATTAAATTTGCCAGAAAATTCAGGCCAAGGGGAGATTTGTTAGGGTTTTCCCTGAATTTTCTACTTTATCTGAATTATACCATAATTGTATTTTACTTCAAAAAGGGTTTCTTGGTGGAAAAGGTTTTCTTGTAGGAAAAGATATCTTCCATAATTGGTTAATTCTTTCTTGGAGGATAAGTTTTGGACTTCTATAAATAAAAGATCTTTTCTTCTTAAACATAACACAATAGCATCCACAATATAGTCATCAACGAGTCTTGTTTAGGGGGAGATTATTCTCCCATAGATTTTATGTTTTTTAATTTTGTTTTCAATATGTAGGTCAATTGACCGAACCATATCGAATAATATATTTTTTAGTATAGTTTTATGTGTCGTCTGATTTATTGTCTTGATAGTTTGCAATTATAAGCTTCCGCATGACGCCCTCTCGATTTCGAACCCAACAAGTGGTATCAAAGCCGGGCGATCTAATAGGTTCAACGAGACAACAATCCAGTGGATTTAATGGTCCAATGATCAATGGGTGAACGAGGTTGAAGACAGGTTTCAGATGGGTTCAAATCAAGTTGCAACTAATTTGATGATGATGAAGATTTTTATCCAGATACTACATGTGGAGAAGGAGTTTCAAGTTTCAACCATATTTTCAACATACCTGCTGCTGCATCTTTAAAAATAAAACCAAAATATATTTAAAACCATTTTCAACAATAATATTTTAAATCTTATTTTTAACCATGACAAGCTGCAGTGATGAAGATGATGTGAATAAGAGATGAAGATTAAATTTGCCAAAAAATTCAGGCCAAGGGGACATTTGTTAGAGTTTGCCCTGAATTTTCTACTTTATCTGAATTATACCATAATTGTATTTTACTTCAAAAAGGTTTTCTTGGTGGAAAAAGTTTCCTTGTAGGAAAAGATCTCTTCTATAATTGGTTAATTCTTTCTTGGAGGAGAAGTTTTGGACTTCTATAAATAGAAGATCTTTTCTTTTTAAACATAACACAATAGCATCCACAATGTAGTTATCAACGAGTCTTGTTTAGGAGGAGATTATTCTCCCATAGATTTTATGTTTTTTAGTTTTATTTTCAATATGTAGGTCAATTGAACGAACCATATCGAATAATATATTTTTTAGTATAGTTTTATGTGTCGTCTGATTTATCGCTTTGATGATTTGCAATTATAAGCTTCCACATGACGCCCTCTCGATTTCGATCCCAACAGACATAAGGGCTGCAAGCGCGGAGAACTACAAGACGCACACATTACCAACACGTCAGGTTTGTGTAGTCCCTCTAATTCTTTCTTTTTCTCATTCAACATGATTTTTCATCAGATATAGAAACATGGAACATTAACTGATGTCTTGTTGAATGAGTTCTTAGTTTCGAGATCACTGTCCTTGTTACTTATCAGAAAAGAAAAAGAAAAAGAAAAAAGATTTGTCTTTGTTACGATGTACTTCAATGTGATTTCTTTTGTTGTAAGTATTCACATTCCGTATCTTTTTTCTCTGTTTCAATCTGGATGGTTCACCAATGCTAACATGATAACCTCTTGATCTTGTGGGTGTGTTTGGTATGAAGGAGATTATTTTTCATGGAAAATGTTTTTCTAGAAAAGTATTTTTTTGGAAAACAAGTTGGTTTCTTTACTTTTTTTCTAGTGTTCGGTAAGTAAGCAAAAAAAAAATGTTATCTCAAGAGTATTTATATGTAATATAGTAAAACACTATAGGGGTAGGAGGGGGTAGGGAGTGGGGCCTCGAGGGTGGAGGGGGTGGGATGGTCAAGGGGTAGAGGTTGGGGGCGTTGGGTGGGTGGGGAGGATACAACAAACATAAAATGTTTTTACTACTTTTCTTTCTGTAACTTACATGTCTTTCCCTTGGTGAGTCCTCCTAGCTTCATTTTAGTTATTTCAGTACTTGCGCTTCAAACAATTTAGAGTTAGCTAGAGTTTTGTCCCAACAACTCCTCTTTTTTAGTAGTAGTCAAAGTCCTTCGTGCTTCCAATTTTTTTCCCAGTTTGTATTTATTCTAGTGCTTTCATGATAATACGTACCAATAGGGACAGAGCTGTGATTCATTGAAAATCTTTAAGTTGGGGATGGTGATTCTTTTATACTCTAATTTGGCTCCTTTTTACATTTTGTGATTTCTGAAAATGAAAGCACTAGACGTTTTCGTTGGTTTTCCACTTCACTCAGCATCTTATCCCGGAACATATGCCTAAAAAATGGCCTTGGACCAAAGTACAGCCAATTATATTCTTTTGGCAGTTATTACAATTCCTTTGATTGTATATACATGTTGATGTCCCTAGGGACCTATATATGGATCTTTATTCTAGAGTCTGTTCACCTAGTTTGCCCTGATTGGCAGTGTCATTAAAAGCTAGCAGCCTAGTTTCGTTGCTTGATGCGATGAAGCAATGCAAAGAGCGGGTTTTTTTATGCGTTGGATATCTATGCTTTTAGTAAAATATTCGTTAATCCTTTCCCTTTCCTTCCTCTTAAAGTCCTACATGATTGTAGTTCATTTACTTTTAACATCCAATTCAGGTCCTACTTTTACTGTTTCAAGCTTAGAGAACTCGTTTCCATTTTTTTTTTCTGTAGAAAGAAATGATTTACTCATGTTTATGGAGTGGGGCTATGTTGTTATTACAATGCCTAATGGAGTTTTGGATCACGAAGAAGCAATGAGTCAAAATGTGGGTGGTCAAGTTATTGGCTACTTTTATTGAAGAAGTTTCAGTCATACTTCAAGGTTCAAGACTGAGAAAATATTGTTGCAAGTCCTTTGTTTTCTACACCGTGACTTTCTCCTAGCATACTTCTCTATAGGGATAGAAAACTAGTTATCATGTTAGTCTTCCCTATATTTATCTATTTGGCCTTTTTGATTGTAGTAAGAGAACTTTTGTTCTATCTCAAATCAAGGCCACTAGAGGTTGTTACTTTGGGTCAAAGATTTCTTTTCCCAACTTTCCAGAAATGAGTTTTTCTAGTTTGATTTTCTGGTGTCTGCATAAAAATCATACGATTTCAGTATCACCACATGTTGGATTTGATTTACATATGTAGTTGCCATTAATTTCAAAGTTATGGGCACCTACATCACAACCAAGGATATCAGGTCTTTCTATCCTCGATGCGGGGATGCTCCCATTAACTTTGGCTCTCAGCAATACTAGTTTATATTTCTCTTTCTTGAAAACTGCTTTGAACTATGTTTTATCTCAACATGTTAAGGGTAAAAGACTTTACTCATCATGTTGATTACGAATGATGTAGTTGTTGCAACTACAACACAGATTTGGCGTCTAAAGCTCTGAGAATTTCATTTATGTATCTTAGACGTAGCTATGGAATTTGATATGCATAAGAGCGAACAGTGCCAAAAGTTGCAGGACAAGTAAATTTGTATTTATATCTTGACATGTGAGTTGTGTTTAACCAGATTTAAGAAAGCACAAAAAGAGTAGCTATTCAGGAAAAATGTGCTTGCTTTGAGTAGCCAAAAGAGTAGCAGAATTTTAGTTGGTTGGGTTTTGGGCACTGTTGTGGAATGTCAAAATACATCGGCAGCAGGGATATTTGAATTTCTTGTCCACTCTTTTCAGTATTTTCCGAGAAACATCAATTAGGAATAGAGAATATATTGTTTGTCACCCTGGGTATGCAATACTCAAAATAGAGTAGCAGCAGGAACGCATTCAACTGCAAAGCAGATCATGGTGACCTTGGCCCAAAACAAAGTCCAATTTTGGCTGATTGGGATATAGAGTCAAACATTTAGAGCAACATGTCATAGCTCCTTAGTTAACTCATGAGGTAAAGTGTTGTGGACTGCTTATAAGCTATTCAAACCCCTTTCTGAATAGCTTATAATGCATGTATAGCTACAAAATACTTTGTAGCTAAATATGAAAATTTGTATGGCTAAACACTTTAGCCACATTTATTATTTCCGTAACATTCGTAGCTAGATGTAGCGTAACTAAAAGTTAGCTACAGACTTTAGATAGCCCATGGCCTAGGACTAATACATATAGCTTCGAGATTTTTTTGTATTGTAGCCGTGATAGTAAAAAGTTTTTGCCACGAAAAACACACTTATAGCAAGTAATTTTATTCTTTTGTCACGAAGTACAAAATTTGTAGCTATCTCCATATTGTAGCCAAACACACTTATAGCAAGTAACTTTATTCTTTTGTCACAACGAACAAAATTTGTAGCTATCTCCATATTGTAGCCACAAGGTGTTGTATTTATAGCAAAAGTGTTTGCCATGCAAATTAGAATTTCGTGGCTATTTCTATAGCTTAGTCCCGTGGCAATGCTTGTAATTAGCTACAACTAACAAAATTCATAACTGTGATTTGAAATATTTGCCACAAAAATTTGAATTGTAGCTATGCTTTTAAAAGCCGAGTTTAGCTACGAATTCAAAAAAATTCATAGCTATAAGCGACACAATAATTGAAGCTAAATATTTTATTATATTGCAATTTGGTAACAAGAAATTTGATTTGCTAGTTATGACGAAAGTTTCCGCCACAAATCTATTGCTTTTAACACATCTCAAAATTTTCAAACATTCATGCACATTATGAAAACTAGCAACATAATAAATTTAGAAATAACTTATTCCATTCAAATTCACATCTAAAGTTTTCTAAAACTACATTCCAGATACACAATCGTATAGCTAAAACTTAGAGCATCCACACTACATAACTCTTCTACAACAAACACAATAAAGTTAGAAGGAGAAACAAGATACAATGATCAATGAGGATGTTGAAGTGAAAATCCAAGAGGTGCTCCAATGCATATCCATTAAGATGTGTCTGGGGTAAATAAGCTCTCATGTGGAGAAAGTGGTTCCTGTGATATGTTGAGAGTAGATTGTCTCAAAAGAATAAAAATGTTGAGGGGAAGAGCTAACACAATGGTTCCGCACCTTTAAGACAAAGCCAGCAAGTACAAATTAAATACCATAAGCAAGGTGGAGTTCAAGAGTGATTGCAACTACTTGTGTTCTTACAAGTACTGCATGCAGTAAAATAGAATAAATAGAGAGCTATCTTCATAACAAGTTTGACCAACTCACAAATACTTTTGCGCTGAATAAAGAGGGCCATGTATTATGTAATATAAATTAAAAATAACATCTTCTATGCGAGCTTTAAATCTAGAATATTTCAATTTAGTTTATATTTAAAAATGAATAAATAATAAAGGCGATCATAGTATTTAATATTTCTCTCAGACATTTTGTCAATCTGTGAATATGATATTCACATTAGTATACCCCTACTGTCCTACACAACTTAACAAACCCATCTTCTAATCGCCACTTCATAAGCAAATGAACAATAAATAAATGTATTCAATTCATTTATGAAATCAAAACTCACTCCAAAAAGAGGAACAATTCGAATCCAATTAAAAAAAAAGAAGCTAACCTGGCATTGTTCCAATGTGTAGTAGATGAATAGAGGAAATAATAGAGAGTTAAGCAAGAAGTGGAGGGTTTTGGATGAGATGGAAAAATTGGGGAAGGAGGAATGAACTTGAATGTTCTGATTTTGAGAGAGAGATCTAAATAGTAGGGTATCTTTTCGGGAAATTTTAAGAGGGAGATTTGGGAGGGAAGATTTAAGCAAATAATTTTAACCACAACTTTTTGTCCCAACCTCTTCTTTATATGTTTATATAATTACTAGTAATATTAATGCATTTAGTAATTTCTTTTTTCTAGAGTTAAATATAAAGAGGGATGAAATAATTTAAAGAGATTTAAATTTTCATTATTAAGTGTAAATATTGATAATTAGTGAATATAATATAATATTTAATATTTTTAATATTTATATCAAATATTGTTGTTTTTACGATATTTTGCGTCAAATATTATTATTTTTATGATATTTTCATGAATGTCGAGAATTGTTTTAGTTCTACAACATTTATTTCAAATATAATGCCATTGTAACTCAACTTTCTTATAATATTAGGTCCATATCAATGTATAGTTCTCATTATATAGTTAAGAAATTCAATAGGTGACCATTAAAGAATATAAAAGAAAGAATTTTGAATTTATAGGAGACGATATCTCCAAATTTAAATTGTCAATTTTAATAAATATTAAACTATTTTTTTTAATTCAAAATGATTTGTCATCTGAAATGAATCTATTTATTTCGTTATGTTATTTGTTAATAAATTGTGTGAGTTTGAGTTGGATTAGATATTTAGAAATTATTATATATTTATTTAAATTATATATATTAAAAACTTATAACTATATATAAGATTCTGTAAAATTAAATCGAACCAAACTATATATGAGCATATAATTACATTAATTAGATCAATTAAGGTATTATTCTAATAATTTGGTATGAGTTAAATAACAATTAATCTTGAAGCATTTGTTTAGGATGAAGCTTTGTTTAAATTCATTTTAAGTAGTCAATTAACTATAATTATATATAATCTAAGTATAAATTTAAATTTTACTTGAAACTTACAAGTAAGACCATGTAAAATTGAACAAAATAAAACGATCAACACTTAAATAAACTAGATCGATAAAGATATGGTCTTGATCAAACAAGTTTGAGTAAAATAATAATTCTCAAAAATACTTGATCAAAATAAACTTGAGTGAAACTTACTGTAATTTCGTACTTTAAATTCAATATAATTACTTAATCAAAGGCTATTAAAAAAACCATTACTTATTGAAATTATATTTAAAATTTACAAGTATGTCAATAAAATTGAATTGAATCGAACAATAAAATGTGTGTGTATTATTTTGATAGAATAGGTTCAAGCCAAATAACAATCCTCGACGTAGTTGATCAAGATGAAAGATCTTGTGTTTGGATTAGTAAAATTGATTTCGTTTAAATTTGATATAATTAATTAATCAAATTTATAATTACACAAAAATGTTTTGTATTGTTTTGATAGAATACGTTCGATCCAAATAACAATTCTCGAAGCAATTGATTAAGATGAATCTTGAATTTGAATTAGAAAGTTGATTTTGTTTAAATTTGATATGATTAATTAATTAAAGTTAATGATATATAATGTAACCTCAGAGTATTCATAGCACAGAAGAAATGGACATTGAAATGTTTTTATAACAGTTCAAGAACCAGATAGAAGAATCTTCTAACTCGGACAAGTCCAAAGGAAAGGAGATTGCTAAAGAGTAGAGGACAAGACGTCAGATGTCAACTTTATTAAAGTTGAAATTATTTGAATTATTGTAAAACTTTTATAAAGTAGAGGGCCCTAGGTCCAATAATATAATATGACGTAAGCACTTACGTCATGAAGTTTAAATTTTTCTGTCAATCCCTTCCATAAAAGGGTTACTTATTGTATATAGAAGGCAGGCTTCAGCCAACCCTTCGAATATTACTCTCTCTGTATTTCCATAGTACTGAAATAAAACTATTGTGCATAGTTTAAAGAATCACTGGTCTCCATCTAAGGTATTTATCTTTCCAATCTTTAATTTTAATCGTTTTAAGGTCTTATAGCCTATATGGTAGGCTAAACACCTGGTGTTGGACTAACAGCAACTGCAACTATTAAGACATGATTTGAAAAAGACTGTTCCGATGTCTCTAAAGTCGAGGTAATATAATCAGGGGATAGAAAGAACTTGGCTTAGTCCGGTGTTCCTGGTTAGGCCCATGTCAGCCATGTGGAGGCATTTATTTGGGCTAGATTGGAACCGTAAAAGTTCTTTCCATCCCTAGATTATATGAGTCGTAAACGAACCTGTAGTTACATCGAAGCGATCCTGCCATTCCTTTGGTATCAGAGTCATGTTCTTGATAGTAGTAGGTGATGGTAGTCCAACACATCTTAATTTTATGAACATCATTAAGAAGCATACTACTGTTAAAAACAGTAGAAAAGAGGAATATGATATGCCTCAACAAATGGATCTTCTTAATAAATGGACGATTCCTAAAATTCAACCCAAGGTTATATACCAAATGGGTACTTTTGAAAAAATGGGATTTAAACAAATTGTTAAAACCACAGAGGAAACTATTACGGTGGACTCTGATCATGGTACTTTTAGATTACTGTCTGAAAGTGATTTTCCCCCTTATAGGGAAACTCATAGATTTATGCATATTGGTTTGGTACAAGTTTCTTTTAAACCACTCACTTTGAGAGGTTTACCTGAGAGCTTCATAGCATCTCTAAGGGATGACAGAAATCAGAACTGGAAAAAATCCCTTATAGGGACGGTTCAAACCAGTTTGGCCTATGGGCCTGTTTATTTTAACGCCTATCCCAATCTGCAAATTTCTTTGAATGATGGAAATTCTCAAGATAATCGATGATCCAGAGATCCCAAATTGAGCCAGAATATTATTTCTGCTCATGGATGCTCTTCCTCTTCCTCTTCCTCTATTAGAGGAAGAACTTCCCGATGGCCGCATTATCCTGTATTCAGAAAATAAAGAATTATTAACTCAAATATTCTCTAGTAAGGAAATCGGGAAGACTATTGTCTGTTCCCTTCTTATAATGTATCTCAAAATCAAATGGTGCTAATAAAGCTTGCCATCTTGCAAACATTTGTTTAGAAACATCATGTTTTACATCTTTATTAAAGATGAATTTAGCTGTTTGACAATCAGTTTTTATGATAAATTTTTGATTATATAAATCTCCTTGGAATTTTAAAACACTTTTAACTATGGCTAGAATTTCTTTAGCTACAGTCGCATAATATTTTTGGCTATTATTCCATTTTTCTGAATAAAATTGTATGAGGTATTCTTGTTTTTCAATTGGAGAGATTTGTTTTAGAATTCCCCCATAACCAATATCAGAGGCATCTGTCTCCACTATCTTTTGTCAATTTGGATTAGCCAGAGTGAGACATGGTAGGTTATTAACCTTTGCCTTAATATTCTTGACCGCTTTTGTATAATTATCAGTCCAAGCTTTAGGGTTTTTCCTTAACCTATCATATAATATAGCTGTGTCTTTAGCTAGATCCTTTATAAAGGGAGAAATGTAATTTAAACTTCCTAAGAAACGTTGAAGCTGAGTTTTATCAGTAATAACGTCAGGAAATTTAGACGCAAACTCAATACTTCTCTGAATTGGAATAATTTTTCCTTTTTCAATATTATGACCCAAGAATCTAACATTGGTTTGAAAAATATGCATTTTTGGTCTAGATATAACCAATCCATTTTGAATTATAATTTTCTTAAATAGGTCAAGATGCTTAAAATGCATTTCTAAGGTTTTTGAGAATACTAAAATATCATCTACATAAACAATGATAAAATTGCTAAAAGGGTTAAAATATCATTCATAATTTTCTGAAATTCAGAAGGGGCATTTTTTAACCCAAAAGGCATAACATTCCACTCATATTGTCCCATTCGGACGTTAAAGGCTGTTTAATATTTATCCTTTTCAGAAATTTGAATTTGCCAATATCCTGATTTTAAATCAAATTTTGAAAATATTATTGTTTCATGAAGTCTATCTAATAAATCTTTTTTATTAGGAATAGGATATCTAATCCATTTCAAAACTTTAGTTAGGGATTTATAATTTATGACCAGTCTGGATACCCCTCTTTCTTGTTCTGCGTGTTTATTAACATAGAAAGCAGTGCAAGACCATGAAGATTTTGAGGGCCTTATTAATCCCTTTTAAAGAAGAGTATCAATCACTCTTTTACATAAATCTAAATATTCTGAATTTATTTGACAAGGTCTTGCCTTAGTGGAAATATTATCCTCAGAAAATTCATCCTCATAAGGAAGACTAACCACATGTTTTTTCCTTTCCCAAAATACATTTGGGTGGTCTCCACATATTTGTATGGAGAATAGATTCTTTAAAATATCAATTTTTTCTTGAATCTTAGGATTTTGTAAAGTCTCTTCTATAGTAAGACTACAAATCTCACTTTTAAGAAAATCGATTTGTTTATTTTTTAAAGAAATCATATCTTTAACTTCATTAACGAATTTTGAGAATGGTTGAGATATAAAATCTATTCTCATTTTTCTTCCTTCAAAGGTACCTGTTATCCTAGTTTCATCCCAAAGAGTTATGGGATAAATATGCCAGAAAAAAGGCATTCCTAAAATAATTTCGTTAGAAATATTTTTTATTAAAACAAAACTTTCAGGCATACATATATTATTTATACAAATATATGCTTTAGGAATTTTATATTCAATATTCATTTTATGACCGCTAGCATTTCGAAGACTATGAGTGGTTTTCTTAAAATATTTTGATGGAATTAATCCTTCCTGAATGCAATTTAAATCAGCTCCGCTATCAATAAGAGCAACAAAATCTTTTTTTAAATTATAATCAATAAAAAGCGTTATTTTTGCCAAAGGTTTATGAGTCATAATTAGCTCGATAGTCTCTAAAAATAAATTCTTATTACTTGTAAATTCACTAGATATCAGGAAAATTATCTTCAGGGATATCAGGGAGGTTATCATCAACCATAACCTGTTTCCCATTACCTTTATTTTCTATATGACTAATTCTCTCATCAAGAACCATATTATGGTTCTTCAGAGAAGATATTTCTTTTTTAAGATTATTAATCTCCTCAATCAAGTCTTGAATTGTAGTGGGAATATGATCCTTTTGAGACCTAAGTTTTAACTTTCTCTTTACTTCTGCCATGGTATAAGCATTATGATGAGCGGTATTATTTTTAGGAATACTAGTATTACTAGTGGAAGTGCTAGTATTACCAATTTTGTCAATAATTTGGGATCTCAGCGTTGGATCATCAATTATCTTGATAATTTCCATCCAATTATCATTACTGATGACATTGATATTCAAGTCTTTGAACTGAAAATATAACTGATAGAATTCATCCTTGTCTTTATTATCACAACGTTGGCCAATCTGGCAAGATGTACATTCTTCCTCTGATGAGGACATGTAATCTTCTTCATGAAGAACTTTTAGGTCTTCACTTGTAGAGGATTCTTCCCCATCACTATTGTTTTGGCTAGAATTTTCCGAAGAAGAGTTAAGGAGGATTTTATATAAAAAATCCTTAATATTATCCTCTAGGTCAAGGTTTTTAATCTTATCCTTGACTTTGCAATCTCTTGCATAATGGCCTATCCTACCACATTTGTGGCAAGCATTTGGTCTATAATTCTTATAAAACTCCTTTTTCCCTTTATAATCCATTTTTCTCTTTTCACGTTTATCAAAGCGTTTCTTTTTCCTATGTTGCCTATAAGGTCTTTCCTTATCATTTCTTTTTCCTCTATGCCTATTAGTCTTTTTAGAGGATTCAGGCATGTCTATTGCGAATTGCTCACAAAATTCTCCTAATTGTTGTTTTTCATTCAGATGATATCTCTTTATTTGTTGATTCAACTTGATCTCGTTGCATAAAGAGAGACCTTCTTGGGTACAAACACTTATAAGCTTTCCATAGGTATACTCATCGTAATTAATACTCACCCCGTCTCCTCTAAGGGCTTTTATAACCCTCTCTGCAAATAAAGCAGGGAGCCCGTTTATAAACTTCGATTTCCAATGAGAGTTATTACACTCGGGTAATTCCATTACTCTGGATAAGAAAACATCTTTGTACCATCTAAAAGACGTGAGGGTTTTACATCTAAGGTTTTGGAGCATAGTCCTAATGGTCTCACTATTGTCTGACCATCTACCAGAAAAATGTTCTATAATGGTTAGGACCAAAGTGTAGACTACATTTGGAATCATTCCACTTTCGTCCTTAACAACATTTAAAATGGCCATTTGTTGAGATTCTGAGAGATAATTATCCCACCATCCTTTTAATTGGCCTGTAAATCCAGCAATAATGAGAATAGATTTTATATCTCAACCATTTTCAAAATTCGTTAATGAAGTTAAAGATATGATTTCTTTAAAAAATAAACAAATCGATTTTCTTAAAAATTAGATTTGTAGTCTTACTATAGAAGAGACTTTACAAAATTCTAAGATTCGAGAAAAAATTGATATTTTAAAGAATCAATTCTCCCTACAAATATGTGGAGACCACCCAAATGTATTTTGGGAAAGGAAAACACATGTGGTATAAGGCCCTCAAAATCTCCATGGTCTTGCACTGCTTTCTATGTTAATAAACATGCAGAACAAGAAAGAGGAGTACCCAGACTGGTCATAAATTATAAATCCCTAAATAAAGTTTTGAAATGGATTAGATATCCTATTCCTAATAAAAAAGATTTATTAGATAGACTTCATGAAGCAATACTATTTTCAAAATTTGATTTAAAATCAGGATATTGGCAAATTCAAATTTCTGAAAAGGATAAATATAAAACAACCTTTAACGTCCCAATGGGACAATATGAGTGGAATGTTATGCCTTTTGGGTTAAAAAATGCCCCTTCTGAATTTCAGAATATTATGAATGATATTTTTAACCCTTTTAGCAATTTTATCATTGTTTATATAGATGATATTTTAGTATTCTCAAAAACCTTAGAAATGCATTTTAAGCATCTTGACCTATTTAAGAAAATTATAATTCAAAATGGATTGGTTATATCTAGACCAAAAATGCATATTTTCCAAACCAATGTTAGATTCTTGGGTCATAATATTAAAAAAGGAAAAATTATTCCAATTCAGAGAAGTATTGAGTTTGCGTCTAAATTTCCTGACGTTATTACTGATAAAACTCAGCTTCAACGTTTCTTAGGAAGTTTAAATTACATTTCTCCTTTTATAAAGGATCTAGCTAAAGACACAGCTATATTATATGATAGGTTACGAAAAATCCCTAAAGCTTGGACTGATAATCATACAAAAGCGATCAAGAATATTAAGGCAAAGGTTAATAACCTACCATGTCTCACTCTGGCTAATCCAAATTGGCAAAAGATATTGGAGACAGATGCCTCTGATATTAGTTATGGGGGAATTCTAAAACAAATCTCTCCAATTGAAAAACAAGAATACCTCATACAATTTTATTCAGGGAAATAGAATAATAGCCAAAACAATTATGTGACTGTAGCTAAAGAAATTCTAGCCATAGTTAAAAGTGTTTTAAAATTCCAAGGAGATTTATATAATAAAAAATTTATCATAAAAACTGATTGTCAAACAGCTAAATTCATCTTTAATAAAGATGTAAAACATGATGTTTCTAAACAAATGTTTGCAAGATGGCAAGCTTTACTAGCACCATTTTATTTTGAGATACATTATAAGAAGGGAACAGACAATAGTCTTCCCGATTTCCTTACTAGAGAATATTTGAGTTAATAATTCTTTATTTTCTGAATACAGGATAATGCGGCCATCAGGAAGTTCTTCCTCTAATAGAGGAAGAGGAAGAGGAAGAGGAAGAGGAAGAGCATCCATGAGCAGAAATAATATTCTGGCTCAATTTGGGAACCAGAGGCTAATAGCCTCAAATATTGCAGGAACCTCTACAGGTACTTCTACAGGTATCTCGGAAATTAGTACCGAACATCCAATGTATAGAGAATTCATGAATTTTATACAATCAAGGCAATCTCAGAACAATGCACCACCATCATATTCAGCTATCGTCAATGAAGAAGTAGGTGAAAATATTGAGATATATGATAAAAATGAGAAAGATGAAGTAATACTTCTTCTTGAGCCAAGAGATTTACAATGGAGAGAGGATCCTTGGCAAATCATGTCAAGATATTTTGATACGGCATCATATGCTGTCCCAACATATAAATATAGAATGCATTATGAGATTATACTCTCATCTATTGGGTCTGCTGAATTCCAGCATTTTTTCCCAGCAAATACCAAGAAAGTTTATAACTTTTCAAAAATTATTATAAAAAGATATTTACCCAGAAGAATGGGGAATCAGTACGATGAAGGAAAATGAATACACCCATCCGGAACAAAGAATAGCTGTTAAGTTTAATTACTGGGACTACATTGAGAGCTTTAATAAAGCCTTATTATATGAAAATGCTAATAAGAAGCATTCATGGTTCATCAAAATATGTTCAAATGTTTTCAGACAACATATACCAAATTGGTTCTGTCTGTGGTGGACTTTATATGGCCCAACCTTAAATATCCTTCCAGAGGATTATAAAAAATTATATGCTGAATGGGTTGATGTTTCGCCCAAAATAATAAGATTACAACAAGAAGACATATATTTTAAGAGAATATCCTTAATGTATTTCTTTATAGAATTTTCTATCCCATTGATAATGAAATGGACCATAGAAGTTCATACAAATGAAGAAGGGTTTCCTTGCTTAAAAAGGAAATTTCATACAAAATTTTGGAGTAAATTACTCCAGAAAGATATGGAGGGAAAACTTCATGGACGCGAGATAATAGACTCAATCAATGTGGCTATTGAGACTAGCAAAAACCAAACAGAAGTTATACAGTAAAAGGATAATATTAGTCCTTTTAAACATATAACCAGAAAATTACAGATGAAACAAGGAACTATTTCTAAATCGGAACTCCTTGCATCATATAAGGAAGAAGTTAAAAAAGATTTAGCAAAAAATATGGGTATAGAATTCTCAGATAATATATCCATGACCACTTCTAATGAAGAAGAAGACAACTGTGTAGCAGGAGAATCTCAGAGTATTCATAGCACAGAAGAAATGGACATTGAAATGTTTTTACAACAGTTCAAGAACCAGATAGAAGAATCTTCTAGCTCGGACAAGTCCAAAGGAAAGGAGATTGCTAAAGAGTAGAGGACAAGACGTTAGATGTCAACTTTATTAAAGTTGAAATTATTTGAATTATTGTAAAACTTTTATAAAGTAGAGGGCCCCAGGTCCAATAATGTAATATGACGTAAGCACTTACGTCAATTTTTCTGTCAATCCCTTCTATAAAAGGGTTACTTATTGTATATAGAAGGCAGGCTTCAGCCAACCCTTCGAATATTACTCTCTCTGTATTTCCATAATACTGAAATAAAATTATTGTGCATAGTTTAAAGAATCACTGGTCTCCACCTAAGGTATTTATCTTTCCAATCTTTAATTTTAATCGTTTTAAGGTCTTATAGCCTATATGGTAGGCTAAACACCTGGTGTTGGACTAACAGCTGCCGCAACTATTAAGACATGGTTTGAAAAAGACTGTTCCGATGTCTCTAAGGTCGAGGTAATATAATCAGGGGATAGAAAGAACTTGACTTAGTCAGGAGTTCCTGGTTAGGCCCATGTCAGCCATGTGGAGGCATTTATTTGGGCTAGATTGGAACCATAAAAATTCTTTCCATCCCTATATTATATGAGTCGTAAACGAACCTGTAGTTACATCGAAGCGATCCTGCCATTCCTTTGGTATCAGAGCCATGTTCTTGATAGTAATAGGTGATGGTAGTCCAACACATCTTAATTTTATGAACATCATTAAGAAGCATACTACTGTTAAAAACAGTAGAAAAGAGGAATATGATATGCCTCAACAACTGGATCTTCTTAATAAATGGACGATTTCTAAAATTCAACCCAAGGTTATACACCAAATGGGTACTTTTGAAAAAATGGGATTTAAACAAATTGTTAAAACCACAGAGGAAACTATTACGGTGGACTCTGATCATGGTACTTTTAGATTACTGTCTGAAAGTGATTTTCCCCCTTATAGGGAAACTCATAGATTTATGCATATTGGTTTGGTACAAGTTGCTTTTAAACCACTCACTTTGAGAGGTTTACCTGAGATCTTCATAGCAGCTCTAAGGGATGGAAGAAATCAGAACTGGAAAAAATCCCATATAGGGACGGTTCAAACCAGTTTGGCCTATGGCCCTGTTTATTTTAACGCCTATCCCAATCTGCAAATTTCTTTGAATGATGAAAATTCTCTGAATACTTTAATATTAAGTATAAAATTACATGGTTATGATTATTTGCCTGGTATTGAAGTTATATGTATTTGTTATTGAATTTACTATAAACCATTATATACTTTGTACCCTATGTGTAAAATTATAGATTTTAAAAATGAAACGATTCTTATAGAAACAAATTTTAGAAAGTCTAAAGTGATAACTAGAATGCCTATTATATGAGATGAAATTAATTTTCCTAAAGAGTGGGTGATAGAAGAGGCAGTCCCACCCAAAAATAATAAAAATCCTGACATTTCTGACATTGAGCAAACTCCTGATGGAACGGTGAGAATCAAATTCACTGACCAAAATTTGTTGATGGGTTATGCTGATAATATAGGTTTTTCTTCTAGAATGTTTAGATCTAACTCATCTTATATATCTCCTGCTGATTATATTGTTGATATTCCTTCCAGGGCGTCTACTTCTCAGATTAGAGAAGAATATAATTCTAGAGTATCTACCTCTGATATAAGAGAAAGAAAAAGAGTTGATAATATCAAAATTGAAAAACATATAGTTACCCCTGATATGGATCCTACTTTGTCCGAAATGGACTTTCCAAATGGTTTACATGGATAGATCTGAACTTATTGATTTTAGACCGGGGTCACCGGTAAGAAAAAAAATTTCAAATGAATTTTTAGCCCAAATGGGAATCATTTAGAAAATGTTTTTTCAAGAATTTTAAAAATAAGCAACAAGTTTATTTTCAAGGAGACTTTTATAATGATCTTTCTAAAGTAAATAAAGCCATAGCTTTTGTACCATGGTTCATGACAAAATATGTTTATAACTATATTTCTATGTTAGAACAAGATTATAAATTATCTGATAGAACAATTACCAAATCTCTCCTTCCTCCTCAACAATCTTTTCAAATTGAAAAAGACAATAAAACTGTATATTTTACTGCATTTGCAGAATTATTTGATGAGAATGACACTGCTCTTATTACGTCTAAGCATGTTAAAATGTTAATAAGACAAAACAATTACACAAATGTTTATGCGAGCATTTTAGGAGAACATATTCTTTCTTTACATGATAAAATTAGTCATTTATGTTCTGAATTACAGAAGTCCAAAATCCCTGATAAAGGGAAGGAGAATGCTACTCCTACTATCCAACCCCCTGCGGAGATTAAGGATTTTAAACTATCAAAGCTTGATAATATTGAAAGGTTGCTTCAAGAAAGGTTTGAAGGGTTAAATATTAATCCCCTTCAACTAAGTGAAAATGAGGCCACAGATAGGAATACTCCTAATGAGATTAATAAAATCTCAGAAAAACATGCTAGAAAATCAGTGCAAAGGATGTACTATTATCCTAGACCGTCTCTAATAGTTTCAGTGGGACAGAAATTTATGAATGGAATATTGATGGTTTTACTGACAGACAGATTTATACTCTGGCACACAAAATTCTGATGTATAGTACGATTTGCAAGGCCAACAAGAATTCTGAAAAGGATACAGCTAACATGATTATTGCTGGATTTACAGGCCAATTAAAAGGATGGTGGGATAATTATCTCTCAGAATCTCAACGAATGGCCATTTTAAATACTGTTAAGGACGAAAGTGGAATGATTCCAAATGTAGTCTACACTTTGGTCCTAACTATTATAGAACATTTTTCTGGTAGATGGTCAGACAATAGTGAGACCATTAGGACTATGCTCCAAAACCTTAGATGTAAAACCCTCACGTCTTTTAGATGGTACAAAGACGTTTTCTTATCCAGAGTAATGGAATTACCCGAGTGTAATAACTCTCATTGGAAATCAAAGTTTATAGACGGGCTCCATGCTTTATTTGCAGAGAGGGTTAGAAAAGCCCTTAGAGGAGACGGGGTGAGTATTAATTACGATGAGTATACCTATGGAAAGCTTATAAGTATTTGTACCCAAGAAGGTCTCTCTTTATGCAACGAGATCAAGTTGAATCAACAAATAAAGAGATATCATCTGAATGAAAAACAACAATTAGGAGAATTTTGTGAGCAATTCGCAATAGACATGCCTGAATCCTCTAAAAAGACTAATAGGCATAGAGGAAAAAGAAATGATAAGGAAAGACCTTATAGGCAACATAGGAAAAAAAATGCTTTGATAAACGTGAAAAGAGAAAAATGGATTATAGAGGGAAAAGGAGTTTTATAAGAATTATAGACCAAATGCTTGCCACAAATGTGGTAGGATAAGCCATTATGCAAGAGATTGCAAAGTCAAGGATAAGATTAAAAACGTTGACCTAGAGGATAATATTAAGGATTCTTTATATAAAATCCTCCTTAACTCTTCTTCGGAAAATTCTAGCCAAAACAATAGTGATGGGGAAGAATCCTCTACAAGTGAAGACCTAAAAGTTCTTCATGAAGAAGATTACATGTCCTCATCAGAGGAAGAATGTACATCTTGCCAGATTGGCCAACGTTGTGATAATAAAGACAAGGATGAATTCTATCAGTTATATTCTCAGTTCAAAGACTTGAATATCAATGTCATCAGTAATGATAATTGGATGGAAATTCTCAAGATAATTGATGATCCAACGCTGAGATCCCAAATTATTGACAAAATTGGTAATACTAGCACTTCCACTAGTAATACTAGTATTCCTAAAAATAATACCGCTCATCATAATGCTTATACCATGGCAGAAGTAAAGAGACAGTTAAAACTTAGGTCTCAAAAGGATCATATTCCCACTACAATTCAAGACTTGATTGAGGAGATTAATAATCTCAAAAAAGAAATATCTTCTCTGAAAAACCATAATATGGTTCTTGATGAGAGAATTAGTCATATAGAAAATAAAGGTAATGGGAAACAGGTTATGGTTGATGATAACCTCCCTGATATCCCTGAAGATAATTTTCCTGATATCTCTAGTGAATTTACAAGTAATAAGAATTTATTTTTAGAGACTATCGAGCTAATTACGGCTCATAAACCTTTGGCAAAAATAACGCTTTTTATTGATTATAATTTAAAAAAAGATTTTGTTGCTCTTATTGATAGCAGAGCTGATTTAAATTGCATTCGGGAAGGATATGCATTTGTTTTATAAATTTATCTATTTAGATACTAATTCATTTGCTGAGTACTTAATTTTATGATATCTATCAAAATGCAGAAATCTTCTCATAAGAACATATATATATATATATATATATATAAATATATATATATATAAATATTCATCTAATTATATATAAAAATTTGTTATAACTTATTTATTGTGATTACATAGCTATTCTTATAATAACTTCAATTGTACGATTTTTTTTTTATAATTTGACTAAAAAATTATTATTTCTACAATAGATTTTAACTCGTGATTAAAAAAATTAACTATGAATTTTGTCACAATAATAAATCTATAGCTATATCGTTTCTTCATGACAAATAATTACAACTATTAAGTAAACTACTGCAACAAATTTTTTATAACTTGAAATAAAAATATTTATTTAGCTTCAACATTTAGTTTCAAATAATTTATTGTGGCTAAAAGATTATTATTGCTACAAGTAAGTTTTAACTCGTGGCAAAAAATAGTAATTAGCTACGGAATTTTACTATAGCAAAATATTTGTGGCTATATCATTTTACTATTGCCACAATTTTTTATAGCTTGAAGAAAAAATATTTATTTAGTTATAATATTTTATTTTAAATAATTTATCTAGGGTCAAAGGTTACAATTGCTACAGTAAGTTTCAACTCATGGCTTAATTTAATAGTAATTAGTTACAAAATTTTGCTATAGCAAAAAAATACGTGGCTATTTCATTTAACTATTGCCACAACTTTTTATAACTTGAAGCAAAATATTTATTTAGCTACAATATTTTATTTAAAATAATTTATTGTAGCTAAAAGGTTACTATTTGCTATATCTGTAATGATCCTTTCGTCATTTATGCGTTTTCGCCTTTCTTGTACTGTTGGAGCTTGCCTGTAGCGGCCCCAAGTCATTTATGACTTACTGGGACCGGTGGTTCGATGCCCTGGCCGTTTGTTTGGTCTTTATGGCCGTTTACCTATTTTAGAGCTGAGTCTTAAGAGTTGAGTTATCAAAATCGTGCGAATGTAATTTGCGATCGTATGACCTCAACTGACCTTGTGGCAGGTCGATCCTGATTCGAGGTGTCGTATAACCTTAACCTTCATCCCGTATCAAAGGCTTGCGAGCCTAAATTTGAGAATTTTATTAACATCGCGCGTATTTGTAAATATTTGATTTGAAAGTTGAAGTTGGTTAAACGTTTATTTTTTTAAAACGTTTTAAATATTTATGAAAAAAATTACCTTTGTTATGATATATTTGAGTATGTATTTATTTTATAAGAGTTTATAAATTGTTAATATTTTAACGTAAAATTAGTTACGTTGAAAATTATTATTATAATATAGTAGGTTTTATTTGAAATGATTTTCTATTAATTATGATATATTCAAAGGTTATTTGTATTTTACCATGAATCTTTGCAATACCCGAATATATATGTATTGAGATAAAAAAATTGAAAGTTGGTGTTGCCACCTCCACTAGACAACAATTAGTGAAACGAATGGTGGCATCCATCTGGACATAGGAGCAATTGATTCTTGTACTAGAAAACAAAGTGAAAAAAATTCTTTTGTTAAGTTGTCACTAGTTGGTCAAATTGGGAAGTCCATTCCAAAAATTAAAAGTTCTTCTTTATGACTAAATTGAGGAATTATTTTCTCTAATATCTGGTGTAAGTTTAATTTACATTTCATTCATTGGATCCCAATTCTCGTTGTACGATGGAGAACAGTAAGCAAAGCTAATGTTGCAAATGTTAGTGTTTGGTTCGCCTTTATGGAAAAAAATCGATTATCTACAATTCAAGCCGAATTCGAGTTTGATTTCATTTCGGAGCTTCTCGGAACAGTTCGGGCTTGGACATCATCGTCCTAGCAGCTTGTCGTTGGACGACAGGTAGGTTACGGTTTAACTCTTTTAGACATAGCATATATAGTATATAATTGTACTAATTAGCATCCTTGGGCTGAGTTTATTAGCTTGGTACCCCAGACCTTGTCCGATTTTTATGTCCATCTTATTTCCACTCCGTTGATTGTAGTATTCGTTGTAGTTGATAGTATCACCCTTGTCGTCCTGTGTGGTCTTATTTTTACTCTGGACCATAGATGGTGGGTTATTTGGGAATGTCCGTGAGTTCCGGACATCGATACTGTTATTATAGAGATGGTTATGTTTGTTGTAGAACGATTGGAGCATGTGCAGGGCCGATAGGTTGATTGTGAGCCGTTGGGCTACTGCTTGTGTTTGAACATGCTATTATCATGCATATAAAGAGATTTTTTAACATGTTTCACTATGGTTTTGGCTTCGGGCCCACTATTGTTGGTTTTGTAAAACTTGCATGGCTCCAAGGGTCTGTTTTTGGTAAAAATGGTTAATAAGAGTTGGAATTATTTTCATGGATCTTCTTGGGATAAGAAAGAATTAAAAAGGATGATTTTTACCACTATTTTCATATTTATACTAGTCTCTGCTGGGCCGTAGTGCTAGAATTGATTTCCTATTGATTTGAAATAATACTAGACTCGGTCGAACCGAGCAACAGATTGGTTTTACTACTGTTTTAGACCCGGTTATGTCTGGGCACCCTTAATGGGGGTTTTGAGACTTATTTCACTGATTTAGACCTGGATAGACTCCAGGCATGCATTCTCGAGATTTAGTTACTAGTTTGGATCCGGTTGCACTCCGAACTATTATATCGAGGCTTCAGTTTTAGTATGTGGTCTACGAGTAGACCTCCATGCACCGTGCCATTCCGGGCCAAGAGCTACGGGCCGAGGGTGATCGGAGGAGGGGTGTACGGTGGAGTTGAGGTACTCGGGGGAATCCCTTCCATGGATCCTACCTCTATTGGGCCTTCTAGGTACCGGAGGGAGTAACATACAGCACTACCATCACTTGGTTCAGCATATCATATCATATCATATCATGCATATTGTGTTCGGATCCACCCGTGATTGCTGTTTGCTCAATGTACGCTCCGGTAATATGGGATGCCAGAGGGTTTGGTTTTACTTGTATTTGTTCTTCGGGTGTATGGGTGCCCGTGGGACTATAGGTAGACTTTTATTTATTATTATTCTATTGTGATATTAATCCTGATTATGGTGTTACTAGCATGACTTGGTGTTAATCTTGTTTCCAAATGTGTTATCATTATTTTCCTTTCCTTCGTCCCTTCTTACTTGAGGTTACCGATATACTGCCTTCTTCTTTAACTCTCACTATATATTGTTATTGGATGGACCCCAGGTGCGTCTCCTTCCTTCCTTCACCTGTGTCTGTGAGATATGTATTTCTATTAGCTAGCCTAGCATGATTGTTTTCGTCTTGAATCCTTTCTGTACTCGCTTCCATGTGCTTGTTCGTTGCTTCTGTGACTACTTGCTTCACTTCTGCTATATTATTGATTTTATATCTTATATGCGCCCAGTCGGCCTATGATACCTATTGGGTACCTATTGCTTAGAAATTGGTGCTCATACTACACTTCTTGTCACGATCCGATTTCTCGGTCATGATGACACCTACAACCCCCCAGTAGCCGAACTAATTCCCGTAGCCCGGAACAGTTAATAATGGACTACTATCTAATAAATTAAGCGGAAGAATAGTATAATAAGCGGAAGCAAGAGAACGAGATGAAGTAAATAGATAACAGGAATATATACATACATATGCGGAAGCTAAACCAAACCTAAAACCTGGTATCATAGTATAGAGCCGAATCTACATATAAGGAGTACGAAAGGGTCCAAAACAATATATATATACACAAATGTCTCAAAGTAGTAATAGAGTACATAAAGCAAAAGATAAACTAAAAGCTAAGCTCCGGTCGCCAAGAGCTCACTCTCAGTCTGGATAGTCCAAAATCTCCAAGCACGACTCACAACGATCTAGCGGTGATGTCCCACACTAGGATCTGCACAAGAAGATGCAGAGTGTAGTATGAGCACCAAATGCGAAGCGTAAGGTACCCAGTAGGTATCATAGGCCGACTGGGCACATATAAGATAAAAGTGTAGTAACAAACAGAGTAAAAGCAAGTAGTCACAAAAATCTATGAACAGGTACACATGAACTAGCCCAAAGGAAAGACAAAAGAAACAATATACAAAGCTATCAAGTAGAATATATACACAACAGGCACTGGTGAAAGTAAGGAATGACGCACCTGCATTCCTTTCAATAACAGTATATACATAATAAGTTTCAGAAGTGGACGGTATACCGGTAAACTCAAGTACAAGGGAAGGGAGGAGAAGACTAAAGATAAGCATGCTCGGAAAACAGGAATTAATAACCAAAGTAATCATACCAATCTCAATTCAGAAGCCAACAACCTTGCAATTTACAATCTTATAATTGTAAACGTAATAGGGCATAATACCATGATAAAATAAAAAGAGCCTACCTACAGGCCCCCGGCCGCCCATACAACCCGAGGAACGCAAACAAGTGAAAACAAACTCTCTGGCCGCCCATACAAACGAAGCATACACTCACAAACAGCAAACAAGGGTGGAGTCTTAAACAATGAATGATATGATGCATGATGACCTCAGGGTGGAATAGTAACTCAGTATGTACCCCTTCCGGTGCCGAATAGGCCCAGCAGGTAGGTTCTATGGAAGGACACTGCCCGTGTACCTTTACTCCGCCATATACCCCCCTCCGGCACACGCATCCCAAAGCCCCAGGTCGGGAATGGCAAGGTCCATAGAGGTCCCGGACCCCATACTATAACTCAATATCAAAAATATCGTCCGATGTAAGTCCGGATTCAAGTTGGAGACTCAAATCTCGAGTATGCATGCCCAGACTTTTTCCAGGTCTAAAACAGTGAAAAGTGTCTCAAAAATCCCACCAAGGGTACCCGGGCATGATCGGGTCTAAAAGAGTAGTAAAACATCTCTGGTACTCGGCCCAACCGAGTCCAATGCCATCCCAAATCAGTAAAAAACTCAAGTAGTACTACGGTCCTGCCGAGTCTATCGTTAATAGTAAAACTGGTGATAGAAATCATAATTTAACTCCCTTTTACCCCAAGAAGATCCACATGCAAAGTCAAACCATTCCCAATTCATTTCCGTCGAAAATGGCCCCCCAGGGCCATGCAAAGTTTAGAAAATCAGGAGTAGCAGGCCCGTAACCAAAATCGTAGTAAGGAAATTCTCATTATAAGCATGGGAATGATATGATCAACAGAGATAGCCGACTAGCATCTCACAACAACCTATCGTCCCTGCACAGGCTCCAATTGCTCTACAGCACAGATAGACAGCATAATATCACGATAACGTTGCCCGAGACTCACGAAAACCCTCGAATAACCCACCATATATGGTCCATAGTCAAAACAAGGTCACACAAGGCCATACGGGTGATAATAGCAACTACGAAGAATACTACATACAACGGAGGAAAGAAACGGGGGAATCATGGAAAAGTGGTCAAGGTCTGTGGTACCAACCTAGTAACCCAACCCAAGGATGTCAGTTAGTATAATTTTATCTGATATATGCTAAGTCTAGAGAGTTTAGAGCGTAACCTACCTGTCGTCTGATGACAAGCTGCTGGGACAACGGTATCCAAGCCTGAATCACTCCAAGAAAACCCAAACGATAATCAAACTATCAAAAACATAAATAAAATATCAAAATGAGTCTAACGATACCCATAATACTACAATTGTAGCCGGGTCAAAATTTGGGTCACCGGCGGGCCCATGGACCCCGCAACCTAAAACCTAAAATGAAAACTCACATTATGATCACCAAGACCATAGGAGTGCATGCCCGGAAAATCAAGGAATTTGGGCAGTAAATTCGGTCTAAAACAGCCCCTAAAGTTAAGAAACTATGGGAATTTAAGAATGAAGAACCCGAAATTGGCAAGAATCACTTACCACAAGGAGAGGATTTTGCCAAGGACGAGGATATGAAGGAGTCCGCTAAGCATGAACCTCACCTAGGAACAGATTCTGCAACAATTTTTCAAGCTCCAAGAATTCATAACAATGGAGTTTTGACTAACCGAGTGAAAGAAAGGAGTTTTGGGGAAAAAGACGTACCAACTACGATGGGGGATCGATCATAACCGAGAAAATGAACCCCAACACCAAGAATGAAAGCAATGCAGTGCCTTTATGAGTTTTTAGCTCACACCAATGGAGAATTCAATTTTGGAGTGAAAAGAACGAAGTTGAAAAACTTATATACTGCTCAGGGGTCCTTCATTGCGATCACGAAGGGACCCCTCGTGGTCTCGAGGACGACGCTGGCTAGACCATCGCGAAGGCTAGCCACGTGGGCGCGAAGAACAAAGGAGGACAAACTTCATCACGATCACGACTGGCGATCACGCGATCGCAAAGAACAGGGCACCGGGTGCTTCATGGTGGTCGCGAGGGACGAGGCTCTCGATCACAATTAGGGCTTAATGCCTGCACCTGCAACAGAAAAAGTCTGGAACTTTCCAAAACTCAACGGGATATTCCGGGCACAATCCAAAGGCGATCTTCAAAAACCAATAATGCTAACAGAGTGGTAATGATGTTTCAGACTCAACGGAATTGACGAAACCTCCATATGAGGTCGTTTCAGAGAAACGTTGACCCAAGTCAACACTTTCAACTTCAAATGGCCTAAAAATAGAAAAAGCAACACAAAACCCACATTGGAAGTTCTCAAGCCTCGACTAAAGGTTCAACTAGACCAAACTCAACGCTCCGGAGCTAACGGAACTATCAGAATTTGATTCCGAGCACGTTAGCTAAGAATGTTAACTAAAGTCAAAAATATTCTAAGTTAAGGCTCTAAAATAGGCAAATGGCCAAAACAACCAAACGAATGACCAGGGCACCGAACTACCGATCCTAGCAAGCCATAAATGACTTGGGGTCGCTACAGGAAAGCTCTAATAGTGTAATGAATGTGTAAACGTGAAGATGACCAGAAGGGTCATCACAACATCCACTATTAAAAAGACTTTCATCCTCGAAAGTCAAGAAGAAGAGAGTACCTGAAGGCTTGAACAACTGCGGATAATGAGCACGTAACTCACTCTCGGTCTCCCAAGTATCCTCCTTGACCGGATGATGTCTCCACTAAATTTTCACAACCGGGATCTCCCTAGATCTCAACCTCTTGATATCTCTGGCCAGAATAGCTATCGGTTCCTCAACAAAGGATAAACTGGCATCTAACTGAACCGAATCCAAATGCAACACATGAGACTCATCTGGACAATACTGGTGCAACATCGAGACATGGAAAACTAGGTGAACAACTGAAAACATCAGAGGCAAAGCTAACATGTAGGCAACACTACCAACCCTCTAGAGAATCTCAAACAGCCCAATGAACCTGGGGTTAAGCTTGCCTTACCAACCAAATCTCATCACGCCCTTCACGGGCGATACTTAAAGGAAAACCAAGTCACCAACACTGAACTCCAAGGCACGAAGTCTACAATTAGCGTAGCTCTTCTGCCTACTCTGGGCTTCTCTAAGTCTATCCTGAATCAAATAGACTCGGTCCAAGGAGTCTCTAAGAAAATATGTACTCTGCGGTCTGGACTCTAAACCATCAAAACAACCAATCAGCGATCTGCAACACCTACCATACAAGGCCTCAAAAGGTGCCATGCCGATGCTCGAATGGAAGCTATTATTATAAGAAAACTCGGACAAAGGCACGAACTGATCCCATGAACCTCCAAAGTCAAGTACACAAGCCCGAAGCATGTCCTCCAGGACATGAATAGTCCTCTCGGACTGGCCATCTGTCTAAGGATGGAAAGAAGTACTAAGCTGCACCTCTGTACGTAAATCCCTCTGTATAGCTCTCCAAAACTGAGATGTGAACTGAGTGCCGTGGTTCAAAATTGTAGAAGTTGGGACCCCATGCAACCAAACAACCTCACGAATGTAAATCTGAACTAGCCTCTCCGCACCATAAGAAGTTTGAACCGGTAAGAAATGTGCTGACTTAGTCAGCCTATCAACAATCACCCATATGGAATCAAACCCCCGAGAAGTACGAGGCAACCCAACAATGAAGTCCATAGTGATACCTTTCCACTTTCACTTAGGAATGGAAAGTGGCTGCATCAAACCACCCGGTCTCATATGCTCAAACTTCACCTGCTGACTGTTCAAGCACCGAGATACGAACTCCACTACGTCCCGCTTTATATCGTTCCACCGGTAAAGCTGTCTCAAATCTTTATACATCTTTGCTGTGCTAGGATGAATGGAGTATCTAGTACAACATGCCTCATGAAGTATCAACTGAATCAAATCTCCAACCCTTGGAACATAAAGATGAATGTTGAACATCAGAATACCATCAGAACCCAAAGTAGCCTGACTAGCCTCACCCTGAACTACCTGATCATGAAGGTCACACAAACTCTGATCCTCGAACTATCAGCTCTGAATTTTATCAACTAGAGTAGAACGAACCTCAATACTGGCAAGAACTCAGCTAGGATCTGACAAGTCAAGCCTAACCAAATGGTTAGTGAAGGACTGGATGTCCAAGGCCAATGGTCGCTCAGAAACTGAAAGTGAAGCTAGGCTATTCATACTCACCGTCTTCTGACTCAAGGCATCTACTACCACGTTTGCCTTGCCTAGATGGTATAGAATAGTGAAATCATAGTCCTTCAGCAACTCAATCCATCTCTTCTGCCTCGATTTTAGCTCTCGCTGACTAGTAATGTACTGAACACTATAGTGATCAGTGAATATCTCACAATGAACTCCATATAAGTAGTGCCTCCAGATCTTGAGCTTGAAGACTACCGCCGCCAACTCTAAGTCATGAGAGGGGTAGTTGTGCTCGTGAACCTTCAACTGCCTCGATGCATATGCTATCACTCGACCCTGTTGCATCAACACACAATGAAGACCAACCTCAAAAGCATCACAATACACTGCAAAACTCTAACTTTTGACTGGCAAAGTCAAAACTAGAGCTAAAGTCAATAAGGCCTTAAGCCTCTGAAAGCTATCCTCGCAATGGTATGACCACTGAAATAGGACATCCTTCCTAGTCAGCATAGTCAAGGGTGCTGCTATGGAATAAAATCCCTCAACGAACCGTCTATAGTTCCCGGCTAAACTAACAAAGTTGCGAACCTCGGTAGTAGTGGTAGGTCTAGGCCAATCACGAACCGCTGAAATCTTACTCGGATCGACTCTAATACCATTCTTAGACACCACGTGCCCTGGGAATGCAACTGACTCAAGCCAAAACTTGCACTTTGAGAACTTGGCATAAAGCTGATGATCTTTCAAAGTCTAAAGTACAGTTCTCAAGTGCTTCTCATGCTCACCCCTACTGCTCGAGTATATCAGAATGTCATCAATGAAAACTATCACGAACATGTCTAAGTACGGGCTAAGTACCTTATGCATCAAGTTTATGAAAGTTGCGAGGGCATTAGTCAACCCAAAAGACATCACTAGGAACTCAAAGTGGCCATAATGTGTCCTGAATGCTGTCTTAGGGATGTCCTCCGTCCTAATCCTCAATTGATGATAGACGGACCCAAATCAATCTTTGAAAACATGGCTGAACCCTGAAGCTGATCAAATAAGTCATCAATCCTCGGCATCAGATACCTATTCTTCACTGTCACCTTATTCAGCTGTCGGTAATCAATACACATCCGCATCGACCCATCCTTCTTCTTCACGAAGAGAACATGAGCACCCCAAGGAGACATACTCTGCCTAATGAACCCCTTAGCTAACAAATCCTGAAGCTGCTCCTTAAGCTCCCTCAACTCAGCAGGAGCCATGCGATAAGGAGGTATAGAAATGGGCCTGGTACCCGGCTCTAACTCAATGGCAAAATCAACATCTCTCTCAGGTGGAAGGCCTGGCAGGTCGATAGGGAACACATCTAGGAAGTCTCTAACCACACAGACAGACTCAGGATACGAAGGGTCATCACTAGCATCTCGGACATATGCTAGATAAGCTAAACACCCACAGGAAATTAACTCCCTAGCTCAAAGACGAGATGATCCCAGATAGTGCGCGGTTGACAGAACCCTGCCGCACAACTAGGGATACACCAGGCACGGCTATGGTAACGGTCTTGGCATAACAATCCAAAACTGCACAGTGAGGGGATAACCAGTCCTTGCCCAGTATCACATCAAAATCTAGCATATCAAGGATCATCAAATCACTCCAAGTCTCCAAATCACCAACAAATATCATGCAAGATCTCACAATCCGATCCACTACTAAAGAATATCTTATTAGGGTCGAAATGGAAATATGAATAGATAATAGCTCACTAACCAACCCCAAACAATGCAGAAAATAGGTAGATACATATGAACAAGTGGATCCAGGATCAAATAAAGCCGTAGAAAACTGATGGCATACAAAAATCGTACTTGTAATTACCGCATCCGAGGCCTCTACCTCTGATCTCCCAAGGACCGCATAAATTGCCAACGACCTCCACCTGCCCGACCGATATCCCTACCACTTGATCTACCACATGGAGAACCACCTCTACCCTCACCACCACCTCCTCGAGCCGGTGGCTGAACTGAGCGAATAAGCTAATTCAGCAGAGCGGATGGCTAAACTGCACCCTATTGGGGGCAATCTCTAGCAAAATGACCAACTATACCATAGGTGAAATAAGCCCCTGGTGACCTACTCGATCAGGATGAACCAGCAGAACCCGTATGGCCACCACGACCTATTCCCCAGAAGCTGTACCCCTCGAAGACTGAATATTGTAGCCCTGATGGCTATTCTGACCCTGCTCATACTGAGTACTATCGAAAGTCTAAAGGGAAGCCTGACTTGATCGGCTGGACTGACCCTGGTGCTGCTGCGGCTGATAACCTCAGCCGCATTGGCCAGAACCTCTACCACCATGTCTGGAACCACTGTAGCCACCTTGATATCAAGGCCTCTTATCTCTGGCCCTGGTGTCATGACTATGTGAATCCTCTATAGTATGGGCATAGTCTGCAATACCCTGGAATGATCGACCACTAGCAACTAATATCTCTGCTGGCTCTCTAAACTCTCTCCGTAGCCCCTAGATAAATCTACAAAATCTGTCAAACTTCATAGGCATAATCATGGCCCCAAATAGAGAAAACTGGTGGAAATGGGTCTCGTACTCTGAGACAGTCATAGTATCCTGAGTAAGTCTAATGAACTCTTCTCTACGCCTCTCTCTATAGCTTTGTGGCAAGAACTTGGCCATAAAGGCCTCATAAAAGTCAAACCAAGCCAAAAGAGGTGACGACGATGGTCTGCAAGCAACCTGGGTCCTCCACCATAACTTTACTGGGCCCTCCAGCTAATATTTAGTATAGCCGACCCCGTGAGTCTCCAATAACCCCAAATGATGCAATATCTCCTTACAAGTGGTAATAAAATCATGTGGGTCCTATCCAGAAGTGCTAGCAACCGTGGAAGTGCCACTCTCAAGAACCTACCCAATGCCTTCTGCTCCATCTCTTTCATAACTGGTCGAGGAGCAAGAGGCTGTGCAACTGAAGGGACCAGAATAACTTCGGCACGGGTAGCTGTAGTAGTAGGCTACACTCCTGAACTCTGAACACCCAGGGATGCCCCCTGAGAAGATGTCTGTGCTACCTCGTAGGGTCTTTCCCCAATCATACCCAAAAGTTGAATAAGTAAACCCCGAATATTCGAAGGCTAAGCTGCGGCTGAAGCTGGCACAGAAACTGGTGCTGGAACTGGTGGCACATGGGCTGTCCTTGGGTCCACATGCTGCTTCTCAGGAGAAAACTCTGGCTCATAATCATACTCGAGCTCTCTCTCTCAACTCTAGCAGCTCTATCTGGTACTGCTGCTCTAGGATGACCTCTAATCCTACCCTGGCGAACACCCCGACCCCTAACTGGAGCCAGAGGCGCAGGGGCATAAAGCTTTCCTCTGCCAGAAGCCAAAGACCTCGTGCGAAATATCTGCAGAAGAGTGAACCAGAACAAGTGAGATTTCCAGAAACTTTCAAGGATACTACGCATGAGAGAGAAACAAGAAAAGTCTATTTTTCGTAAGATGTCACCATAACCTCCCAAAGATTGAGTAGGATGTCTCTGCCTCGATCCGCGAGACTCTACTAGACATTGACTCCTATACCGATGACACCGGTGAACCTAAAGCTCTGATACCAAGCTCTCACAACCCGATTTCTTAGTCATGATGACACCTACAAACCCCCAGTAGGCGAACCAATCCCCATAGCCCAGAACGGTTAGTAATGAGCTACTATCTAATAAATTAAGCGAAAGAACAATATAATAAGCGAAAGCAAGGGAACGAGATGAAGTAAATAGATAACAGGAATATATACATACATATGCGGAAGCTAAACCAAACCCAAAACCTGGTATCATAATATAGAGCCAGATCTACATATAAGGAGTACGAAAGGGTCCAAAATAATATATATATACACAAATGTCTTAAAGTAGTAATAGAGTACATAAAGCAAAAGATAAACTAAAAGCTAAGCTCCGGTCGCCAAGAGCTCACCCTCAGTCTGGATAGTCCAAAATCTCCAAGCACGACTCACAACGATCTAGCAACGATGTCCCACACTAAGATCTACACTAGAAGATGCAGAGTGTAGTATGTGCACCAAATGCGAAGCTTAAGGTACCCAGTAGGTATCATAGGCCGACTGGGCACATATAAGATAAAAGCGTAGTAACAAACAGAGTAGAAGCAAGAAGTCACAAAAATCTACGAACAAGTACACAAGAACTAGCCCAGAGGGAAGACAACAAAAATAACATACAAGGATAGCAAGTAGAATATATACACAACAGGCACAGGTGAAAGTAAGGAATGACGCATCTGGGGTCCTTGCAATAACAGTATATACATAATAAGTTTTAGAAGTGGACGGTATACCGGTAACCTCAAGTACAAGAGAAGGGATGAGAATACTAAAGATAGGCATGCTAGGAAAACAGGAATTAGTAACCAAAGTAATCATACCAATCTCAATTCAGAAGCCAACAACCTTGCAATATCCAATCTTGTAATTGTAACCATAACAGGGGATAATACCATGATAAAGTAACAAGAGCCTACCTATAGTCCCCCAGCCGCCCGTACAACCGAGGAACACAAATAAGTGAAAACAAACCCTCCGGTCGCATATACAATCGGAGTCTACACTCAATAAACAACAAATAAGGGTAAAGTCTCAAATAATGAATGATATGATGCATGATGACCTCAGGGTGGAATAGTAACTCAGTATGTACCCCTTCCGGTGCCGAATAGGCCCAGCAGGTAGGTTCCATAGAAGGAAACTACCCGTGTACCTTTACTCTGCCGTATACCCCCCTCCGGCACACGCATCCCAAAGCCCCATGTCGGGAATGGCAAGGTCCATAGAGGTCCCGGACCCCATACTGTAACTCAATATCAAAAATATCGTCTGATGTAAGTCCGGATTCAAGTTGGAGACTCAAATCTCGAGTATGCATGCCCAGACTCTGTCCAGGTCTAAAACAGTGGAAAGTGTCTCAAAAATCCCAACAAGGGTGCCCGGGCATGATCGGGTTTAAAAAAGTAGTAAAACATCTCTGGTACCCGGCCCAACCGAGTCCAATGCCATCCCAAATCAGTAAAAAACTCAAGTAGTACTACGGTCCTGTCGAGTCTATCGTTAATAGTAAAACTGGTGATAGAAATCATAATTTAACTCCCTTTTACCCCAAGAAGATCCACATGCAAAGTCAAACCATTCCCAATTCATTTCCGTCGAAAATGGCCCCCCAGGGCCATGCAAAGTTTAGAAAATCAGGAGTAGTAGGCCCGTAGCCAAAATTGTAGTTAGATGTAGTTGCAAATTCTCATTATATGCATGGGAATGATATGATCAACAAGATGGCCGCCCAACAGCTCACAATAACCTATCGGCCTTGCACAGTCTCCAATCACTCTACAGCATAGATAGCCAGCATAATATCATGATAACGATGACCGAGACTCATGGGCACCCCCGAATAGCCCACCATCTATGGTCCAGAGTTAAAACAAGGCCACACAAGACCATACGGGTGATAATAGCAACTACAAAGAATACTACATACAACGGAAGAAAGAAATGGGCGAATCATGGAAAAGCTGTCAAGGTCTATGGTACCAACCTAGTAACCCAACCCAAGGATGTTAGTTAGTACAATTTTATCCGATATATGCTAAGTTTAGGGAGTTTAGACCTTAACCTACTTGGTGTCCGATGACAAGCTGCTGGGACAACGGTATCCAAGCCCGAATCACTTAGAGAAAACCCGAATGATAATTAAACTATCAAAAACATAAATAAAATATTAAAATGAGTCTAACGATACCCATAATTCTACAATTGTAGCCAGGTCGCGCATGATCACCCAAGATCGAAAAATCAAGGAATTTGGGCAATAAATTCGAGCTAAAACAGCCCCTAAAGTTAAGAAACTAACTAAGGGAATTTAAGAATGAAGAACCCAAAATTGGCAAAAATCACTTACCACAAGGAGAGGATTTTGCCAAGGACGAGGATGTGAAGGAGTCTGCTAAGCATGCACCTCACTCGGGAAACAATTCTGCAAAAATTTCCCGAGCTCCAAGAATTCACAACAATGGAGTTTTGACTAACCAAGTGAAAGAAAGGAGTTTTGGGGAAATAGACTTACCAACTACGATGGGGGATCGATCATGGCCGATAAAATGAACCCCAACACTAAGAATGGAAGCAATGCAGTGCCTTGATGAGTTTTTAGCTAACAACAATGGAGAATTTGGTTTTAGAGTGAAAAGAACGAAGTTGAAAAACTTATATACTGCTTAGGGGTCCTTCGTCGCGTTCGCGAAGGGACACCTCACAGTCGCGAGGACCATGCTGGCTAGACCATCACGATCGCGAAGGCTAGCCACGCGGTCGCGAAGAATAAATGAGAACAGACTTTATCGCGATTGCGACTAGCGATCACGCGATCGCAAAGAAAAGGGCACCAGGTGCTTCATCGCGGTCGTAAGGGATGAGGATCGCTATCACGATTAAGTATTAATGCCTGCACCTGCAACAGAAAAAGTCTGTAGCTTTCCAAAACTCGACATGGCATTCCGAGCACAATCGGAAATCGATATTCAAAAACTAATAATGCTAACATAGTGGAAACGATGTTCCACATTCAACAGAGTTGATAAAACTTTCGTACGATGTCATTTCGGAGAAACGTTGACTCAAGTCAGCACTTTCAACTCTAAATGGCCTGAAAGAAGAAAAAGAAACACAAAATCCATACCGAAAGTTCTTAGGCCTCGACTAAAGGTCCAACTAGACCAAACTCAATGCTTTGGAGCTAACTGAACTGTCGAAATTCAATTCCAAGCACGTTAGCTAAGAATGTTGACTAAAGTCAACGATATTCTAAGTTAAGGCTCTAAAATAGGCAAATGGCCAAAACAACCAAACGAACGACCAGGGCACCGAACTACCGGTCCCAGTAAGCCATAAATGACTTGGGGTCTCTACAAGAAAGCTCCAGCAGTGCAATGAATGCATAAGCGCGAAGATGACCGAAAGGGTCATCACACTTCTGCATCTTTCTTGTGCAGATATTAGTTGAGCTTTTGCGTTGATCGCGTTGGAGACTCATGCAACATTTGGATCTTCGAGACTAGGGTGAGCACCTGATGACCGGGGGTTGACTACATCTCATCTTTCGTACTGTTACTCTTTGTATATTCGGAGACAGTTGTACCTATATTTTGTTACTTCTAGCGCTCGTATTCTATTAGAAGCTTCTATACTATCGATACCAATTCTTGAAATTGGTTTAGTGTCTTTCTGTATATATTCAGGTTATTGCTTCTTCTTATTGTGCGTATTAGTTAGGTAGTGTCCCATTACTAACCATTTCGGGCTACATGAATTGGTTCGCCTACTGGAGATTCATAGGTGCCATCATGACCTGAGAAATCGGGTCGTGACAATATCAATTTTTATCGCGTGGCAAAAAATTATGATTAGCTATAAATTTTAACCGTAGAAATAAAGTTATAGCTATTTAGGTAATTATTGCTACAATTTTTTTTAGTAATTATAGCAAAATTAAAGAATTAGCTTTGGCAATTTGATTTTCGTGGCTAAGAAGTTTTGTGAATTTGTGGATAGCTATGAAATTCAAAATTTTATGGCTACTATCAGACAATATCCACGATTTTCAAATTCATAGCTTAGATTTCATAGCTATAGATACACTTTCTTGTAGTGGCTAGCTATAGAGAATTGTAGAAGAAAAGCATAATTGAGGAGACCTGCTAGCTCAAGATCGTGAACTAAGATTGAGATTCAACTAAGAGTCTGTTTGAAATGCCACCTGGTAATTAAAATTTTGGTGAAATTCCTAGGGTAGTAATTACACAGTATAGTAGTTACTATCACTTGGTTTTTTGCCACAATGTAATTAATTATAGTGCACTGTTTGGTTGCACAGGTATAATTACATATTTGTATTATAATTTTAAAATAAAAGTTAATTATTAAAACATAATATTTGGCAAATATGCGCGTTCATAAATGATATTAAATAAGGTATTAAGATATATATTGTCTCTTAAAATTATATTAATTAGTAAACATATTAATTTATACTATAAAAAAATAATTGATATATATAATTTTTAAATTAGTATATTTTAATTTAATTAATCATAAAAATTAAAAGTACATGACTTTTAAGAACATGAAATGCAAGTTTTAAAAAATAATTAATATTATTAATATAATGTCATAAAATTATTCAAACATTTGAAAAAAGAATAATCTATCAATTCTAACTGAAAAATGAATGATGCAATGTGAAATAACAAGTCAATGCTACTACACTAAATAAATTGGAACTGAAAATATAACATAAACTCAACATTCTAAAAAAAAGTTTAATACTCTTATGTCAAATTAATTTTAACATAATTTAATAAATATAATTCAAAAGTAAATAAAAACATAAGTCTATAACCTCATTCAAAAATTATTTTCACTTTAATTAAAAAATTAAAATACTAATGTAGTTATGCTTATAAATGAAGAAAATAAATAAGAAATAAATAATATGAGCAATTGCATGGAATCACAAAAAGTAACGATTTGAAAATGAGAAGTATGTAAATGAAATATAAATAATATAAAATACAAAAATATTTTTAAAATAAAAAAAAGAATTTAAAATAATTAAGATAATATTTTTATGCTAATTTATCCCAAATTATGCCTTGTAAATATATTAAGTTGTTAAATTAATGTTAGTTCTAACAAAATTAATAAAAAAAACAAGTTAAAACAAATGTACTCAAATTCATTTTTTTCTATAATAATATATTTCATTAGAAGAAGAGAAAAAACATGCTCGCATACAAGAATTAGGATTTCTTGGTGAAGTTAAATAATATAGGGTAAAGGGTAAAATAGGATTATGTAGTATTAATTAAGGGCATAATTTGAAAATAAAATTAGATAACCATGTGATACCACTAAGTCGGTGGTTACATAAAATGAGGTTTTTCATGGTTACCAAACCATGTAATCAAACCATACCATACCATATATTTTAAGTTACAATCAAAACAAACATGGTACTGTTAGTAACCATACCTTACCATACCATGGGGAACAACCATCCAAACAAGTTATATTCAAGTCCAATTACCTGGAAATTTTCTAAACAAGCCAAATTGTGTAATTACACCCAATTACACTCAATTACACTCAAATCTAGTTTCTAGGTGGCTTTCCAAACATTCCCTAAAGAAAATGAAGCTACGAAAGGAGAAGAAATTTTTTGGATAAAGAACTTTGTTATGAGAGAAAATTGGCTTGAATTGGGTTGAATACAAATGACTAAGGTCATCCGTATTTATATTTGTGTAGGGAGGCGTATTTATATTTATGTAGGGAGGGATGCTTCTAGACATGGTTCCAGATACAAAGAAATCTAGACAATTCTACTATCATCTACAAATGTCTACAACATCTAGATTTTTTTCAAGTACAATAAACATAAAAAATATCACAATATAACTTTCTAGAAACTCTTCTAAATATCTATGATTTTTATTCTTTCAAAAAATTAATTTTAATTTTTCACACTCCCTATTAAAGTAATTATAGAAGCTATCAGAAGCTTGTTGCAGAACAGAACTCAAAAGAAGCTTTTAAATGTGCCTTGGTGAATATCTCAACAATAATTTCCCAACTCTTCTTGCTTCTTCATATGACGAAGGTTTTTCGCCATAAGGTGGACCTGTAAAGAAACTTGAAGACGTATTGATAAAAATTTCATCATTATAGTGCATTGGCTTGACAATAGTTCCTTTTTTGCCTTTATAAATCACATGAATCATCTCCTAGCCGAGTTTCATTTTGTTGAGTTTCCGAGCCCCTTCTTTTTATGAGCTATTCGGGTGTTTTATTATCTAGGGAAACTCCTATGATGGGCAAGTTAAAACTCCACATTAAACATTTTAGAACCCTCTTCTTCCGACACAACTCCATAGTACAGGGAAAATTCATCAGTATTAGCCTCTTCATTTGAGTCGTTGACAATCTGACCATCAATTTTCTATGAAATCTCAGCACCAACGTAGAATCCACCACTAGATTCTATTTCCAACTCCTCAATAAGTTGTTTGTTAACTTCAGAGCTTCCAAAAATCATATCGCATGTCTCTCCATTTCAAATTGGGACTTCAATATCAACTTCTTCATCTATTTGATCTTTAGCTTCTTCATTTGCTTCAAGTATTTGCTCTGAGCCAATGATTGGTCTCGATATAGCAAATGATTGACTAAAGAGTAACTTCCATTACATCTTCCTCAATTATTATTTTGTGTTCTGCTCCATTATTAATGTCATATGTTTTCTTATTAGTGCATCTGTTTTACCATATCACTGATCTGGACATGACGTTGCACATCTTCTACTTCATTACTCATATGAGCATCACAAACAATAGGAGAATAATAATATGGCTCGAGGATGGAGAATAAGAGTTAGAACAACCATTTTCTTGACCACCACATATATTATAAATATCCACTCAAATAATTGGGGAGGTGTGCACAACACGTTCTCAAAATTATTATGACAGTGTTGCCACAGGTAGGGTTCTCCACAAATTAGACAAGGATCACCAAAATAAGGACGATCAACATTCAACCAATTTCTATCCCAATATGCCATGTCAAGAAGGATAGTAAAATATTACACAAAAATATATGTACAAAAAAAGAACTTAAATAGACAAGAAGAAAAAGTCTAATCTAGATAAACAATCAATTTCTAAGTCCCCAACAAAGACTCTAAAAATTTGTTTCTCCCAAATAAAAACGCAAGTGTATGTGGTCGTACATGTAATATAGTAATTTTAGGAATCGAATGTCGAATCCACATGGACCTGTGATTAACTATATATTCAATTTTTAATGTTAATTACTTATTCAAGTGATATATATCAAAATTGTACTTATGAACTAACTAAAAATAAAAGAAAACCAATAATGAAAAGAATTTTGTGTTATCAATGAGATGAATCAATCTAGAGCTATGTGTTATCTAAGCATCACGTTGTATACTTCAATTGATTCAATTTTTTAGTTTATCTAGTTTACTGATTAACTGGGTTAATATTATGAATAAAAATCTTTTGAGTCCTTAATTGCCTATTCGAATTACTTTCACATTTATATGTCCATAGTCGTGAACCTTAACACAAATACATTTACAAGTCCTGTAAATTAACCTAGCAAGGCAACTTAGGTACTAAGTGCAAATTCGCTTTCCGATGTCAGGGTTCAAATGTTGCTCTATTTAATCCTATTGCAATCTTGAATTCTCACTTTCGAGTTCAATTCAAGATTTATAGATAGTATTCAATTGGTGATCAAACAATCAAATAATTAAACTTGGAATTAAATAAACTAATATGATGAACTAATTAATTAAAATCAATATTCGAATAACAACTGTCATGAAAGAACTATAACACTAGAAAGAGAAGTTTAGCTTCACAAAAGGATGAAATAAAATAACAATCCATCTGAGAAACAAAAATTAATAGTAATATGAAGAAGAAAGATAAAATCTAATAAAATCTAATAAAATCTGGCCGTCACGGTAATAAGTTGGTAATCTACCAACTTATTTAGCTCGTAAGCATGGATTATTGCCTCAATATTATGCTTATTAGATGAATTTTTTGTCGTTTATCTCTTATGTGTAGGCATTTCTAGGATTTTGATGATGAACAAGGATTTAAACCCAACATGCAAGAAAAGAAGGCAAAACCCAAGTAAAAAGCCAAGGAGAGAAGTCAAGTAAAAAAGGAGCATTTGTGAAGCGCAGGAGCCCACTTGCATCTCGCAAGTGGGCCGCAAGTGGCAAACAGAATACTGGCTCGAGGATTGAAGGCTGCATCAGAGTTGTGGATTGCAAGTCCCCTCCTGCAGAGTGCAGGTGAAGCACAGGAGAAATAGTGAACTGGCAGCTAACCTCGGCACTTGCGGTCCGCAAGTGTAACACAGATGACACGCAAGTGCTCCAAAGGGTATTTTTGTTCAAAATGTGCCAAGTTTGTTTAGGAGTTTTCAGAGCATTTTTGGGGATCTGTGCAGAGAACATTCATTCAGAATTTTTCAGATTTTAGTTTTCCTATTGTTGTACTCTAGAGAAAGAGAAAAAGTACATCTAGTTACCCCATCACAAGTACACTCCTAGTTTCCTAATCATGATTAATCTCATCAATTGTGTTACTCGTTGCTTACTTACTCTTGATATAATTCCTTGTTTAAATCAACCCCCCCATTTTACTTTATTGTTGTTTTAATACAATGTGCACGCTTAAGTGAATTGCAATATGAAAATTTGACTTAATCAATAACTAATCTTTGTGGGATCAACCCCGACTCTTAAGTTAGGTAATTATATTATACAAAAATCGTGTACACTTTCTCCTAGTGAGAGGTGAATTTGGACGTTATCAATTTTGGCGTCATTGATGGGGATTAGTTTTGATTACCTTATTTTTATTTGTTGATTCGCTTTAGTATTGCATATTTTTTTCCTTTCCCTTGTTGTTATTTTTGCTTCATGATTCTAATGACCTTTCTCATTGTTATGGGTTAGCTTTTTATGCAAGAAATCAGGCTAGGAAACTTTCGGGTTGGGAGTTGACAATTTTGGGTTAGGCTAGTGTTGGACTAAATTTTAACGAGGTGAGGTCTAGGGCAATACGAGAAAAGATTGGGTGAAATGAGTACGTGTGAGGTAGTTTTTCTAATAGCTAAGACGTTAAGAAGTCCGTAGGGAGTAACCTGAAAAATAAGACATATTACTTGTAAATAAGTCAATAGTCGACCACCAAAACAAATCCTACCATCGTCAAACCCTAGATTTGCCTATTTTTCCCCGTGGCAATGGCCACCACGGCACGTGGCCAGCCTCCTATGGAGGCTGGTCAACCTGTTCCTAGCCCACCAGTACCAACATATGCCTCATCACTCAAGCCACCACCCATCAATATAAAACCCATCCCTTTCAAGCTGGTTACATATTTACATGGTGAACCTAGACTACTCTGGTAACAAGAAGAAGTTGATCAAATGATCTTGAACGAAAATTTACAGTACGCTGTCATAGGAAAATTCTTATACGATTGGCCTGAATTACAAGAATTGAGAAAATTGATACCCAAACAGTGTGAGCTAAAGGGAGAATGAAACATAGGCCTGCTCAGTAACAAACACATTCTAATCAGGGCCACACAACTGGAGGATTATGTTATCTTGCTATCAAAGCTGGCCTTTTACATCACACAACGCAATTGGACCTACCCAATGAGAACCCAGAAATGGGACTCGTTGTTTGACCTAGAAGAAGAGATATCCACACCAATAGCATGGATATCTTTCCCAGATCTCCCACCAAACCTTTTTAGAAGGGAAACAGTCTTCTCATTGGCAGCTGCTGTTGGAAAACCATTGCAGGTAGATCTGGCAATTAGGAATCAAACGAGTCCAAGTTGTGCTAGGGAAGGTAGAAGTGGACTTACTGGGGGATTTTCCAAAAAGGATCAACATAGGAATGAAGAAGCATAATAGAGAAGTGGTTGAAAAGTGGATCAAGATCAAATACGATTATGTCCCTAAATACTGCAAGACCTGCAATATCCAAGGCCATGATGAACAACAATGCTATGTGGAACACCCAGAATTATATCCCAAGAAGGAGAAGAGTGACAGAGATGATGCAACACATAAGGAAGAGACATCCAAAAATGAGAAGGAGGAAGAAAGCAAGAAGGATAACAAAGGGAAAGCACAAAAGGCTGGAAGAGAGGAACCACAAAAAGGGAAAAATAATGAAGAATTCAAAGAACAAAAGAACAAAAGAGGAGAAGACAGAACAAGGAACCAAGAGATGGTTTGGAATAGAATTGGAATTGCTACTGGCAATCAGTTTGAGGCCCTGGAGGGAGAAGAAAAGAGTGAAAGAAAAAAGAATAAAGAGGCAAAATAAGACAAACCAAATCAAAAGAAAAGAACATCAAAGGAATGGGTAGAAAAAGTCTTTGGGAATGCAGAAAACAAGCAAGAATCAGGTAGCAAGAAAAGAGACCCTAACCATCTGAAGGGAAGCAACACCAAGATTACAGGTAAGAGTGAAGATCCATAGGAAATAAATGAACAACCACAAGGAGAGAAGATAGACTTGATATAAATATCAGACAAGGCAAAAGAAAAAAAGGGCCAAATCTTGGGAACACCCACAAAGCCCGAGGGATCAAATAATAAGGATGGCAAAGGCTTGAAGAACATCTAGGAATCCAAGAACAATGCAACATCTAAGGAAATCTTATCAAAAGAGGACAATGCCATACCATACACCACTTTAAAGAAGGCATCAGATTTAGTAGGAGAAACAGATGAGCAAATTCAACAAAGGAAGGACACTTAAGAGCATGAAAACATAGAGTACAACATTTAGCAAATCAGCAAAGTTGGGGATCTCTCACCAAGGCACACAGAAAGTTTGAAGAATGGGGAAAAGAAGGAAAGAAAAATGATTCTCCTTCAAGTTCAAACAAGGAACATTAAGGACAAACCCTCTCTTAGTGATCAATGATTGACAAAGCCATCTTCTGGAATATTAGGTCTGTTAACACTCAAAATTCTTTTGAGAGATTAATGGACCTAAATAGTAGATATCATTATTCCTTCATATCCTTGATAGAACCTTTTCAAGATCCACAGGAGCTAGATCAATACAAAATACGGTTGAGCCATGCTTTGGCAAACAGTTCGACAAAGATTTGGGTTTTTTGGAGAGAAGAATGGGAAAGTAGTGTTATCTTGGATTCAACACAATAGTTAACAATGAAATTTTGCAAGTACAACAAATCCTTTTTCATTTCATCCGTGTATGCTAGATGTGATGCTCTAGATAGACTAGAATTATGGGAGGAATTGAATCACATTACTGAAGACATGCAGGACCTATAGGTGGTTTGAGGTGACTTCAATGTCATTTTGAATGAAGAGGAAAAATTGGGAGGTTTGGAGTTCACTAAACATGAAGAAACCAATTTTGGAATCTGTATCAGTAGTTGTGCATTAATGGAAGTTAGAGTCTCAGGCAACAAGTATACCTGGTGGAATGGAAGAATAGAAGATGCTTGCATTTTTAAAAAGCTAGATAGGGTCATGGTTAATCAAACCTTCATAGAAATCTTTCCTTCTACTGAGGTGCACTATCTTATCAGACAGGGATCTGATCATGCCCCCTTCACATGATATGAAACTCAGCAGAGGAGCCTACTGTCAAACAATTTAAATTCCTTAATATTTTGATTAAACACCATCAATTTAAAGAAATTGTACAGAAAAATTGGATAACTGACTTTGTAGGCAACCCTTTCATGGAGTTTCAAGCTAAACAGAAGAAAGTGAAAAGAACCCTCTCATGCTGGAGCAAGAAAGTTTTTGGAAACATTTTTCACTAGATTGCCATAATAGAGGATATAATAAGAGTGAAAGAGACATAATTGGAAATGGACCCCTCAGCAGCCAACAGGGTGGAATTAAGCAGAATGGAGGCAGAACTAAAGAAATTCCTAAGAATGGAAGAAGAATATTGGAGGTAGAAAGTTGGAATGAAATGGTTTGCAGAGGGTGACAGAAATATAAAATTCTTCCATTCATATGTCAAAGGAATAAGGAAAAAACTTTACCTGTCAGACATCACTACTACTGAAGGAGACATAGTAGCCACTACTCAACAGATAGGTAAAATAGCAGTAGAATTCTTCACAGAACAATTCAGGGAGGAAACAGACAGCCAAGACTTCACCATGCTATAACATATCCCCAAGATGATCACAGATTAGCAGAATGAGGAAATGACAAGGCTTCTAGAAGAGGATGAGGTTAAAAAAGTTGTATTTTCTTTGAACAATGATAGTGCCAGTGGCCCAGATAGTTTTTTAGGATTATTTTTTCAGAGCTGCTGGGATATTATAGGAAAGGATGTCACTAAGATAGTCAGATCATTCTTCTGTGGACAAGAATTTCCCAGATTTATCACTCACACCAATTTGGTGCTTCTCCCTAAAAAAGAGGAAGTGATACTTTTCTCAGATATGAGACCCATTAGCTTAAGGTCTTTCACTAATAAAATCATCTCCAGAATGGTTCATGAGAGGATTGCAGGTACTCTACCTGATATAATATCCCAGACTCAAACAGGCTTTGTGAAGGGTAGAAGTATTACAGAGAATGTCCTACTGGCTCAAGATATTATCAAGGACATTAGCTTGAGAAACAAAAACATCAATATGTTAGTAAAGCTAGATATGTACAAAGAATATTATAGGTTTTCATGGATTTTCATGACTAAGGTCCTAAGGAAATTTGGTTTTTCAGAAATTATTATTGACATGGTCCGGAGACTGGTCTCTAATAACTGGTATTCTATACTTATTAATGGCCAATCACATGGTTTTTTCAATCCTCTAGGAGCCTAAAACAAGGAGACCCTTTATCTCCTACTTTATTCATAATTGTAGTAGAGGTCCTAGCAAGGGGACTGAACAGTCTACACAGGGATAAGGATATCAAGGGATATGGCATGCCAAAGTGGATCCCAGAGATAAACCATCTATCATATGGTGATGACACAATTCTTTTATGCTCAGGAGATAGGATTTCACTGATAAAGACGATGAAGGTGTTAAGAGACTATGAAAAAGCCTCTGGGCAAATGGTGAACAAATCCAAAAGTTTCTTTTACCTTCATGAGAAAACTCCTTTGATTGTGGCAATTAGAATGGGAAGGTTGATTGGTATCAGTAAAGGCAGTTTCCCATTCACATACCTGGGCTATCCAGTTTTCAATGGGAGGATGAACAAATCTTATTTTGAAGACTTGACAAGAAAGGTGGCAAGGAGAATCCTATCATGGCAGAACAGGTTCCTGTCCTATGGATGTAAATATGTTTTGGTCAATCATGTACTTCAATCTATGCCTGTTTACTTATTATCAGCAATGAATCCCCCCAAACAAGTGATTAATCAGTTCCATCAGATTTTTGCAAATCTTTTTTGGGGAAATATAGGAAATCTCAAGGGTAAACACTGGGTGGCTTGGGATGAGATATGTTACCCCAGAGAAGATGGAGGCCTGGGTTTTAGGTCACTACATGATGTATCTAAGGCTTTCATTACTAAAAAATGGTGGAACTTTAGGACTTCTAACTTATCACTTTCGAGTAGATACATGGGGAACAAATACTGCAAGAAGCTTCACCCGACCATTACCAGAGCTTCAGGAGAATCACATGTATGGAGGAACATGTTAAAAGTGAGAGAAGAAGTGGAACATGACATATGGTGGCAACTCAAGTCCGGAAATTCAAGCGTTTGGTTTGATAATTGGACTAAACAAGGTGCATTATTCTTCACAGAAAGGGACCAGGCAAGGGAAGAAGAGATAGAAGTGAAGAAGTTCATAACAAATAGAGAATGAAGGATTGATAAGTTGCAGTGTCATATTTCAGAAGAAATATCCTCATACATTGCAGAAAATATCAGACCTCGAAGGTTGATGGAAAGTTCATATAAATCTTGGTGGATAGGGAATACCAAAGGGAATTTCATAGAAGTCAGCTTATCATAATCTGAGGCACATGAAGGAGGCTATGGACTGGATGAATTGTGTTTTGATTAAGGGGTTACCTTTTAAGATTGCATTCTTTCTGTGGACAGTATGTAGAAGAAGAATTGCAACTGATGATAATATTAAAAGGATGAGAATGCCAATTGTCTCTAGGTGCTACTATTGTGAAAATGGAGGAATGGAGACCATGACTCATTTACTACTAATAGCTCCCATAGCCCAAAATCTATGAAAGCAGTATGCTTCTTGTGCAGGTATCAACATTGAAGGATTGCACCTTAAACAACTAATTTTCAAATGGTAGGGGCACAAAACCAATCCTAAGGTGCAACAAACTCTGAAAGTTATCCCTACCATCATATTGTGGGAGTTGTGGAAGAGGAGAAATGCCATTAGACATGGAAAAGAGGTCTTTTATAGTAGAATGCACTATCAATGTCAATTGATAGTACATCAGCTTATTAGAGTCATCTACCCATGGTTTAAAGACATACCCCATCATTGGGAAGGAATGATAGACATGCTAAATGCATATAATCCAACACTCCACTACCACATAGTGAAATGGAATTTCCAGAGGAGGGATGGATCAAGTGTAACAGAAATGGTGCCAGCAAAGGAAATCCAGGTCAGAGTTCCTATGGTTTTTGTGTTAGAAATAGTAATGGCAATCTACTATATGCAGAAGCCCAAACCATAGGAATAACTATAAATACTGAGGCTGAGCTAATGGCAATTTGGAAGGGACTACAGTATTGCATGGAACAAGGATATCACCAAGTCCAGCTTGAGACTGATTCTTTGAGTCTCAAAAAGATGATACAAGGGGAATCGAGAATCCCCTGATAGCTTATAGAAAAGATTGAGGAAATCAGGGGGATAATAACACAAATAAATGCAACAATCAATCATACTTTTAGAGAGGCTAATCAGCTATCAGATTACATCACAAACACAACAATAAACAATGAGGGATTACAAGAATTTCATATCTTCAATTAGTTACCAAGCTTAGTAAGGAAATTACTAAACATGGATAAAAGCCAGCTACCAGCTATCAGACTCAGAACAAGGAAAATCAACCTAACCAATAACAGTTGAACATGACAGGAACAATAATAAAAGCCACAGAGTCTCACAACTATTATATATAAAGATCAGTTTGTGGCTACTTCATCGGCAAAATAGTTATGAGAAAACTAACTAGCCTAAGCTACATCAGCCAACAAAAAATGATACAAGCACCAGCAAAAAGCGAGAGTAAGGGAACCAAATCTGAAATTTATATTCAACAGCCAACAAGGAGTTCAAGAAGAAGGAGATCGGAAGAAACACGTTTTTCTCCACCACTGCTTCCACTAAGGAAAGAAGGGAAATTAGCACAGGGAATATCAAAAAAGGGGGGAACAAAGGTACAAAGGAGCTTACATAAAACTACAATATTGGACTGTAAGGCTCGGACTCTCTATCGAGTTTTACACAAACTCATAGAATTCCATCGGATAGCACACCTGAAGAGGACATGGGTGAGATAAGAATGGAAAGCTCAAAGCAAAGGAGTAAGGAAAACCATACCTATGCAAGCTGAGCATGAAGCACCAGCTCTACTGGCGATGCAACAGATTCACCACCCAAATGAGAAGCAGTCAGAGACCAACATTTGGAATAGCCATCAGAGACATCCTCAAAAAATGCAGCAAGGAAGAAGAGTATAAGAGAAGAGTGAGGAACAAAATAGGAAACACTACATTTTAGGGGCTTGTTTTAACCCACCTAAACTCGATCACTTTTGGGCCGGTTCAGGGTGTATATATTTTTTGTTGTTTTTGTTTGGAGATGGGTCCATTTTGAGCCCATCAAGACTTTTCCATTATTAATAAAAAGTGCTCTAGTCCATAATTAACCAAAAAAAGAAGAAGTCCATAGGACTTTTCAAAAATGAATTCGGGTGAGTAGAACTCTCGATATCACACGTAAAAAGGTTTGTCTAGAACGTTAAGGTTTGAAGGTGTGTTGTGAAATGGATAAAATTGGGAGGATTCCCGAGTTTCTGTCCCATGTTAGTCACTATAGTGGGAGTGAAAGGTGGTCAACCCCGCTATAGTGGGCGACTTCCGCTACGGTGGTGCCGCAATAGCGAGATTGGGCCACTATAGCGGGATAAGTCACTGTAAATACAAAAACTTTCCCAAAAACGTACATTATTTCTCAAGAATGTTTTGGGGAAGGGCTGTGGTGGCTTTTGGCGATTCCCATAAGTTTTCCACCATAATCCTTCACTAAGGTAAGAATTGATTCTTGTTGCTTAGAATCGTTAGTTACATGTTTGGGAAAGGGTTTAACCTAACCTAGGCTGGATTTTTTGGTGAAAAAGGGGAATGTTGGGATGAAAAACCTGGGTTTCTTGAACTAGGTTGTTATTTAAAGATTTCTTATCATGATTCACTGGCCTAACCATAATATTGGTAATAAATAGGTGAATTTAAGGTGGGAGGACCCTGCGATGGGTGGAATAATTATGAAATTGACTTGGGGTTTAGGATTAAGATGTAATCCGAGAATATTTTGGCCATTTGGGTTAATTTTGTGTTTATGTTATTGTTTTTAGACTAAGATCAAGCTAGAGTTTTGAGAAATAGAAAAGCATCGGTCCAGTAGAGCATTCAGGCTTGATTTGACGTAGGTGATAGTTGAATTATTTTCCAAATTATGTTATGTGTGCATGTTAACTATTTTATTAGTATTGCTTGTACAATACATGTTTTAGGGAATAAGGGAATGAATGTGAAATGATATCTTGTTGTCAATCTCATACAATGAACTTGTCTTAAATACTTTTTGGCTTTACAAGTGTGGGTTGTATATTATTGTGATTGTAATTGTGTGATATTTGTGAATATTTATCAGTTGGGTCGGGTACTATGCCTGGTACAGGTTCTATTATGGGTGGCTAGGGTACCATATTTAGTACATGTTTGATTATTCTTTTATGTGTTGGTTTCATGAGTGAATCGAGTTTATTCGTTGTGATGTATTTATCACCTGTTGGTCTATGAGTGGCCAAATTGGTGTTCTTAAATGCTGGGATGGTTTTTGTGCAGATCAAGATTGTATATTAAACACCATAGACTATGTCCTAGGGATCCTTAGGTGGTCTGGGTTACTTGAAAGGTGTGTTGAGTTGTATATGGGTTGTTGTTATGGTTTGTACATGTCTCATATGGTTGTTAAGTCAGGTTGATGACTGAGAGTCTTGTTTATATTCACTAACTTGGGTTATACATGTTTGTCCTGCTTTACTAAGCCATAGTTATTTGTTCACATTTCGTATATTTGGAGCTGGCCGATGATCCTACCAGTACATTGTTATTTTTGTGTACTGATACTGCACTTGCTCTTCTTTTGTTGAGTATAAGGCATATCATGGAGGCTGATGCAGGACCTCAATTATAATACAGACATTTTCTGAATCTAAGGGTGAGTTGCTTCTTTCGGGATGCCATGGATTCATCTACTTATTCTAGTCCATTGTTCGAACTTGGATTCCTTTTGTTTTAGGATTTCATCCCCATATTCTTGACATATTTTTAGAGTTTTGGTATACGACTTTCAGGTTCTAGGGGATTATTTCCATAGAGATTTTGTTATTTACTTTTAGATGTGAATTTTAGCTTAATTAATACAAACTAGTTTTTTGCTGCTTAGTTTTATTTAAATGTTGGCTTGGGTATTTGGTTCTCCCAATGGGGGTTTACTGTGGGCGCCACTCGCAGTGGTTTTGGTCATGGAAAAAATGGTATCAAAGCCCTAGGTTAATTGATCTCGATATACCAAAATAGGTGTAGTAGAGTCTTGCGGAATGGTACAAAGACGTATGTACTTTTATTCGAGAGGCTACAGGACTTTAGGAAACTATCTTTTTTTTCTTTATTCGTGCTGTAACTCAATTCCAATTGGTATCTGGTGATCTAAATTGGTATCTGACTTCCTTTATTATTTTGTCCGTAGATGGTTAATACCAGACAAAATAGAGCAAAGGCAGCAGCTCCAGCTGTAGGACTGGCGGCTCGAGGGTGAAGAAGGGGCAGGGGCAGAGAGAGAGCGACACCCGCCAGTGGTGGAGCTCAGACAACTGTTGAGTAGAGGCTAGTGACCCCTTCCCCACCCCTAGATCATGTTGAGGATGATAAGGTGGTACACGAGGATGGCATGAAACTAGAGGTAGAGGCACCAGTTGGAGGTGCAGTCCTACCTCCTATGTCTTCTGAGGTCATTCAATAGGTGTTGAAATTTTTGAGCAGGCTGGCAGGTACTGGAGCCACCCCCACTATGCCAGCAGTTTAGATTCTGGGAGGTCATCCCGCTTTTGAATTAACTCGCAGAATAGCTAAAGCTTCGGGTACTAATGCATTCTTCTATTCGATACTAATCCCTATCATGACCAGTACCGAACATGAGTTGTTGACCAAGTTCTTGAAGTTGAAACCTCTATCATTTCATCGTAGAGAGAATAAGGATTCCTTTGAGTTTATTCTGGATTATTATGATAGGTTGCATAAGTTGGGTATTGTACAGCAGCATGGGGTGGAGTTTGTAACTTTTCAGCTATAGGTGATGCCAAGCAGTGGTGGAGGGCTCAAGTGGAGTGTCATTCATGAGCTTTTCCTCTGATGACTTGGGCCCAGTGCCCAGTTTTATGCCTTGTTTCTGGAAAAATATGTCCCATGTACTCTCAGGGATCGCAAGAAGGATAAGTTTATGTCCCTTAAACAGGGTCATATGTCTGTTGTAGCTTATGAGGCTAAGTTTCATGCATTGTCTCTCTATGCTACCTAGCTATTGGGCATTGAGGAAGAGAGGATTCCTCTGCATGTTAAAGGTTTGAATACAGACTTGCAAGTTCTATCAGTTCATATGACTTCGGCAAGGAAGAGCTTTAATGAGGTGACTGACTATGTGAAGAAACTAGAAGGAGCTATGCAAGTTGGACAGGCTAAGGTGTTATCTAAGAAGTCCAAGAGTATGGGGTAATTTCAGTGGTTCTTATTTCAGAGGTCCAGTCAGCAGATTCATTCAGCTCATCCTATTCAGTCAGCCTTGCCAGCTTCTATTGGCGGTCACTCAGGGGCCATTCAACAGTCTCCAGCTCCTACAGGCCAGGGGGCTTCTTATTCTTCTTCCAACATGCCCTCTCTTGAGCAAGAATGTTTCCATTGTATTGATCTGGGTCATTTTAAGAGGGAATGCCCTCTGAGGCAGGCTGGTATCAGGTGCAGCAACATACTAAGGATGTGGTTCCAACAGGTGGAGGTGACAATGGCAGGGGAGGTCCATAGGGTTGGGGAGTTAATAATCAGTAAAGATCATATACTTTGTTTGGGTTAGAAATCTAGTTCGGAAGGGGTGTTCAGCCTTCCTGGATCATCTTTGGGATGTTAGTGCGGAGTCCCCTTCTATTAAGTCGGTCCTGGTGTATTGGAATTTCTGGAGGTATTTCCTACGGATCTTCCTGGTATGCCTCTGGACAGGGATGTTGACTTCTGTATAGATTTAGAGCCGGGCACTCGCCCTATCTCTATTCCTCCTTATTGCATGGCTATGAAAGAGTTGAGGGAACTCAAAACACAGCTTCAAGAACTCTTAGATAAGAGATTTATTTATTACAGTGCTTCGCCTTGGGGTGCTCTAGTCTTGTTTGTTAAAAAGAAGGATGGTAGCATGAGAAGCGCCAGTGGTGGAGCTCAGGCAACTGTTGAGCAGAGGCTAGTGACCCCTTCCCCACCCCTAGATCATGTTGAGGATGATGAGGTGGTACACGAGGATGGTATGGAACTAGAGGTAGAGGCACCAGTTGGAGGTGCAGGCCTACCTCCTATGTCTTCTGAGGTCATTCAATAGGTGTTGGCATTTTTGAGTAGGCTGGCAGGTACTGGAGCCACCCCCACTATGCCAGCAGTTCAAATTCTGGGAGGTCATCCCGCTTTTCACATAGCTCCCAAAATAGATAAAGCTTCGGGCACTAATGCATTCTTCTATTCGATACCAATCTCTGTCATGACTAGTATCGAGCATGAGTTGTTGACCAAGTTATTGAAGTTGAAACCTCCATCGTTTCATCGTACAGAGAATGAGGATTCCTTTGAGTTTATTCTGGATTATTATGAAAGGTTGCATAAGTTTGGTATTGTACATCAACATGGGGTGGAGTTTGTGACTTTTCAGCTATAGGGTGATGCCAAGCAGTGGTGGAGGGCTCATGTGGAGTGTCATTCATGAGCTTTTCCTCTGATGACTTGGGCCCAGTGCCCAGTTTTATGCCTTGTTTCTGGAAAAATATGTCCCATGTACTCTCAGGGATCGCAAGAAGGATGAGTTTATGTCCCTTAAACAGGGTCATATGTCTGTTGTAGCTTATGAGGCTAAGTTTCATGCATTGTCTCTCTATACTACCTAGCTATTGGGCACTGAGGAAGAGGATTCCTCTGCATGTTAAAGGTTTGAATACAAACTTGCAAGTTCTATCAGTTCATATGACTTCGGCTAAGAAGAGCTTTAATGAGGTGACTGACTATGTGAAGAAACTAGAAAGAGCTATGCAAGTTGGACAGGCTAAGGTGTTAGCTAAGAAGTCCAAGAGTATGGGGTAATTTCAGTGGTCCAGTCAGCAGATTCATTCAGCTCATCCTATTCAGTCAGCCTTGCTAGCTTCTATTGGCGGTCATTCAGGGTCCATTCAACAGTCTCCAGCTCCTAGAGGCCAGGGGGCTTCTTATTCTTCTTCCAACATGCCCTCTTTGAGCAAAAATGTTTCTATTGTGGTGATCTGGGTCATTTTAAGAGGGAATGCCCTCTGAGGAAGGCAGGTATCAGGTGCAGCAACATACTAAGGATGTGGTTCCAATAGGTGGAGGTGACAATGACAGGGGAGGTCCATAGGGTGGGGGAGGTAATAATCAGTAAAGATCATATCCTTTGTTTGGGTTAGAAAGCTAGTTTGGAAGGGGTGTTCAGCCTTCCTGTTTCATCTTTGGGATGTTAGTGCGGAGTCCCCTTCTATTAAGTCAGTCCTGGAGTGTTGGAATTTCTGGAGGTATTTCCTACGGATCTTCCTGGTCTGCATCTGGATAGGGATGTTGACTTCTGTATAGATTTAGAGCCGGGCAATCGCCTAATCTCTATTCCTCCTTATTGCATGGCTGTGATAGAGTTGAGGGAACTCAAAACTCAGTTTCAAGAACTCCTAGATAAGAGATTTATTCATTACAGTGCTTCGCGTTGGGGTGCTCCAGTCTTGTTTGTTAAGAAGAAGGATGGTAGCATGAGGATGTGTATAGCTTATAGGCAATTGAACAAGATTACCCTCTGGAACAAGTATCCCTTGCCCTTCATAGATGACCTTTTGGACCAGTTGCAGGGTGCTTCACTGTTTTCTAAAATTGACCTGAGGTCAGGGTATCATTATGAGCTTGATATGGTCATTATGAGTTCTTGGTAATGTCTTTTGGGTTGAAAAATGCATCATCAACCTTTATGAGCTTGATGAATGGGGTTTTCAAGTTATTCTTGGATTCGTTCGTGATTAGTTTTATAGATAATATTTTGACTTACTCCAAGAGTAAAGAGGAGCATGAAGAGCATGTTCGTATAGTTTTGGGAATTCTAAAGGAAAAGAAATTGTATGCTAAATTTTTTGAAATGTGAATTTTGGTCATCTTCAGTTGCCTTCTTAGGGCATGTGGTCTTGGAAAAAAGGGTGATAGTGCATCCCCAGAACATTAAAGCAGTTAAGAGTTGGATCTGTCTTAGCTCTGTGAATGAGGTTAGGAGTTTTTTGGGTCTTTCTATTTGTTATCACATGTTCGTCAAGAATTTTACTTCCATTGCTACTCACTTAACAAGGTTGACCTAAAAGTAGGTACCCTTTGTTTTGTCTGAAAAGTGCGAGGAGAGCTTTCAAAATCCTAAGACACTTCTAACTACAACTCCTATTTTATCATTGCCAGTTGAAGGTAAGGACTTCATTGTATTTTGTGATGCTTCACATTCGAATTTTGGTGTTGTGTTCATGCAGGACAGGAATGTCATAGCATTGCTTCAAGGCAATTGAAGCATCATGAGAACAACTACCCAACCCATGATTTGGAGTTGGCAGCGGTGGTATTTGAACTTATGATTTGGAGACATTATCTCTATGGTGTCAAGTGTGAAGTGTTCACAGACCATCGCCTGCAGCATGTATTTACATAAAAGGATCTGAATCTGAGACAAATAAGATAGATGGAGTTGTTGAAAGATTATGACGTGACCATCCATTATCTTTCGGGTAAGGCCAATGTGGTGGCAGAGGCAGTGAGCTAGAAGGAAGTAAGCATGGGCAGTTTGGCTTGTTTGAGGGTGTCTAAGCGACCCTTGGCTAGAGACAATCATACTGTGGAATCCATGTTCATGCAATTGGGAATTTCAGAACAAGGTAGAGTGTTGGCCAGTATTGAGGTTAAGTCCACATTTCTAGAGGAAATCAAGGCCAAACAGTTTCAAGATGTGCAATTGAGCAAGCTCCAAAAAAAGGTGGTATCTGGTGAGACTTTGGATGCCACACTTGATAAGTGTAGGGTGTTTTGTTTTAGAGGGCAAATATATATTCCTCGGGTTGATGACTTGGTTCAGAACGTGTTGGCTGAAGCTCATGGTTCATAATACTCAATTCATCTGGGTGTAACCAAAATATACTAGGACTTGAGACAACTTTATTGGTGGCCTGAGATGAAGAGGGACATAGCTGAATATGTGTCGGAGTGTCAAAATTGTCAGCTGGTAAAGTATAAGCACCAAAGGCCGCCAGGTTTGCTTCAAAGGATGTCCATTCCTGAGTGGAAGTTGGAAAGGATAGCAATGGACTTCGTGGTGGGTCTTCCTAAGACTTTGGGAAAGTATGATTCAATTTTGGTCATCATGGATATGCTAACTAAATCAGCCCACTTCATTCCGATCAGGGTGGATTACAACTCCCAGCAGTTGGCCAAAATCTATGTCAAGGAGATAGTGAGGTTACATGGGGTGCCTTTTTCCATCATTTCAGACAGAGGTAGACAGTTTACTTCTAAGTTCTAGGTAAGTTACATGAAGAGTTGGGCACCCAGCTCACTTTTAGCATAACTTTTCATCCTCCGACGGATGGCCAGTTGAAGAAGATGATTCAGGTATTGGAGGACATGCCGAGAGCATATGTGATTGACTTCAGGGGCCATTAGGATCAGTTCTTACCATTGTGTGAATTCTCATAAAACAACAACTATCACTCTAGTATTGACATGACACCATTCGAAGCACTTTATGGGAGGGAATATAGATCGCCCATAGGGTGGTTCGAGGCAGGTGATGTGAAGCCTTTGCGTGTTGATTTGGTACGGAAGCTCAGGAGAAAGTGAGAGGTATCCAAACCAAGTTATTGGCAGCCCAGAGCAGGCAAAAGGAGTATGCTTATCCCAAGGTAAGGGACATGTCATTTCAGGTTGGTGAACAAGTTTTGTTGAAGGTGTCATCGATGAAAGGGGTAATGAGGTTTCGCAAGAAGGGTAAGCTTAGCCCTCGGTATATAGGTCTATTTGAGGTTCTCGTTAGTGTGGGGCATGTAGCTTATAAGTTAGCATTGCCGCCCAATTTTTCCAGAGTCCATCGAATTTCTATGTGTCCATGTTGAAGAGATACCATAGGGATTGGGATTACATTATGAAATGAAATTTGGTCTTATTATATAAAGACCTTCAATATGAGGATAACCCTATTGCTATTCCTGATCGGGATATAAAAAAATCAGATCAATAAAGATTCAATGGAAGCATCATCCGGTCAAAGAATCCACTTGGGAATCTAAGAAGGACATGCGAGAAAAGTACCCTCAGTTGTTTGAGGATTCAGGTACTACTTTTTTCTTGATTTATCTCATTTTTCCTGTTTGATCGTTTGAGGATGAATGATTGGTAAATTGGTATATGTTGTAACGACCCTTCCTATCGTTATAGGTGAGATTTTCATGAGATAAATTAGGCTATAAAACTTTCTGGTTGGGGAGTTGAAATTTTGGGCTAGGCTAGTCTTGGATAAATTCTGAGCAAGGTGAAGTCTAGGGCAATATGGGGAAGGATTGGGTGAAATGAGTAAAAGTGAGCTAGTTTTTCTATTATCTAAGACGTTAAGGAATTTGTAGGACTTTTCAAAAATAAATTTGGGTGATTAGAGCTCTTGATATCAAGCTTGACGTGAAGGGGTTGGTCTAGAACATCAAGGTTTGAAGGTTTGTTGCAAAATGGGCAAAATTGAGAGGATTCCCGAGTTTCTATCCCATATCAGCTACTATAATAGGGGACATACTACTACTGTAATGCTGTTATAGTAGAGAAATTCCCGCTATAGCGAGTGTCAAAGGCGGTCAACCCCGCTATAGCAGGTGGCTTCCACTACAACAGTGGTGCTATAGCAGGATTGGGTCACTATAGCGGGTTAAATCGCTGTAAATGTAGAAACTTCCCCAAAAACATTCATTATTCTCAAGAACATTGTAGGGAAGGGCTGTGGCGACTTTGGGCAATATCCATCTGTTTTCCACCATAATCCTTCACTAAGGTAAGAAATTTGTTCCCCTAATCTAGTACTTTGATTCTTGTGGCTTAGAATCATTAATTACATGCTTGGGGAAGGGTTTAACTTAACCTAGGTTGGATTTTCTGGTGAAAAAGGGGAATGCTGGGATAAAAAACTTGGGTTTCTTGAACTAGGTTATTATTTGAAGATTCCTCACCGTAATTCACTGGCATAACCATAGTATTGGTAGTAAATAGGTGAATTTAAGGTGGGAGGACCCTGGGATGGGTGGAACAAATATGAAATTGGCCTGGGGTTTGGGATTAAGATGTAATCCGAGAATATTTAGGCCATTTGGGTTAATTTTGTGTTTATCTTATTTTTTTTAGACCAAGATCAAGCTAGAGTTTTGCGAAACAGAAAAGCTCCAGTCCAGTAGAGCATTCAGGCTTGATTTAACGTAGGTGATAGTTGAATTATTTTCCAAATTATGTTATGTGTGCACGTTAACTATTTTATTAGTATTGCTTGTATAATACGTGTTTTAGGCAAAAGGGGAATGAATGTGAAATGATATCTTGTTGTCAATCTCATACAATGAACTTGTCTTAAATACTTGTGGGCTTTACAAGTATGGGTTGTATTTTATTGTGATTGTGATTGTGTGATATATGTGATTATTGGTTGGCTCAGGTACCATGCCTAGTACGGGATATCTATCGATTGGATCATGTACCACGCCTGGTATAGGTTCTATTATGGTTGGCTCGCGTACCATGCCTGGTACATATTTGATTGTTCTTCTGTGTGTTGGTTCTATGAGTGAACCGAGTTTATTCATTGTGATGTATTTATTACCTATTGGTTCATGACTGGCCGGATTGGTATTTTTAAATGCTGGGATAGTTCTTGTGTAGACCGGGATTGCATATAAAACACCATAGACTATATCCTAGGGATCCTTGGGTGGTTCGGGTGTCATGACCCGAGGCTAGGCCCAGGAGGAAACGAGCAACCCAGACCAAAGAGGCCCAAGTAACCCCTTCACATACATCATATGCACAAGTATAAAATAATTGTGGAAACAAGCCCAATATATATAAGAGAAATCCATTTGAAAAAGGTAATCAACTAAAGTCTTACTAATACCAGTCTACAAAGCATCTAACATAAAGAATAACTCCTAAGTCAGGACATGGCCCCGACGATACCATAAAACCAAGAGAACTTGTCCAACATCTAAAGAATAGAAACTATGTGCCTTCTGAAAGAGAGGAGGGCTCACCACTTGGTAGCTGATATCACGAGAATCCTAGTGCTGCACATAACCACGAGGGAAGACCTCTGAAACTGCATCCTAAAAAGATGCAGCGTCTAAGGACGGTCACTATGGCGAGTACTGGCATGGAACTCAGGGGAAGGGATATCACAATTTATAAGGCAAGACAAATACCACATAGATCATAAATATAGAAGATGGGGCAATTTCAACTCACAATATGACAGTTACATGAATATATTACTTCTGTACTAGATGGTGTTGACACCCATTTTTAGCCTCCCCATTATGAATTAATCTTGAGCCTTTTTGAATTTTAAATAATTTTTGAAATAATTGTCTTGTAAAAAGGGGTAAATCATTTTCAAATAAGCTTTATAATAGTTCTGAGTACCAATTTTATATTTTTTATATTTAATTATCTGAATTTATATAAATTTACTTTAAGAACTATTTTAAAGTTTAAATTCATAAGAAATCCTTTTTAAAGATTAAGCATTTGATTTTCCTCTAAATTAATTCGAATGAGAGATTAATTGAATAAATTAATTTCACAATTGTTGAAAGAGGTAATTATGCATTAAACATGATAATTATTTTGATTTGTTTAAGTTTAAAGATGCTCGGTGATCAATTTTTAATTAATTCGTCTATATTCCTATTATAGCCTAAACTCTTTAGAACATTTAAAAATTAGCCAAATTTTACCTAAATTCTTCCTCATTGCGTTATAAGTGGCCACATTTTGCAAATGTGACTACATTCTAAATACACCTTATAAACACCCTTATAACTACTTTGCTTCAGCCTCCATTTGGGCCGGCAAATCCCCTAACCCGGCTGGCCCAACTCCTTCAATTCCCCTCAGCGCAATCCTTTCAACCACCAGACCTGACCGACCCGGCCCACACCCATTACACTCATATACTCTCCTATCTCTTTCTATCAGAACAAACAAACGACCCCTCTAGCTTTCTTCTTCTTTCTCCTCTCTTAACACCTCTCAAACCCTAACACCGCTTCTTATCCCTCCGTCTTCTTCACCTCTCACGCGTCTCACTCTCTGTGTTGTACGAGCAAAGCAACTCGTACAACACGTCAGCTCCACAAGTACAATGTTTCCTTCTCCCTCTTCATTATTTCTCAAATGACAACTCAAAACCCCAATGTTCACAGCTTAAAATCTGCTCAACCTTCGTTAGAATTCCAAAACGCCATCCAAAACTCCGTCCAAAATTGAGCTGGCGACCCAGAATGTTCTACAAATCACTGAGCTGTCAATTTTTCCGTGAAATCCATGGAAATTGGTACGAGCTTATACCATTTCCTTGCTGGCCAGCCTCAGCCATTGAGGATTTGAATTTTCCCTCAAGGAATTCCTAGATTACCCTTTTCCCCCCTCTTTTTCACCCCAAAATTTCCCAATAAATTATCGGATTTAGGGAAAAATTGAGGGTTTTGGGGAAGCACTTCTCTAACCTTATGAAACTGAATCGGCTATTTAGAGAGAAGAAACATTAAAACTTGAACTCCAACAAGTTTGTCACTAGTCTCGGCGGTGGTGAAATTTTTGGCGAAGCTTGTTGTCCTGTTCGCTGCCAAAAGAAAGGTAACACTCTTCATTTTCTCCTTTCTCTTTTCTTCTTTCTAGAATAATGTAGAACTGTATTTTCCTTTCGTTTTCTTTAGAAACATTCATGGTGGTTTTAGGTTGTTCATTTTATTTAGTGATAAGAGATTGTGAAATGCTTAAAGTCTATTTGGGTTGAAATGGTTGTTAAACCCTAGAGTGCTTGAATGTTTTCGTTTTGTTTTTCCCTTTTTATTTTCTGTACAACCCATTTTAAGATGACTGTGTGTTGACATTAGCTTGTGTGTGAGCTTATCAACCATGGCTTGGATCCTGTCTTAGTTTTGCTTGAGAAATATGAATTATAGTATTATTTATGTGGATATCATCTAGTTGTTCTTTTTTCCTTCTTTATGAACTCCTTGCTGTGAATAAGAACTAGAGATGAGGCATATCTTCCTTATGACATGTTCTTCATCTCTGAAGATTCTCATTTTAAGGCTCTTAACGGGTATCAACTTCATTACCCCCCTTGTATGTGATATGCTTCATATTGAGTATTGAAACTAGCATGATTGTATCACTATTTTAGCATGTTGATGTCTTAAATGTCTCAAATATGATTTTGTTTGCAAATTGTATAAGGTTGATAGTTTTAGGTTCTTGTTATGATCATCTCCTCTCCGGAAAATCCCTCCTTCTTGTAGGATGTTCTAAACTGATTATGCACTAGTGATTGGTATTTGTTATGTTGAAATCTACCTCGTCCTATCCTTGTCTTCTTCTTTGACCTTTTTTTTTTTTTTTTTATAATAGGTAGTATTAAGATCATGCTCCATAGTTAATTTCTCAAGACTCTAAATGATTTTGTGTCCAACCATCTTTGTGATCTTTGATTCAATGAATTCTTTTTTAATCAAAATCTGCACTTCGCATGCTTGGAACCACTGTTTAATCTCAAAGATTTGATTATCAAACAAAGTCTAGCAAATATAAGCATGTCTGTATCTTGGAACTATTTTGTGTCTCTATGATAATATGTCCCATGCATTTGAATATGTAATTTCTGATCACCATCAGTCTAGGGTCCTTATAAAAGAAATTTATTTGATCCTTTTCCTTCTCTACTTGATCCATGACTTTAGCTATAAAAATGGGGAATTTGAGTGAATGGTCTTTGTTCTGTGTTTAGGTTGAAGATTTGAACTATTGTGAATGTGCCTTCGTTGTCCAAGCATGATCATATCTATTTTAAATTGGTAGTTTACTGCCTCAAATTAGACTATGTATTGTGTTTTGTATGCCTAAACCTTGTATGCATTTCTGTGATTGATTTCAAATGTGTCAATTATTAGAAGAATACTAGCTTCAAGTCTAGCAATTTAAGTATGAAATCTGTGTGTGGTACCATTGATTACTTAATTATCTTATTTAGTTTTACTTGGATGCATACTGATCCTTGTCTTTTCTCTTTTGTGTATGATGCTATGGTGGAGTCCAATTGGACTCCCAAATTCCCTCCATTGCATTTCTCGTTGGGCCTAGACCAACAATATCCGAGCCAGCCCATTCGAGTCCTAAAGGGACGAAATCTGTAAAGCTAAGTGGAGCAGGCCGCTAGTTGAAGACAGGAAATGGGCCAGGCCCATAAAATTTGCACCAGCAACTGAAACAGTCCAAAAAGGGCTAAGAGTGAACAAATGGGCCAAGCCCATATCAGTATAACAATAGCCAGCCCAAAAAGGGCAAATTGCAGCAGAATTGGACCAAAGTCCAAAGTAAACGGTGGTGGGCCTAAAGAGGGCCCACAAATTAGATTTAAGACAGGTTTAGATTAATAGTTTAATTATACATTTAAATATTTTAAAATTATTTAGTTAGAATTACTTGTGATTAATTTGGACTGACATCTTTAACTTAGTTGGATTATTCCCAAAGGATAAAATATTTCTGATTTAGTTTTGCTCTAAATTATTTTCTTCATGAATAGTTAGAAAATTTATGTCTTAAAAAGTTGTCCAAACAAGCATGTTCCGTTTTGTTTTTAAAACTATTTCTATGTATGTTTCCACTTCAAAAAATGAATATCGAAATAATATTTTTTCATTAAGTTATATTTGCCATGTTTTCTTGAATCAAGATAAAAACAAGATGTTTCAGATTAAGTTCTTTTTAAAATTTGGTAAATAAGTTATTTTCAAACAAGTTTGGATAACCGCGAGTTAGCAGATACTCCAAATGCCTTAAAAAATTTCTTGGAGTATTAATATGAACCCTTACCCAAAATCTTGAAATTTTTAAAGTCTTTAACTGTTTTGGATTTTAAACATTCTTCTAAGTTTTTTCTTGGTTTTTACTTTTATAAAAACTAAGTGGCGACTCTTGCTTTTAACTTGAAAATATTTTGAAACTTTGACTCAGATTTTCAAAATGATTTTCAAACCCGAGTCATTTTTCTTGAAAACAGAAATGACGACTCTGCTGGGGATAATTCAACTAGGTTCTAACCTCATTATTTGCAACTAACTTATTTGACTAACTATTCGGATTGTAATAATTAGTAAACTTTATTGTTTTCCTTATTTGTTTACTTTTCCGCAATTATAAATTGTTCATGGCATTTTTCGCCTCTCTTGGCAAAGAATTTGAATGCATTAGGGGTAAAAAGTCAATTACACAAGTATTTGTGATCGTTCTTAACAAAAAACACAATTTTCAAAACAGATGAGTGAAGTAGTTGGCCCGCGGTCGGTTAACGTTCACTTGTTATTTTAGCCTTGGTTGTCCGCCTGGGTTTCCGGTCAATTTCTAAACCTATTCTAGAAACTCAGGATAGAGCCAAATCAAATCCCAAAATAGGCATTGACCTAACATGTCTTAATATCCGAGGGATATTAAGTCCATTAGTAAGACCACCTTGTATTCGAAAGGGCCCACGGCCCGAAAGAACAATCATCCCTTATGTGCTCAATTGAAGGATGTGACATCGAGTTGTACGAACCATTGTCCCTTGGGATTGGGATACATTTAGATAGTCTTTTATTTTTGAAGATTGTCATCCGAAAGGCGTTCGAAATTTGCAAGAAGTTCGAGGACGAAGAACCGGCTACGACAGCCTAGTTAGGATTGTACCACTGCGTGGGACTGATTTTGATGTATATTTCTTTTCCCTCAATTTTGTACCCCCATTTTATTTAATCAATATGTATAAATATATTTTGGGGCAATGGAACATTTACAAATGACATACACATCCTTCAATTCGCTAGGCCTACCTTTGGCATAAAAAGGTCACATATCCGTATAGGACGCGTTATGAACTGTTATGTGATATAATTGTCTTATGTGCTATGTGTGTTGCTTGAATTAAGGAAAATTGGTCCATTCCGTGCCAAAATTTTCTAGAACACAGTAAGCAAAATATAAAGCCCACCGAAAAATCCGATCAAAATCGCCATTGAAGTTCTTCAAATTTCCCCAGAAAAATCCAAAGACTTCTTAAAACCTTTTTAAGTCTTGTTCAGAAAATGAACTTACAATATATGAACTACATCCTTTCAGGGCCCGTCCCTTATCCGTAAGAAATTTTCATTTCCCCACATCGATAAAAATGCCAAAGAATTCAAAAGATACATCAAGTGGGTAAGACTCGACAAGTCAAATCTCCTGATAGAATCTAACTACCCCAAAATCAATCCTGCCCGTCGAACACTCGAGCCAATAAATGCCCGTGGATCAATTTGCCTTGATGAAAAGCAACTTTATGTGTTCCTTCTCGAACGGATATCTTGTATTTTTTATCACTAACAGGATCTAACATATCGGCCTTTGAGTTATTTTACTTCAACAGGTAATAGAAATTGATCTGTGTTAGCAAAAGTGGTCGAACATCCCTACTTCACCCGCTCAAAGGCACAAATAGATTCCTTCTCTAACCCTCGCTTCGCTAAGGATAAAATGACTGGTAGTGAAGAAGAGAACGCTTTGGCTGTAAGAGACAACCTCATCACCGAACAAAGCGAAATGATTGCAGAACTTGCAAGAAAGCTAGAGAAGATGCAAGAAGAAGTACAAAAATACAAAGACATGGCAAGCCTGGCTATTGCCGCTAATACCCCAACTCTGGGAAGTGCCCAAAACCCTCTCCAGATTCCTCCACTCAATTCTCCATTGACTGAGAACCAACCAAGAGATATCCCTTCCTCCTCCGCACCTATACCTTCCAACGAACCTCTCTCCAATAATACTCCTCATATCGGATCCTCGTATCAAACGCATACTCCGCCTACCCAGCACACTAATCAAAACAATAACCCAAATGCCCATCTCCCACAAAACCTCTCTCCAAATTACCAAAATACGCCATCAAATGCCTACAACTCCTAGAATAACCATCCCAATGTCATCAATCCACAGAAGTATAACCCCACATACCCAAATGCCATTCCATATGTCCAAAACCCACTACCTCCTATTTTTTATGCTATGATAGAACCATACACCTCTCTTCCGGAAAGCCCCGAGCTTGACCACTACGAGGAGAAAGAGAAAGAGTTGAGGGCCACAGAGAAGAAGTGTGATCATGACATGGCTCAAATGAAAGAAGATATAGCCAGGATCATATAGTTTTGGGAATCATCTTATGAGAAAGGCTATGACTACGATGATCTCTGTACCCATCAAGAGATAGACTTGCCAGACGGATTCAAGATTCCCAAGTTCGAGACCTTTAACGGTGTTGGGAATCTCGAGGCCCATTTGAGAAGCTACTGTGACCAAATGGTCGGTGCTTGAAAGAATGACGCTCTGCTAATGAGATTCTTTAGCCAAAGTCTGAGCGGAGAGGCTTTGGAGTGGTTCACCTCTCAAGAACTAAAGAAGTGGTCCAAATGGAGCGATCTGGCCCGAGACTTTGCTCAAAGATTTGCATACAATGTGGAAGTCATCCTAGATGGATACTCTCTAGGACACATCAGGCAAAAATCAAATGAGGACTTCCGAGATTATGCCTATCAGTGGAGAAAAGAGGCAACAAGAGTTCGACCTCCTATGACTGAAGAGGACATAAGCGCGGTGTTTATGCGCTCTCAAGAGTCAAAATTCTATGACAAAATGATATCAGCAGTTAAAGCAAAATTCGCCGACCTAGTTAAGATTGGTGAAATTATCAAAGAGGGTATGCGTAGCGGCAAGATTACCAAAGCTTCTGCATCCTCAGGATCGGTAGGATTTCCCAAGAAGAAGAGGGAAGAAGTGTCTTCGGTATCCTCCAGTCCTAGCCCAAGATCGCGGAAACCTTTCGTGGCTAACTACAAAAAATCACTTGTTCCAACAACCCCACCCCCAGCTCCACAAAATCCTCCACCAGTTTTCTATACTCAACCTATTTATCAAGCTCCACAATCAAATATGCAGCCTATTTACCAAACTCCACAGCCAAATATGCAGCCCATTTACCAAGCTCCTCCCCAAAACTTCCGAGTGTATCAAAAAGCTCCCGAGAACCAGAATAATCAACAGGTTCCTCCTCCAACGAATGGAAATCTCCCTCATCCAAATTTGGAAAAGACATCTCCTCGAACTTTCACCCAATTGGCTGAAACCAGAACTTAATTATATGAGAGATTGAAGGTTGCTGGATTTATTCAGCCTATACAACCTAAACCAGGCAATCCTGACTCTCATTTCTTTAGGGTTGACCAACATTGTGCTTATCATTCTAGAGGAGTTGGACATGACACCGAAGATTGCATTAACCTGAGGCCCAAAATTCAGGATTTGATTGATCAAAGAGTGGTCACACTAAAAACAGCACCGGCAAATGTTAATAATAACCCACTCTCGAATCACGGGGGAGCCACTATTAACAAGATAGAGGTTGATGAATAATGGATTATGAGCAAGTCAATAGTGTCGGTTAGCCCTAAAAAATAGGAAATGCTGGAAAAAGCTATAGCTGCTTTGAGTATTACTGAACTACCCTTTGAAGGGTTAATGCGCAACAAGGTCTTACACATTAATGGTTGTGTCCCTGTGACTGAAGAAGTCCCAAAATGAAGCACTTTCTACACCATAGAGACTATCAATGCCACGGGAAAGGATCTTGCTTCTTAAATCCCCATGCCACCTATCTATAAAATGCTCACAACCGCGATACTAATGGGCGGATATGAACCAGGTCTCGGATTAGGCAAGAGTGTTGATGGTATGACTAAGCTAATAAGCATCCCAGGAAAGCTGACCAAGCATAGATTGAAGTATGTAGTCCAAGGAGACAAGGTGGAGAAGCAGTCAGGATTGCCAAAACTGTTACTTCACCTATATCATTCATTCCCAGTGCGTATTGGTTCCCCAAGCGACGGGTTAGAGGATGGAATAGGAGATCTGTTCGAGAAATGTGATGCTATCCCTGAAGTGGCCATGATTAGGGATGCCAAGCCCGGTGAAAAGATACAAAATTGGGTCGCAACTCCCCTCGTGACTCTCCACTCAGCTGGGTAGACAAAAATTCTATTTTATAAAAATCGTTGATGGTACGGATAAGGCTACGAACCCACCCTTTAGGTTTTCAATTGTCTCATACTATTTTACTGTTTTCCCAAAGGCACAGACCTGCATTCATGTGGGTTATAGCCATAGTTTATAAATATTTTGGATTTCAAAGAAAAGCCTCCCTTATTGCGAAAACTTTGCTATATGATTACTGGTCATTATCTAACTTGCTTTGTTTATGATTTCAGTAATAATAGCTTAAAATCTGCCATTGTCATGTCATATTAAGAGCTTAACGAACAAATTAAGCTAGAAAATAATGATTTTGAAGGGTATGTTGAAAAATTCATGGTCCTGGAACAAACAACCAAGAAGTCTAAGAACTTTGAAGACCAGGAAAGGCCCCACCTAAAAGAGTTTGAGGTGGTCAATCTAGGAGGCAACGGTCAAGTCAAAGAAATCATCATCGGTGTTCATTTGTCAAAGGCACAAAAGAAAGACTAGTCCTACAATAATAGGACAAGAATGAGTACAAATATCATCTCCCAAAATTTATTTGTCAATCCAGAATTCAATCCAAGGAATGGAAAGTCAATCCTTCCCTCCAACGGGACAAAGGAAAGTTATGTCATCCACAAGGTGTTATCAAGAGGGATTTTGATTTTGTCCAAAATCGATGATCAAGTATGGCTCAAGCCTATATCAACTTCGATACCGCGAAGAGATACTACGCCTGAAGGCGGCTTCTTTTCCTTCTATTTTCTTTCCCTGTAATCGCACTTTCTAATTGTAATCGTTTTGCGCTTAGTAAAAGCTTAAAAAATCCCTATCCTCTTTGTATGAACTACGTTTGACCTGAATTCTCAAGAACGAGATACATAGGTGGCCTGTGTCACCTTCGGTCAACCCCTTAGGAAAATCTATCTTTCCCCTTCCTATCTTGAACTACGTCTGACCTAAATTCTCAAGAATGAGATACGTAGGCGGACTTTGTCAGCCTCGGTCATCTCTTTAATTATTTCCAACATTCTCCCACTTCGAGTGTGGGAACTACATTTGACCTGATTCCTGCCATAACGGGATACGTAGGCACCACAATGGTTCGGTCATATAACCCAGGAAATGGAAACTGGGTAAAAAATTTTGAGAAAGGAATCTCAAAAATTCAAAAGGCAAAGATCATCTCTAACAAATTGAAATACAGAATGTGCTGAAGAGCAATCAAAATGAATATCAAGACAGAATCTCGTAATCCCCACAGAGTCTCAAAGTCTCTTGCCAATGGAATGAGATTCGTCATGAAACCTTTAACTGCGGTAGAGATTTCGAGGGAAACCTCAAAGTTTCCACCAAACTTCCTTCAAGAATTCAGAATTAAACTCCGAAGGGCTCCCCAACACTAAGAGATCAGAATCTACTTCAGAAATCTCCATTCCGAGGTGGATTAATTCCCTGTTGTGATAGATTTATCGAAAAGCATTTCTGAATTCCCCAGCTAGATGACAAATGATCTTCATAGTCCACCAGAAGTATGTCAGCAATATCAAGGCCTCGAATAAAGGACATTCGTTGAGCTAGCACCTGACATGACGGGTAGAGACTTTTTCAAACTATCTTTTTTTCAAAAGCTTTGTGTTTCAAAGAACTTGTTTAAAAACTTTTACAAAAGATTAGTTTTACTCCTTTAATTTCGATTTATGTCTTATGTCTACCATGACCTGGGGATTCAAGGGCGACGAGCACCCGAGAGAGAAAAGCACCCAGAAAATACAAAGCAAGGAGCAGAAGATCGAAAGAGGTCAACACAGATCAGTTTCACTAAAAACTAACAATTTTTCTGTGGATGCAGGTTTTTCCCAAAAGTATGTTAGAAAGAAGTCTCTCGTTATCCAATGCTTTCAAAGAAACACAACGAGACCAGATGCCCCAAAATTTGGCGAGAAAAGCCAAAGCAGCGCAATGAAGCAGAAGATGGCAAAAGTTCCTAGAATGGGCGAATCTTCGAGTAGTTCACAGAAACTACAAGATAAAAAGAGACTGACAACGCTCTCAAGTCCCCAAACGGATCAGGAAATCTCAGTGAGTTTCAAATTGGGACACCAAACAAGAGATCGACGTCATTCTCTGTCAATCCCCGATAAGTCAGAAATTACCACGAACAGATGATGTTCAAAGATGTTATTTATGGATGTCCCCAGAAAATGGACACGACCATTTCATTCACATTTCAAATGAAAGTCTGTTTTGATTAGATTCATAAATGTCGTCTTTAAAGTTTCTCAAAAATTTGACTGTAGTCGCTAGTAAGAGCGACACCGTGTCTACTAACCATTTGCCTTGAGTACAGGTACCCATAAAGGAGTCGACATGACAAAATAAAGACCAGAGGTGATGTTTTCTACGACTTTCCCATGGTCCATTGCATCACATGGCACTACATTGCATCACATTTTGCATTCATATTGTACCATATCACATTGCCTCATGCTGCATTGCACCACTTTGCATCATACTGCATTAACTAGCATAAGCATTATGTCGCATCATATTATGTCATACTGCATTGCATCATATTATATTATGTTGCATTGTACTGTATGGCATCATATCGCAGGAACAATGTCAAGAGGAACACATCATATCTACATGTCGAGAGGACCATGCCACGAGGGCCATAATATCTGCATGTCGAGAGGACCATGCCATGAGGGCCATAATATCTGCATGTCGAGAGGACCATGCCACGAGGGCCATCATATTTGCATGTCGAGAAGACCATGCCACGAGGGCCATCATATCTACTTGTCGAGAGGACCATGCCACGAGGGCCATCATATCTGCATGTCGAGAGGACTATGCCACGAGGGCCATCATATTTGCATGTCACAAGGACCATGTCAAGAGGACCATCAACATCATTAATACCACAGATACATTCGTTGCGAGTATTATGTCCCTCTACCAGCCCGTTTCAAAGAGGATGACATTCATAGGCGTCCCTAAGTCACACTTGCTGCGCAGGATCGACCCTCAACATGCTTATATCCGAGATCGCATGAGACGGTGGAGTCTAACATTGAGGACATCATTATCATTATTATTATTACCCTCAGCATGCTTATATCCAAGTCTGGCACTCAGCACATATTTATATTCGATATCACAAAAGACAGAGGAGTCTGATTTTGAGGGTATATTTGCTCCTTTATTATCCTAAGCCTGGCGTATTTATATCCGACATCACATGAGATGGAGGAGTCTGACGTTGAGGATATTATTATTATTTATTATGCCAAGTTTGGCATCCAGCATATTTATATCTGATATCGCATAAGACGGAGGAGTCTGACGTTGAGGGTATATTTGCTCCTTAATTATGCCAAGTATGGCATTCGGCATATTTATATCCGATATCACGTAAGACAGAGGAGTCTGACGTTAAGGGTATATTTTCTCCTTATTATGCCAAGTCTGGAATGAAGCATATTTGTATCCGATATCACGTAAGATGGAGGAGTCTGACGTCGAGGATATTTATGCACTCTTATTAGAAAGCGTCAATCGCCAGAAGATGCCGCTATATTTGATCGTGTGGAAAAGGCCTTGTCACCTCAATAATCAAATATCACTTGCCATCAGGGTATAAAGTGTATAGTCTGAGAGACTTCTGTAAGACGCCATCCAAACTGGACGATGAACTGGATTTCCCAAAATTAGAAGGCTAAAGGTCGTCTGTAAGTCACAACGATATCTGAAACTAGATAGTGTGCAAGATTTCCCAAAACTTGACAAACTAAGAGTTATCTGTAAGATGCAGCGATATCTAAAATCGGATAGTGTACAAGATCACCCGAGGATTGATAGTTCAAGGGTAATGCGTAAGTCGCAATAATATCTGAAATTGGATGAAAGTGCAAGACTACCAAAAAATTGATAATCCAAGGTTTATCTATAAGCCACGACATATCCACATTGATATTGTGCAGGAATACCCAAAGGCTATCAATTCAAGGGAAATCTGTAAGTAGGGTCACATCCAAGATTGGATAAAAGTGCATGATTACCCAAAAAAAACTGGCAATTCGAAGGACATCTGTAAGCCGCCTCTATCCAAAGTCGGATGATGTGCAAGGTTACTCAAAGTGGACAAGTTAAAGGCATCTGTAAGCTGCCTCAATCCAAAGTCGGATGATGTGCTAGATTACCCAAAGCCTGACAATTCAGGGAATATCTGTTAGTCACGTCAATACAGATGATGCACAAGATTTACCCTAAAGGCATATGCAAAAGACCACTACCAATATCCAAGAAGGCTATCACATTCAAGGGAATGCCGCAAACAATCAAGAGGACCGTCACCATCGCAACGACTACGAAAGTCATCACATTCAAAGATCACCATACTCAACCTCCATAGAATTGAATAATATAATATTTCTAAGTCGCAGCAACGGGAATGCGCAAATCTAGCACTTATACGTCACAACAATGGGAATGCGCAAAGTGTTCAAGCGTAGCAATGGTAATGCGCAAATCTAGCACTTCTAAGTTGCAACAACGGGAATGCCCAAAATGTCCAAGTCACAGCAACGGGAATGCGCAAATCTAGCACTTATAAGCCATTCAATGGGAATGCACAAAGTGTTCAAGTCACAACAACGGGAATGCGCAAATCTAACACTTCTAAGATGCAACAATGAGAATTTGTGAAGTGTTCAAGTCACATCAACGGGAATGTGCACCAGGTACAACACTACCAAGTCACCATAAATAGTTACGAGGACTACCACACAAACGACTACAAAGGTCATCATACTCAAAAATTGCCACATAAGCAATCCTATCTCATAGCCAAGAAGACTATCATGTTTGATTGTCATGGAAGTCGCTATTTCCTAAGACAGAGACAGGAAAGGACGTCATCTTCCTCAAGAAACAATAGGTATAAGACAGAGACAGTAAAGGACGTCATCTTCCTCAAGAAATAACAGATAAGGAAAAAATGAGGTACGAAACTATCTCTCCTTATTAAGCTACCTTACTACTAACAATTTTGTTTCAAAATATTTCTGAGAATATCAAAGAGGATGAAGATCTCAAACCAGAACAACAGGTACAAAGCACATCAAAAAGATGTCACAACCTAAGATTCAAACGTAATTCTCGGATGAGGTATGACGAAGAAACTACTTCCCCAAATAGAATTATGTTACTACTAACAATTTTGTTTTGAGATGTTGTCGAGAGCTTCCGAGAAGGATGAAATTCTCAAAATAAAACCACAGGTGCGGACTACAACATAAAGGACCCATCACAACGTGGAACTTTTTCTTAGCAGCAAACTGGGACATAGTCCAAAGAGAAATATCAAACTCTTTGGATGTGAGCTGAGGAACAACTACCACCACCATCAAAACACACCCCTGTCATAAGGCATGTGGGTATTTCCTATCTTTGGGTCTTAGTTTCGCATCCAGGGTATTTTCTGAACTCACATTGGAAGCAATATTCCTTCTTTTCAAATTCGGATGATGATACACCTCGAGCTTTGGAAGTTATGTCCAGTTAAGATCATACTTATGAGTGTGAAGTGAACCACATTCATAGTTGAGAGGTTTACAAGCCTCTTTTCTATAGCTCAACTTATTTGCCACTCACCCCGAGCCAAAGGTTGTCTTAACATAAAGATTACCTTTTCCACCGATTGAGTCAAACTACAAGCAGCCTGATTCTCAAGTCTTGGTATATGTAGGCGGGCTCTGTTTTGAAAACTCAGCTGCATTCAAATCCCTCAATCCTCTTACTCCCCAACTTTCTGGTCTCTCTGTACTCTGAAACCGGGATAGTTTGGAATTCCTTGAAAATCATGCGTAAAATCAAGCATCTTGAACTACAAGTGGCCTGAATTCCCATGTAACCCGGGATATGTAGGAAACTCAATACCAGAGTTCGGCCATGATTCCTTGAAATTCGTGCTAAAACCAACCGCTTCTTGAAGATGAATCTGTGGTCGGATAAAATTGGGAACGTTAATTCTCTTTGCCCAGGGTTCATTACACTCACCCCACCCAAAGGGAGGGGCAGATGTTGACACCCAATTTTTACCCTCCCCATTAGAATTAATCTTAAGCCTTTTTGAATTTTAAATAATTTTTGAAGTAATTGTCTTGTAAAAAGGGGTAAATTATTTTCAAATCAGCTTTATAATAGTTCTGATTAACCATTTTATATTTTTCATATTTAATTATGTGAATTTCTATAAATTTACTTTAAGAACTATTTTAAAGTTTAAATTCATAAGAAATCCTTTTTAAAGATTAAGCATTTGATTTTCCTCCAAATTAATTCGAATGAGAGATTAATTGAATAAATTAATTTCACAATTGTTAAAAGAGATAATTATGTATTAAACATGATAATTATTTCGATTTGTTTAAGTTTAAAGATGCTCGGATGATCAATTTCTAATTAATTCATCTCTATTCCTATTATAGCCTACACTCTTTAGAACATTTAAAAATTAGCCGAATTTTGCCTAAATTCCTCCTAATTGGGTTATCTCCTAAACCTAAAGTGGCCACATTTTGCAAATGTGGCCACATTCTAAATACACCTTATAACCACTCTTATAACTCCTTTGCTTCAGCCTCCATTTGGCCCGGCAAATCCCCAAACCCGGCTGGCCCAGCTCCTTCAATTTCCCTCAGCCCAATCCTTTCACCCACCTGACCCGATCGACCCAGCCCACACCTATTACACTCATATAATCTCCTATATCGTTCTCTCTAAACAAACAAACGACCCCTCTAGCTTTCTTCTTCTTTCTCCTCTCTCAACACCTCTCAAACCCTAACGCCGCTTCTTATCACTCCCTATTCTTCACCTCTCACGCGTTTTACTCTCTGTGTTGTACGAGCAACGCACCTCATACAACACGTCATCTCCACTAGTACAAAATTGCCTTCTCCCTCTTCATCGTTTCTCAAATGACAACTCAAAATCCCAACGTTCACAGCTTCAAATCCGCTCAACCTTCGTTAAAATTCCCAAACTCCATCTAAAATTGAGCTGGCAACCCAGAACGTTCTAGAAATCACCTCGGTATCGATTTGTCCATGATATCCATGGAAATTGGTGTGAGTTTGTACCATTTCCTTGCTGGCCAGCCTCAGCCGTTGAGGATTTAAATTTTCCCTCAAGGATTTCCCAGATTATCCTTTGTTTCTCCCTCTTTTCCACCCTAAAATTTCCCTATAAATAGCCCTCCCCTTTCTTTGTGTTGAGCTAGCAGATTTGGGGAAAAATTGAGGGTTTTGGGGAAGCAACTCTCTAACCTTACGCAATCGAATCGGCTATTTAGAGAGAAAAAACACTAAAAATCAAACTCCGATGAGTTTGTCACTAGTCTCGGCGGTGGTGAAATTTTCGACCAAGCTTGTTGTCTTGCTCACTGCCAAAAGAAAGGTAACACTCTTCATTTTCTCCGTTCTCTTTTCTTCTTTCTAGAATAATGTAGAACTGTTTGTTTTCCTTTCATTTTCTTTAGAAACATTCATGGTGGTTTTAGGCTATTCATTAGATTTAGTGATAATAGCTTAAAGTCTGTTTGGGTTGAAATAGTTGTTAAACCATAGAGTGCTTGAATGTTTTCATCTTTCTTTTCCCATTTTCTTTTCTGTTCTGCCCATTTTAAGATGACTGTGTGTTGACATCTGCTTGTGTGTGAGCTTATCAACCATGTCTTGGATCCTGACTTAGTTTTGATTGAGAAATATGAATTATAGTATTGTTTATGTGGATATCATCTAGTTGTTCTTTTTTCCTTCTTTATGAACTCCTTGTTGTGAATAAGAACTAGAGATGAGGCATATCTTCCTTATGATATGTTCTTCATCTCTGAAGGTTCTCCTTTTAAGGCTCTTAACGGGTATCAACTTCATTACCCCCCTTGTATGTGATATTCTTCATATTGAGTATTGAAATTAGCATGATTGTATCACTGTTTTAGCATGTTGATGTCTTAAATGTCTCAAATCTGATTTTGTTTGCAAATTGTATAAGGTTGATAGTTTTAGGTTCTTGTTATGATCATCTCCTCTCTGGAAAATCCCTCCTTCTTGTAGGATGTTCTAAACTAATAAAGCACTAGTGATTGGTATTTGTTATGTTGAAATCTGCCTCAGCCTATCCTTGTCTTCTTCTTTGACCTTTTTTTTTTTTTTTTTTTATAATAGGTAGTATTAAGATCATGCTCCATAGTTAATTTCTCAAGACTCTAAATGATTTTGTGTCCAACCATCTTTGTGATCTTTGATTCAATGAATTCTTTTGTAATTAAAATCTGCACTTCTCATGCTTGGAACCACTGGTTAATCTCAAAGATTTGATTATCAAACAAAGTCTAGAAAATATAAGCATGTCTGTATCTTGGAACTATTTTGTGTCTCTATGATAATATGTCCCATGCATTTGGATATGTAATTTCTGATCACCATCAGTCTAGGGTCCTTATAAAAGAAATTTATTTGATCCTTTTCCTTCTCTACTTGATCCATGACTTTAGCTCTAAAAATGGGAAATTTGAGTGAATGGTCTTTGTTCTGTGTTTAGACTGAAGATTTGAACTATTGTGAATGTGCATTCGTTGTCCAAGCATGATCATATCTGTTTTAAATTGGTAGTTTACTGCCTCAAATTAGACTATGTATTGTGTTTTGTATGCCTAAACCTTGTATGCATTTCTGTGATTGATTTTAAATGTGTCAATTATTAGAAGAATACTAGCTTCAAGTCTAGCATTTTAAGTATGAAACCTGTGTGTGGTACCATTGATTGCTTAATTATCTCATTTAGTCTTACTTGTATGCATACTGATCCTTGTCTTTTCTCTTTTGTGTATGATGCTATGGTGGAGTCCAATTGGACTCCCAATTCCCTCCATTGCATTTTTCGTTGGGCCTAGACCAACAATATCCGAGTCAGCCCATTCGAGTCCTAAAGGGACAAAATCTGTAAAGCTAAGCGGAGCAGGCCTCTAGTTGAAGATAGGAAATGGGCCAAGCCCATAAAATTTGCACCAACAGCTGAAACAGTCCAAAAAGGGCTAAGAGTGAACAAATGGGCCAAGCCCATATCAGTATAACAATAGCCAGCCCAAAAAGGGCAAATTGCAGCAGAGTTGGACCAAAGTCCAAAGTAAACGGCGGTGGGCCTAAAGAGGGCCCACAAATTAGATTTAGAACAGGTTTAGATTAATAGTTTAATTATACCTTTAAATATTTTAAAATTGTTTAGTTAGAATTAATTATGATTAATTTGGACTGACATCTTTAACTTAGTTGGATTATTCTCAAAGGATAAGACATTTCTGATTTAGTTTTTGCTCTAAATTATTTTCTTCATGAATAGTTAGAAAATTTATGTCTTAAAAAATTGTCAAAACAAGCATGTTCCATTCTGTTTTTAAAACTATTTCTATGTATGTTTCCACTTCAAAAAATGAATATCAAAATAATGTTTTTTTTCATTAAGTTATATTTTCCATGTTTTCTTGAATCAAGATAAAAACAAGATGTTTCATATTAAGTTCTTTTCAAGAGTTAGTAAATAAGTTATTTTCAAACAAGTCCGGATAACCGCGAGTTAGCGGATACTCCAAATACCTTAAAAACCTTCTTGGAGTATTAATATGAACCCTTACCCAAAATCTCAAAAATTTTAAAGTCTTTATCTTTTTTGGATTTTAAAAATTCTTCTAATTTTTTCTTGGTTTTTACTTTTATAAAAACTAAGTGGCGACTCTTGCTTTTAACTTGAAAACATTTTGAAACTTTGACTCAGATTTTCAAAATGATTTTCAAACATATAAAGTCATTTTTCCCGAAAATAGATGGTATCACCGATATTTGTTTCACCACGGGCTATATGGGTTCAATCACAACTCGATCGGCAGAGCCCCCAATCCAAGTTTGTCGCAAGGATCGGAGCATCATATTATGATCACCTTATAACTACATACAACTGAACAAATGAAGCGTACAGTAAAGAGCCCCGTTCGACTCAGAGGGAAGAGCCTCGTTCGACTCATACCCGTGTCGGCAAAACACGATTTCAGGTGTGAATCCCCGTTAGACTCATACCTTCTCGGTTAACCATCTAATCCTCTTAAGCCCATATTTTAACAAGTCAAACATTTAACAAAATCATTCATTTTGGGACTCTTAACTTCCTCAAGGCATGTATAAATTTGGTATTGTCATACAAAGACTTGCAAGTCACACTTATCATCTTATGCCTTCATCATTTACACATCAATAGCCCCGTATTTAAGGATCTTAAAATCATTTAACACATAGGTCCCTCAAAGTTAAAATCTTACTAATTATCAAGTAATCATTTCAAAGACCGAGGGAGTTAAGAAGATCATTTTTCCTTCTGTCAAAACCCATATTTAGATAATACAATCAACTTTCTAAGGAAACATACAAAGGGCTTCAAATTTGTCCCAATTTCAATAATCCAAAATTAAAGTCATGCGTCAAACCGTAGCTTTAAAATAACGATTAGATACGGATAATTTCATAGAAAAACACTTAGAAGTTTCAAGAAAATTCTTCCTTTCGAAACCCTTTAACCATTTTTATACAATATCATCATAGATTTCATAGCAAGTAGTAGAAAACACAGTCCTTATGAATATAGTTGAAAGGGGATCGTTCGACATACCTTTTGACGAAGAAATTTTACAAAACGCTTGAGTTTTGCCTTAGAACTTTGAACCCTAGGCACCTTTTGCTTCAAGAACTATTAGGAGAGAAGTAACGTTCTTTCTTTTTGAGTTTAATCGTCTCTTAGGAGGTTTAGGGAAGTTTTGAATAAGTGAGAAAGAGTTTGGGTGCGTAAAAGACCAAAAATACCTTAAAATAACATGAGAAAATGAGATCCCGTCGGGTAATTTGGGGGGCGGGGGGGCGGTGCAGTGCACACCCCAAGGCATGGCCCATCCCCAGGTATTGTATGGCTCAACGCAGGACAACTTCTCTTACACCACACAGCCAGTCGCATGTCTGAGATAGTGGACCCATGCGACGTGTCGTGCGACGCGGGGCTCAAAACTTGACCCCTAGCCCGCGAGGCATGGTCCCATTTCACTTTCTAAACATCACCTAAGCTTCTAAACTCATTCTTAATCGAGTTTTGTTCATCCAAGGGTCATATATCCTCATTTTAAGCGTAGGAAGGTGCCTAAAATGTACGGGGAATTACATTATCGCCCCTTGGGATTATTCATCCCCGAATGATGAATGTGGGCCCTTCTAGCAAGATAAGAATGTGAATGAGACATTAAGGAACAACATATACCAAAATAGGGAATAAGTTGCAAATCAGTACCTTAACCGACGTCGTCCGGAGAGGCAAACAAAAAGGGATATCTAGCTTTCATGTCTTCCTCCGATTCCCAAGTAGCTTCTTCTACTTTCTGATTCCTCCATAACACTTTTACCGAGGCTATTTCTTTGGTCCTTAACTTTCACACTCGTTGATCTAGTATCTCTATGGGAACTTGTTCATATGATAGCGAGTGTTTCACTCCAATGTTCTCAATAGGAACTACAAATGAATGATCACCCACACACTTTTTTAGGATAGACACATAAAACACTGGATGAAAAGATGCCAAACTCATAGGTAACTCCAACTCGTAAGAGACATTCCCAATCCTCTTCAAAATCTAGTATGAGCCAATATAACGAGGGCTGAGCTTACCCTTCCACCCGACCTCATGACAACCTTCATAGGAGAGAATTTCAAGAACACCCAATCGCCAACGTCGAATTCCAACTCCCTTATTCTAACATTCACATAAGACTTTTGACGACTTTGGCCAGTCTTTAGCCTCTCTCGAATGGTCTTAACCTTCTCCATGGCCTGATGCACAAGGTCTGACCCCAACAATATAGCTTCGCCCACCTCATACTATCTAATGGGAGACCTACATCTCCTACCACAAAGAGCCTCGAATGGTGCCATTTGGATACTTGAGTGATAACTATTATTGTAAGTCTATTGTTGTAAGTGAATTCAATGAGAGGCAAGTGGTCCACCCAACTACCTTTGAAATTAATGACGCATGCTATCAATATGTCCTCCAAGGTCTGAATAGTGTGCTCTGCTTGCTCATCCATTTGGGGATGGAAAGCGGTACTAAGGTTCACCTGCGTACCCAAACCTTTCTGAAAGGCTCTCCAAAATTGAGAAGTGAATTGCGTACCTCTGTTGGATATAATGGACACTGGTGCACCATGCAATCTAACAATATCCTGAATGTATAACCTCGCATAATTTTCTCCCGAATAGGTCGTTCTCATAGGCAGAAAATGAGCAAACTTGGTTATTTTATCTACAATGACCCAAATGGAGTCATATTGATTACGCGAATGAGGGAGACCAATGATAAAATCCATGTTTATCATCTCCCATTTCCACATTGGAATGGCTATGTCTTGGGATGTACCACTAGCACTTAGGTGTTCAACCTTAACTTGCTGACAGGTGGTACACTTAGCAACAAAATCAGCCACCTCTCTCTTCATATTATTCCACTAATAAATTTCGTTCAAATAGTGATACATTTTAGTAGAGCCAGGGTGAACAGTGTACCTGGAGGTATAGGACTCAGCCAAGATCCTCACGTGCAAGCCATCCACATTCGGTACATACACTCTCCCTTGAAACTGCAAGATGCCATCCCCTCCAGAAAGATGCTTTTCCTTCACTTCTTCACCCAAGGATGACTTAGCCATCTCATGCACCATAATACTACCATCCTCGAAGTCAAGCAGCCAAACTCCTAAGTTGGCAAGCTGATGAATATCTTTCACCAGCCCTCTCTTTTCCTCTTCCACATGAGAAAGGCTCCCCATGGACAACCTGCTAAGAGCATCAGCAACTATGTTAGCCTTACTTGGGTGATAATGCAAACTTATGTCGTAGTCCTTCAACAACTCAAGCCACCTCCTCTGTCTGAGATTCAACTCCTTCTGGGTAAAAATATATTGCAAACTCTTGTGATTAGTGAAGATGTCCACATGCACTCCATATAAATAATGGCACCAAATTGTGAGTGCATAGACCACCACTGCCAACTCAAGATCATGAGTCGGATAATTCTTATCGTGCACCTTCAGTTTCCTGGAAGCGTAAGCCATAACCTTATCATGCTACATACGTACACACCCAAGTCCCACTCGAGATGCATCACAATACACCACGAACCTCTCAATTCCCTCAGGTAGATTCAAGATTAGAGCAGAAGTCAAAAGGTTCTTCAATTTCTCAAAGCTACTTTCACAAGCATCGGACCATAAGAACTTAGCCTTTTTCTGTGTTAACTTTTTCAATGGGGCATCGATAGAGGAAAAATTATTCACGAATATCCTATAGTATCCCTCAAATCCCAAGAAGCTCCTAATGACTGTCGGAGTCATGGGTCTGGGTCATTTATTCACTGCCTCAATCTTTTGAGGATCCACTTTAATTCCTTCACTAGACACAACATGGCCGAGGAAAGCCATCGAGTCTAGCCAAAACTCGCACTTGGAAATTTTGGCATATAATTCCCGTTCCTTAAGAGTCCGAAGTACGATATGGAGGTGACTGGTATGATTTTCTTCACTCCGGGAGTAAACCAGGATCTCATCAATGAATACAATAACAAACATATCCAGAAACTCCTTAAACACCTTGTTCATAAGATCCATGAATGCTACAGGAGCGTTAGTCAAACCAAAGGACATGACTAAGAATTTGAACTGGCCATACTGAGTATGGAAAATGGTCTTAGGAATATCAGCCTCCCTAACTTTCAACTGGTGATAACCCGAACGAACATCTATTTTGGAGAAACACTTAGCACCCTGAAGCTGGTCAAAGAGATCATCAATTCAAGGGGGAGGGTACTTGTTTTTCCCCGTTACTTTGTTCAGGTGACGGTAATCTATACACATACGAAGAGACCTATCTTTCTTACGCACGAAGAGGATGGGAGAAATCCAAGGAGACACACTAGGATGGATAAAACCCTTATAAATGAGGTCTTTCAATTGTTCCGTTAACTCTTTTAACTTCACGGGGGAAATTCTATAAGGTGGAATGGAAATGGGTCTAGTATTCGGCAAAAGATCTATCCTAAAGTCTATTTCCCTATGGGTAGGGACCCCGGGAAGGTCTTCGGGAAACACTTCAGGAAATTCATTAACGATGGGAACAGATTGGAGTAAAGGGCTTTCAACATTAAAATCCCTGACCCAAACCAAATGGTACAAACAACCCTTGGATATTATCTTTCGGGCTCTAAGATATGAGATAAACTTTACCTTAAGTGCTACGGGACTACCCTCCCATTCAAGGACTGGTTCATTAGGAAAACAGAATTTGACCTTTCTAGTCCTACAGTTCATATTAACATAGCAAGAGTGCAGCCAATCCATCCTCAAAATTGCATCAAACTCTATCATGTTAAGCTCTACCAAATCCACCACCGTATCCCTAAGTAAAATAGTTACAACATAATTTTTATAGACCCTCTTAGCAACAACAGAATCACCGACAGGAGTGGAGACTAAGAAGGGTTCTGGAATATTTTTGGGAGAAAAACCAAAATTTACAGCCACATAGGGGGTCAGATAAGATAAGGTGGATCCAGGATCAAGTAACACATAAATATTACAGGAGAAAATATGTAACATACCCGTGACAACATATGGTGAAGCCTCTGATTCCTGGCGAGTGCATAGTCTATAAAGGCAGTTTTGATCCCCACATTTACCCAAAGTAGCACCCTTTGCAGAAGGGGCTGCAGAAATAGTGGCTTGGGTCTTAGCACCCCCAGAAGTACCTTTTGCCAAGGGACAATCATGCTAAATATGGCTAGTCTGGCCGCACCCATAACACATACAAGTGTTATGATAGAACTTTCCACGATGAAATTTCCCACAAGTACTGCATGGAGGGTAAGATGGAGATGACTGGGCTACACTGCCTTGCGACTGAGTACCCTGCATCTTTGAACTATTGCTAGGCTGGAATCGCTAATCACCTGAAGGTCTAGGGGAAGGTGCACTAGCTGATGATGGAGCATGTCCCACAGACCTCTTTTTGAACTGACACATGTCCCCCTTAATAGTATACTGACGGTCTGTCTCCTGGTCTACTAGTCTTGCCCTCTTATTTTGGTGCTCTTCCACCTCAGTCTACTTTTTATTCTCTTTCTGAACTTGCTGAATATACACCACTAGTCTTGACAGATCCATATCCTTGTTCAACATAGCCATTTTGCATGACAATACCAAGTCATCAGAGATACCTTTTGTAAACTTCCTCATCTGAGCCCTCATATCAGATACCATTTCTGGAGCATAACGAGATAGTTGGTTAAACTTCAGAGTATACTCCTTGACTATCATATTACCCTGCTTCAGATTCGCAAACTCGTCAGCCTTGGCTTCCCTCAACTCCTGCGGAAAGTAGTGATCAAGGAAAGCTTCAGAAAATCTTCTTAAATGCCAGGCTTGGCTTCCTCACCTCTCATTTATTCCCACTCATCATACCACTAATAGGCCACCTTTTTCAGCTGATAGGCTGCCAACTCTACTCCCTTCATGTCGCTAGTATACATGACCCTGAATATCTTTTCCATCTCATCCATAAAATCCTGAGGATCCTCTTCGGCATTGGACCCAGTGAAAACTGGTGGGTGTAGTCGCATGAACTGACCCACCCTAGTGGCATGTGAAAACCCAGTGTTAGCACTAGCACTTCTGGACCAGCGAGGCTTAGAGGACACAAGGTGTGCAAGCATCTGCATAGTCTGCCTGAACTCGGCATTATTAACCTCGCCCTGCGGAGGCTGGACCCGAGTAGTACCAATTTTGGAAGCTCGAGTAAGAATAGTAACAGGATCAGTAGCAGGAGCAGTAATAGGGGCAGTAGCAGGAGGGACTAGTGGGTCCCCAGTAGGAGCGGCGGGATCGACAGTGTGGGCACCATAATGGGTCTACATTCCATGAGTAGGGCGAACCTCTTCAGCAGCTGTCCCTGTGGGGACTGAGGTTTCGGTCGTATCCCCTGATCCGGTGGTCCTTCTTGGAGGCATGATCTGAAATGCGAGAAATTTAAGAGTTAGAAGAATTTTCTTAAAGTCAGGCTATTTAGCACGAGGTATAACATGAAGAAAGGGAAACATTCCTAAATGCCTTGTAGCCTCCTCTTTATAAGTGTGGCGCGCTTCACACACATAAAATGGACTCTACTCGACACGGCTTTGTAGACACCCTAGGACCATGAACCGTACTCAGATACCAAGTTTGTCATGATCCGAGGCTAGGTCCCAGACGTAATGAGCAACCCAGACAAAAGAGGCCTGAGTAACCCCTTCGCATATATCATTTGCACAAGTATAAAATAATTGCGGAAACAAGCCTAATATATATAAGAGAAATCCATTTGAAAAAGGTAATCAACCGAAGTCTTACTATTACCAGTCTACAAAGCCTTTAACATAAAGAATAACTCCTAATTCGGTACATGGCCTCGACGATACCATAAAACTAAGAGAACTTGTCCAACATCTAAAGAATAGAAACTATGTGCCTTCCGAAAGGGAAAAGGGCTCACTACTTGCAAGTTGATATCCTGAGAATCCTAGTGCTGCACGAAACCACGAGGGAAGACCTCTGAACCTGCATCATAAAAAGATACAGCATCCAAGGATGGTAAGTACGGCGAGTACTGGCATGCAACCCAGGGGAAAGGGATATCACAATTTATAAGGCAAGACAAAACACCATATAGATCATAAATTTAGAAGATGAGGCAATTTCAAATCATAATATGACAGTTACATGAATATATTACTTCTGTACTAGATGGTATCACCGACATTTATTTCACCATAGGCTATGTGGTTCCGATCACAACTGGATCGACAGAGCCCGCAATCCAAGTTTGCCGTAAAGATCGGAGTATCATATTATGATCACCTCATAACTACATACAACTAAATAAATCAAGCGTACAGTAAAGATCCCCATTCGACTTAGAGGGAAGAGCCCCATTTGACTCATACCTGTGTCAACAAAACATGGTTTCAGGTGTAAAGCCCCATTCGACTCATACCTTCTCGATTAACCATCTAATCCTCTTAAGCCCATATTTTAACAAGTCAAACATTTAACAAAATCATTCATTTTGGGACTCTTAACTTCCTTAAGGCATGTATAACTTTGGTATTGTCATACCAAGACTTGCAATTCACACTTATCATCTTATGCCTTCATCATTTACACATCAATAGTCCCGTATTTAAGTATCTTAAACTCGTTTAACACATAGGTCCCTCAAAGTTAAAATCTTACTAATTATCAAGTAATCATTTCAAAGACCGGGGGATTAAGAAGATCCTTTTTCCTTCCGTCAAAACCCATATTTAGATAATACAATCAACTTTCGAAGAAAACATACAAAGGGCTTCAAATCTGCCTCAATTTCAATAATCCAAAATTAAAGTCATGCTTCAAACTGTATCTTTAAAATTACGATTAGATACGGATAATTTCATAGAAAAACACTTAGAAGTTTCAAGCAAATTCTTCCTTTCGAAACCCTTCAACCATTTTTATACAATATCATCATAGATTTCATAGCAAGTAGTAGAAAACATAGTCCTTACGAATATAGTTGAAAGGGGATCGTTCGACATACCTTTTGATGAAGAAATCTTACAAAATGCTTGAGTTTTGCCTTAGAACTTTGAACCCTAGGCATATTTTGCTTCAAGAACTATTAGGAGAGAAGTAACATTCTTTCTTTTTGAGATTAATCATCCCATAGGAGGTTTAGGGACATTTTGAATAAGTGAAAAAGAGTTTGGGTAGGTAAAAGACCGAAAAACCCTTAAAATAACGTGAGAAAATGAGATCCTGTTGGGTAATTTAGAGGGGGAGGTGCGGTGCACACCCCAAGGCATGGCCCACCCCCAGGAATCGCATGGCTCAACGCAGAGCAACTGCCCTTGCATCGCGCGTCCAGTCGCGAGTACAAGATAGTGGACCCATAAGACGTGTAGTGCAATGCGGGGCTCAAAACTTGAACCCCTAGCCCATGAGGCATGGTCCCATTGCATGTTCTAAACATCCCATAAGCTTCTAAACTCATTCTTAATCGATTTTTGTTCATCCAAGGGTCATATAGCCTCATTTTAAGCGTAGAAAGGTGCCTAAAACATACGGGGCATTACACCAGGTTACTTAAAAGGTGTGTTGAGTTGTATATGGGTTATTGTTGTGGTTTGGACATGTCTCATGTGGTTGTTAAGACAGGTTGATGACTGAGAGTCTTGTTCATTTTTACTGACTTGGGTTATACATGTTTGTCCTGCTTTACTAAGTTATAGTTATTTGTTTATAATTCGCATGTTTGGAGATGGCCGATGATCGTACTAGTGCACTATTGTTTTTGTGTACTGATACTGCACTTTCTCTTTCTTTATTGAGTACAGGGCATATTCCAGTGACTGCTGCATGGCCTCATTTGTGATACGGATGTTTCATAAATCTAAGGGTGTAATACCCCGAACTTTCATGCTAAGTGTTGCGTCCTAATGCACATGTACGTGTACGTAGTCTTACAAGTAATATAGGATTGTAAGTCTAGATATCGTACCCACAGGGACTTATCAATTAACTATTCACTAAATTAAACTAGTTTTAATTATTTATTCAAGCGGTAAATCTCAAAAGAATATTTATTAACAAAAGTAAAAAGAAGAAGTTAACTAATGAACAATTAACCAAACAAAGAGCAGGTTTTGACATAATCAATATGCTGAAATAGATCTACGATTATGGATTCGCTAACAATCATGTTAAGTAAGCAATTTTGTTGACTTGTTTGTTTATCTAGTTGCTTATTTTGGGGTTGATTTTACAACTATGGTCTTTCGAGCCTCTAATTGCCTATCAAAAATAGCATCACAACTACATCGTTGAGCGGGGATGTGACATCTTATTCCGAACGCATTTATATATCTTCCCGTATAAACCAAACAAGGCATTCTAGGTATATTCCTAACATAGTCGCGAACCTACCCTTTACGTTACAAAAGAGAGACCTTGCTCCCTGTATTCTTTGTTCTATCCCAATGATTCTTCTTTCGAGTTCAAAAAGAGATTATAGATTTATTTTAATGGTCGCAAAGCATTAAAATAGTAAGCACAAGAATATAAGAATAACTAATGTGATAAACAAATAATTGAATTAATCGTCTACTTCAACAATCATGTAGTTAGCTACCACAATTCTAGAACGAGAAGTTTAACTCCACATACACATGATGCAATTACAATAATTCATCCAAAGAAAAGCGTAAAAATAAATAATAAAGGAGAAGAAAAGATGAAACCAATATTCTGCGGCCTCCACGGAGGCTCCTAGCTCTTCGTAGATTAAAAGTTCTGTAAAAATTAATTTTATGGGATATTTATAGGTGTAGAAAAAAGCCTCAAATAAAATAACTGAGTCCAAAATGGACTAGGAAACCAAAACTCAATTGGTTTGGACTTCTGTGTTGCATCGCTGGTCCGTTTTCCTCTTCTCTTCGTGATTGGCCAGGTCTTCAAAAGGGACACGTGTCCTTAATTGAATTGGAATCCAATTGGAAATTTGATCCTTGTATATGATATGAATATAATATTCACTTTAATCCATTAAGCTGCCTGCTTGATTTCCTTATATGATTTCTCGTTTTTAATTCGTTTCTTCTCCAAATATCTTTCTTTTCACACCATTTTAATCCTACAAATAAAAATACCCAACATAAGAATAATTATAAAATCAATTCTCAAAAATGATAAATAAAATACTAAATATGAGGCAAATAATAATTAAATATATGTATTTTTGGCGTCACAACACCACCCCACACTTCGACTTTTGCTCGTCCTCGAGCAAGCATTAAAGTTCATTTCAAAAAATTTAATCACAACATCAAGTACACTTCTCAATCATTATGCAAGATATACAAATAAAAACAAACTTCTAACCTCCTAACCTCAAAGACGGACTCTAACTCATCAAATTTAAGTTTGCTCACCTACTCCATCAAAGAAAGCTAATAAAATCACCTATCTATCATGAGACAAGTGCCCTCACAAGAAGAAATAGTCCACACACTCAATTTACAGAATCAAATATAATTTAAGGACTTTGCATCAAAGATCAACTCTCACACTCACAAAAGAATTTACATGTATGCACTAAGAACCATAGGCTTGCCCATTATGTACATCTTCACTAATTAAGCATGCTTGAATAGAATCAAATAGGACTTTAACGGGTTGTAATGTTGGCTAGGGGATGGGTAGAAAAACTATATAATAGTGACTTACATTTCCCTAAGCACTTTGCATTTTTTTAGACTTCATCACCAATTATTTTTAACACTTTATTTTTTTAGCCCTCTCTTCAATTTATTTTCACTAGTATTCTCATCATATCAAGAATGTTTCAATTATCATTTTTTTTCTCAAGCAATTTTTCTCTTTTTTTTTCATGTCACATTCTTTCACAGAGGGCCTTTTCATCACTTTGTAGCTATCATTGGTCACCTTTTACACTCAATCGTCCCTTTTCTTCAGATTTAACAGTTTTATCACAGTCTATGCTATAATGCTCAAGGAAGCAGGGTGCAAAAATTAGGAATTCAACAATAGGATCGAGGCAAAAATACGGCTACAAAACGAAAGGCTACAGGCTCAAAGGAGTAACTAGTGATATAATATCTGAAAAAGCTAAATTTTATAAGACAAATCAAAGAAAGCTTATTATGATCTTCTAAACAGAGAAATACTTATTATTTTGCTTCAATAATATGCAGGGCAAGTTCTAGACTAAGATGCAAAACATGAAATATACAAAAATCATCACCACACATGGCACAAGTCTCAATCAAGATGTATCAATTCTACTTCTAAGATAGACAGGGTCATAACAAACTATAAAATAAGAATAAGTTTTATACAGAGTCACTACTCTGAGCCTAGGTATCAAAAGATTTGCTAATTTATTTTATACTCAAACACTTACAAGAACGTACTACTCCAAATTAGGCCTAAATTTCTAGTATCAAACAAGTCAAAATGTCTTTTCTTTTCTCTCCCAAAAAAAAACTACTCCTAAAAAAATAAAAATAAAAAAGTAAAAAAATAAAAAATTTACTCTAAAAAATAAAAATTTGCCCGGTTCAAGGAGTCTCCCCTCGAAAAAGAACCGTGGCCATAAGAAAAACCAAGGAGTGGATGAGATATGCCGCTTAAAAATTAAAATAAAAAATAAATAATAAAATAATCTTTTTGTGTTTAATTTTTTTTTTTCTATATATTTTTTATTGTATTTTTTTTCCTCGAATAAAATAAAATCCTATGACATACTCACCCTTAAACTCATAAATATTGAAAGAATTTTCACCCCACACTTAAAATCATTCTTTGTCTCCAAAGCAATTTATAGAAAAAGATGATGAAGAAGAAGAAGGGTGAGAGATACTCCCTGAGACCCTCTAGGGCCTAGCTAACAATATGTTTTCTCATTTTTATCAAGGGGAGAACAACCCCACACTTAAGCTTAAACCATGCTCCTTAGCTTTCAAATTCGGATACTCAGACTTCCCCAAACCTGTAAAATAAAAAAAAATGTGACACTATAAAATAAAAATAAGAAGCTACACTACAAATTGGGTTGCCTCCTAACAAGCGCCTGATTTAACGTCGTGGCACGACGCCATCACTTCACCACTTTTCTTTCCACTTAGAACTTATGAATTGCACCCCTAACTTTGCATCAAATTTTTTGCTCCTCTCAAGGGGCGGTGGTATAAAGATGAAGGGACCAAGTAAAGGATGTCGTATCTTGCACTTCTTGTCCTTTAAGTGAGGAATGTCGTTTTATCTCTTTGGTGTGGTAAATTTTAGAATGTAAGGACCTTGTTCCTCATCTACACACTTCTCCACTAGTTTAGATGACTCAATTTTCATGTCATCATCCAAAAATAATTTAGAAAAGTGATTAGAATGCGGTCCAATACGTCCTAACTCAAAACTTGCATTATTTTTGACAAGGTCACTTTTATGCTCCCCCTCAATGTCAACCTCAATCAAAGAATGATAGTTAAATGGATGAAATTCTTTTTTCTTCTCCACTAGTTGATCAGTATTCACAATAATTGGTGACTGGGCATCAGATGCCTCAACCTTTATCTTCAAATGATCCTCCAAGTCATGAATATCTGAGCCACGATTGTCTGTCTCTTGTCTGAGCTCAACCCTACCGTCTATCGGCTGTGTCATAATGTATGTAAGATTATCACGGATGAACTCATGAAATTTAACTTTTTCCTCTTGTTCCCTTAACCAAGATTGGCCCACTATGTCTGCTTCCTCACAACATTCTTCTAGTAGGGACTCACTTTCTTCTACTATTAGGGGTTCATCTTGGGTATTGACTAAGACCATAACTTGCTGATCAATACAAGTTTCAGCCATAGCCTGTATCTCTGTGAGTTGGGAACATATCCTCTCCACAAACTGACTAGTATCCAATTAGTAGATTGAGTAGGTGCACACCACTCGCTCCCCTGAAAATTTTGACAAATACTCTCCAGGTGGGGTCATCCACAAAAAAACAAGAATCATCATCATTCGACCACCATCTATCCCAGGATGACATATCAAAAAGAGTGATAGAAAAGTAAAAGAAACTAAAAAGATTACTATGTAAAATATATATATATATATATATATATATATATATATATATATATATATATGTACAACTCAAATAAATAACTTGAAAAAGTCTAATCTAGATGAATAATTAATTTCTAAGTCCTCAGCAATGGCGTCAAAAATTTGTTGCGTCCTAACGCACACGCAAGTGTACGCGATCGTACAAGTAATATAGGATTATAAGTCCAGATATCGTACCCACAAGGACTTGTCGATTAACTATTCACTAAATTGAACTAGTTCTAATTATGTATTCAAGCGGTAAATCTCAAAAGAATATTTATTAACAAAAGTAAAAAGAAGAAGTTAACTAATGAACAATTAACCAAACAAAGAGCAGGTTTTTACGTAATCAATATGATGAAATCGATCTAGAATTATGGATTCGCTAACAATCATGTTAAGTAAGAAATTTCATTGACTTGTTTGTTTATCTAGTTGCTGATTTTGGTGTTGATTTTACAACTATGGTCTTCCAACCCTCTAATTGCCTATCCAAAATAGCATCACAACTACATCGTTGAGCGGGGATGTGTCATCTTATTTGAACGCATTTATATATCTTTCTGTATAAACCAAACAAGACGTTCTAGGTATATTCCTATCCTAGTTGCAAATCTACCCTTTACGTTACAAAAGAGAGGCCTTGCTCCCTATATTCTTTGTTCTATCCCAATGATTCTTCTTCTGAGTTCACAAAAAGATTATAGATTTATTTTAATGGTCGCGAAGCATTATAGTAAGCACAAGAATATAAGAACAACTAATGTGATAAGCAAATAATTGAATTAATCGTCTACTTCAACAATCATATAGTTAGCTACCACAATCCTAGAACGAAAAGTTTAACTCCACATAGACATGGAGCAATTACAATAATTCATCCAAAAAAAACGTAAAAATAAATAATAAAGGAGAAGAAAAGATGAAACCAATATTCTCCGGCCTCCACGGCGGCTCCTAGCTCTTCGTATGTCAAAAGTTCTGTAAAAATTATTTTTATGGGATATTTATAAATATAGAAAAAAGCCTCAAATAAAATAACTGAGTCTAAAATGGACTAGGAAACCAAAACCCAATTGGTTTGGACTGCTGTGTTGCATCGCTGGTCTGTTTTCCTCTTCTCTTCGTGATTGGCCAGGTCTTCAAAAGGGACACGTGTCCTTAATTGAATTTGAATCCAATTGAAAATTTGATCCTTGTATATGATATGAATATAATATTCACTTTAATCCATTAAGCTACATGCTTGATTTCCTTATATGATTTCTCATTTTTAATTCGTTTCTTCTCCAAATATCTTTCTTTTCACATCATTTTAATCCTACAAAATAAAAATACCCAACATAAGAATAATTATAAAATCAATGCTCAAAAATGACAATGAAAAGACTAAATATGAGGCAAATAATAATTAAATATATGTATTTTTGGCCTCACATCACTAAGTTTGAATCATTCTAGGTATGTAGTTAGATCCGAACCCGATTAAAATTTCTATGTATTAAGGTTTAAGATCAATTATTAACTGTAGTAAGAGCTTTCTGTGTGATTTAAGGTCTTAAGAAACCTCTAATACAAAGTTAAGTTGAAATTCCTTCTGTCGATTAAGTTTTCGCATAAGTTCATTCAAGGGTGAACTTCAAATGATCATTTCTCCCATTATATGAAGAGTTACATGGCCAATGACCAACCAAATTAACGGTCTTGGAGTCTTCATTCCAACGCCACCAACCACTCGCCAATCCGAGTTCAGAGTAAAAAGCTATGGGCATTTTATCGAGCATCTATCAGTTTGGCATATTGACTGGTGCCCCACGCCAGACCTAAAATTTCAGAATGATGAAGCTGGTGCATTGACTGGTGCCCCGTGCCCAACCTGGTCCAACGAAATAATTTTTCAGCTTTGACGTATTTCCAAGGGCATTTTGATCCTTTCCCTTTTTATATAACCCCCTTTTTATTAACATAAACCGTTTCTATATCATTTACCTCTCCAAATTCATCAAGGAAATGCGCTCTTTTCTTCTCCAAACTCCCAAGAACCCTAAGGAACAAGAGACTCAAAGCTTAAGGTTTTCTTCAAGGTTCCTTCCTCAAACTCTGAAACCAAAGTACGTAAGAGGAATACCTTTCATGGGGAAACTTGTTCATCCCCATAAGTGAGTCAAAAATTCCATGTTGAGTCATGATTTCAAGTTAGGATTATTTTAAGATGCAAATATTCTAAATGTTGTTCTTGAGTTTTGTTATAACTTTCTTCTATATGCTTTAAGTATTTTGAATTATTCCCCGAGTTAAGGTCGTTCTTGAACTTACACTTAATTTCCATAAACAAGAGTTGGTTTTCACTTAAAGTTTATGACTTGAGGATTTGTATTGAAAGTTGATTTGATGCTTCAATGGGTTTAACCATAGTCTTGTTATAACGTATATTCAAAGGTTGTTAATTTATGAAAAATTTATGAAAACCCTTATGTATTATGCCATGACTTGATAAGTTAAAGAATTTATCGTATCTTTAAAAGTTTAAGCAAGTTATGACGATTTAGAGCTAAGGCTCGCAAAGAAAGATATGTTTCTTGATACGATATTTTAGATACAAGCATGATTTTTAGAAAGCATTTTTAAGACTTATGTTTTGAGCATCTAGTATATATGCTTTGGGAGGACTATTTAGCACCGAGATGAGTATGGTTTTAGACAACACATGCCCCAAAACTACGTTGCCACCGTAGGATAGGATCGTCCATAAATAAGGCAGCTCGTCTATTATTTATAGCCTTCGGGCTCAGCTTTGGGATCCCAATATTATGTTTCATGTTATACCCTATTAAGGTATATGATGGATCTGTCAATGAGGGCAAGTCGTTGGATTCTGGCTATGTGGATATGATGTTGTACTCCATGATGCTCACATGGTTTATGTCGGTTGAAAGAAACTCCCTAAAGGAAAACTTACTTTATTTGAGAAAATATATGATTGGCCGAGGCCACCAGTTTAAAGAGAGTTTTTATGAAGAATTATTTTCAAGTTTTGTTCAGACTTTTGTCATTTATTTTTTAGTCTCAGTTTTAGTTTGACGAATTGTATTAAATTGTCATTGGGCTTACATTTCAAAAAGTTTACTATTTAAGTTGTTACGTGTTTTCAATATTTTTAAATAACTTATTCATTGTACTACTTTAGTCCCGACAGTTTTGCAAGAAAAGGTCAGTAGGTCTTTTGTCCCATATCTCGATACTCATGTCATATATTATGATTTAATTCAAAAGTTTAGTCAACTTTAGTTTTCAGTCCGCTATTAAGTACCAATAGGTTCATAGTATTGACGCTCTTTTTTGCGCTACATCATTGGACGATATGGTGCCAGCTTTCAGATATGCAGGTTTGTGTACAGACTCTTCAGTAGGCACAGGCATCAGCTTGAGGGAGTTCTCATTCTTCCGAGGACATATCAGTATCCCAGTATCCAATTTCTTTTGTTACATAAATATTGAAGTATTTATAATGTAGTAGAGGCTTCATAGACATAGTCAAGTCAAGTCAGTTGTAACCAGTTTTTAAACATTTTATTGTTTCAGTTAATAAAATTTTATATTATTTTATTTCAGCTTTTTTTTCAAAGATTAGCCCATGTTTTCCGGCTTTCGCAATTTGTTTCATTAAAAGTTCATCTTTATTAATTGTATGCCAGGCCAAGTGGTTCTCTCGAGCCACTCGTGGTTTCAAGTGTCAGTTACATCCGGGGTGTAGGCTCGGGGCGTGACAAACTTGGTATCAGAGCACAGAGTTCAAGTGTACTAGGGAGTCTATTGATTTCCACTCACACGCAAGTGTACGTGGTCATCCAAGTAATAGAAACTGGTTAGTCCGGATATCGTACCCAAGAGACTTGTGACTTAGCAAATGCTCTACCTTATTCTTACACAACTTAAATACGCAAGTATGAAAGTAACTCACAGATGATTTTTTGTAGTAATTAACGAATTAAAATAAATTGACAAACTGAATTGCGAATAAGTAATGATTGTTGATTCCAAGTTTAGAGAGAATTCCAGGGTTACAGCTTTATTACACAATCCTAAATAGCAATCACGTGAATTAACTTGTTCATTCACCTACTTGTTGATTCCGGGGTTGATATTACAACTATGGTCTCTCGAGCCACTAGTTGCCTATTAAAAATAGCATCACAACTACATCGTTGAGTGGGGATGTGACATCTTATTTTAAAATTATTTATATTTCTTCCCGTATGAACCAAGCAAGGCGTTCTAGGTATATCTCTATCCTAGTCGCTAACCTACCCCTTACATTATAAAAGAGAGGTCTTGCTCCTTATATTCCTCGGTCTACCTTGTTGATTCCTCTCTCGAGTTCACAACAAGGTTATATGTTTATTTTAATGGCAGCCAAGCATCAAAATACTTAAACAGGAATATAAGAACAACTAATAGTGGTAAACGGACAATCAATTCAAATTCAATACTAAATATTCCTGCGTTTGTAGACGTAACCCCAGAACAAGGGTGCTTAGCCACTCATACTATACGGAAGAACAAAGATAATATTGTTTTCATCCAAAGTATGACTAAGAAAAAGGAAGAAGAAAAGAAACCTAATGGTGAACTCTATTCTTGCCTATTGCTCTCGAAAATAATGACGGACCCCTTCAAAGAACGTACAAGGTTCTATTTATGGGGTTTGCGAAAATAACCCCTTTTATTTCTTGAAATCGGAATAGAAAAAGCTGAAAAATCTGTCGGGATGGCTACTGGCGTGCCGCACCTGAAAGGCGCCAAGATCGCCCTGCAACAGTTTGGGCTGTGGCACGCTGCGCCTGAAAGGCGCCCAGATCAGGCATCAGTAGTTTGGGGTTGGGCGTACTGCGCCATGGATGCGCCTGCCTGGGTTTTCCTTTGGAGCACCGCACCTGGAAGGCGCCAAGTGCTGGCTGCAGTAGTTGTAGGCCTGGGGTGTCGCGCCTGGAAGGCGCCAGGCTGCTCCCAGCCTATTTGTCTTCCTTGTTTGCTCCCAACCATTCCTCTACATCACTTCCATGCTCTACTCTTCCGTTTCATCTTTTCATGGTCATTTCCAGTGTCATTTTGCCTGCAAGTATCTAATCATGTGTCTTAGTGCAACATATACAGATTTTGATCAAAACAAACAATATATAGTAGGTAACGTTCTCAAAACATACGGTAAACATGGGTAAAATACGATAAACGGGCATATAATTATGCCCAACATCACCACCCCACACTTAAACCTTTGTTCGTCCTCGAACAACTCACTATCGTCCATCCTAAGGTTCACCATAAACACCTAGAGAACTTTCCATCCACACTTGTGAATAACTAAACACTTTTAATCATGCTATTGTAGTTCATTAAGCAAGCCAAATTCAAAACCCATTTTAGCTCTTAAGACCTTTCACTTGAAATAACACACCCTCTATAACCGACTCTTTATCACAATATCGGGCCAATATATCTATGTGTGAGCAATGCAAGTAATAACACTAACAAATACAAGTCATGTGTGCCCTCACAATTTAGTATTTCCCCCGTTCATAATCACACACTTTTCCTTTCAAAGGGGGGCACTTTGCATTATTTAAACTCTCATTCTCTCAAAAGATGTTTCCTGCATATCACACCATGTCATAGGCTTGCCCTTGGTGTATAATAAATTCAACAAAGCAATCACATTCATGGAATCAAACGGACTTTCATTTGGTTGTAATGTTGGCTTCGGGACGGGTAGGATATTTCTCGGTACAAAGTTGCTCTTTTCCCTATTGCACATGACACTACATTTCTATTCTTTTCTTCACCCTTCTTTTTAAGCTTCTTCTATGTTCACGCTCTCACGCCTTACAACTCTTTCTATTTATTCTTCGCCCTTGATATGACACATACTTGTTGCTAGCATGACCCTCATTCATATTTTTTTTATTTTTTTGTCAAATTCTTTGGGCATCTAACAACAAGAATGTTACACAATTTGATCGGGCTCTATCTCTTTGATAGTTACTACACTCACCTTCACTTTTTTATCTACCCTCCTCCTTTTGTTCTTCACGTTTAGAAATCATTGTGCACTAGGGAGTTTCATTAGGATCAAATTCATGGGGTATCAACAAAGTGGATAGGCTCATTATGTGGCTTAATCAAATAAATAGGCTTCTAGGCTCAAGGGGGCTTCACTAGTGATAATGTCAAGGTAGGCACAAACAATCGTCAAAGAAATAAACAAATGGGTGTTTTCAAGAAAATGCCTTAATTATGTTCCATAAAATTAATGCTCGTACAATTCACACACACATGGGGCAAGTTCTAGATGATGTTCTATGCAAGAACCAAACAAAAGCTCACACACACATGGCACAATGATACATGTATAGGAATATCACACTTGCATGCTCAAACACAAACATCTTGAGTGCACTCACACAATTAAGCCCATTTTCTACACTTTTTGAGTCTAGTTAAAGAGCCTATGTGTCCCTTGTGAAGTTCTTACTCACTTGCTTGAATTCTTTTGAACTACCCATGACGTCTAGTTAAAGATCCAAGTGGAATTTCTACGTTCCAAAGGACAGGCTTCTACTCCTAATATCATATGACTAATTTTCCCTTAAGACGGTCGTCATCCATCAATCATCGGGACAAGTCATTACTACTACGATGCGTCCTAAGAAAATAAAACTAACATACTAAAACTAACTATCAACTCAACTATCAACTATCAGCTAAAACCAATCACACGACGCCTCATCAACTTCAAGATATAGCAATCAAAAACTAAAGGAAGTACTTCTCCGCCGACTCTCCACCTCACACTTAAAATATGGAACTGTCCTCAGTACTTCAAAAACAAAGTATAAAGGTAAAAAGTGAGAGAAGGAACTCCCTGGGCCTCTAAGCGTCATCCTCATCATCATCAGGAATGAATTCCTGATCCTGGTTTGTTGTTTGATCATCTACCGCCATCAACGCGGTACCCACATCAACCTGTTCGTCGTCCTTATCATCATGAGTGTTGTGTACTGTAGGCTCATTATCATCTAGGGGCTCTTGAAAAGCTGGACCCATCCTACACATGTACATCGCACTCTCTGTCATAGGGTATTTATCATGCAACACCGACATCTCCTTCTCGGTCGCAGGTCGACCACCAATCCTCAATTGCAAATCTGCCATGCCATACATCCTCCCCATCCAACTCTCATCACAAGCGTGTCGGTCAGCATTTGAAAGTATCGGCCCATGTATAACATCTTGGGGCTTTATGTTAGTCACATCCACCAGTTTGCTCACCAACTATGGGGCCTGCGGAGGAACCAAGTCATGCACTTCTTCTTCTACCTCCCATTTCCTAAGGAACCGGGTCACCAATCCCCCATAGCAGTAGCGCCACCTTTTGTTCTCACAAAATTTGACCATATTATGCCTTAGTACTAACGCTGTATTGATCGGCATCCCCTTCATGAGCATATATACCAATACAACCCTATCTTTAGTCACCTCGGTGGTGTGTGAGCAAGGGAGAAGAGTACTACACACAATTTTTAGCCACACTCTTGCCTCCTGGTTGAAGTAAGCATAGTGGAGGGTGGAATGTCTCTGCGTATCTTTTGTCCTTTCCCATCGAGATATGGAGTCTACCCCATAAAGTGTGTGGCGTATGTCTCTGTATGGCGGGTGCTCCTTCATTGTCAAGTACGGTGTTGCATCCATGTGAGGTGTGCCTAAGAAATCATTTGGCAATCGCGTGGTGAACCGGACAACCTTCTCGCAAATCCCAACCTTTTGACTTTGGCCTTCCCCTGTCTACCTGTTCGCATAGAATTCCCTCACCATAGTGAGGTTGCAATCCCCTTGGTCCTGGAATATGTACTGAAGGCCCAATCTGTGGACCATCGCATGGATTTATGGGAATTTTGCTTGCAACCAGTCTTCATTAACATGCTCATCTAGGTGATATTTGGCTTCCTTTTGGGTCTCAAACTAGTATTTCCCCCTCATAATCACTTCTCTCATTCCAAATTTACGAAAGGGTGCCTGCGGGTTTGTAGGGGTTGTCGTACCGGATGATTCCCCTTTTTGGGGCCTTTTGCCTCCAGTGCCTTCAGTGACCTGTTTCTTTCCTCGTGGTGGCATTGTACCTACAATACACAGATTACACAAATCAGCCCAGTACAATGAGATCTAGCAAAATTAGTGTCTTTCATAGGATCATGATAACCCCACACTAATTTCGCTAGCAATGGTGTCCATAGGTTGCTAATCATGAGGTACTCAGACTTCCCTCTTTTAACACAATTTGTATTTTGTCAACCTAAGACACCACATCCACCAAAACGTTTACACAAGTTCATTTCATAAAATTTCTCAAGGATTCTCTACCTTTTTCAACATTTAACATTATTCAAGGTCACCCCTCAATTATTTGCACTACACATTCATGTGATTTTTCATGAAATTTTTAGGGTGACCCATCTCTTTCTACTACTCATTATGCCTTCCATAAATCAAGACCCAACACAAAATAAGAGACAGAATTCGAAATCCACCACATTAATGAAACTACGAACAATAATCTTCTTTTGTGGGTGGATTTTTAAGCTTTGAAGCTTTTATCAATGGTGAAAAAAAATATTAACTTCTTCCAACAAGATAACAAATATAAGACCAACCAATCTTGAATGTGAAAAGCATAAAGAGGAAGTAGAAAGCATTAGAAAGTAAAGGGAGAAATTACCTTGAGAAGTTATGGATTTTGTTGGAGCTTTGGGGAAGAAAACAATGGAGGAAAAGAGGAAATTTTTGGGAGAAAAGGGGAGTGGGGAGGCGCTCCTTGTAAATAATGAAGAGAGATTTAGGCAAAGGTTGTCTTTTAAAAGACCTTTTGGTCAAGATTTTGGGTCTTGGGTCGGTTGACCCTTGACCCTTGACCGAGTCCGCTGCCCGAAGCACTATAGGGCACCGCACCTTGATCGCGCCAGAAGAAGCCCGCAGTAGTTTTGCCCGAGGTGCATTGCGCCAGTGTAGTGCCCCCTAGGAACTCTCATGGCGTGGTGTGCTAGAAAGGCGCCAATAGCAGCTCATGGTAGTTTGGTCCCTGGGGCGGCGCGCCAGAGCTCCACCAGACCCCTGAACTCAAATTTTGTGGTACTTACCTCTTTTCGTGCATCCGCGGCTGGCACCTTTCTTTTTCTCCCTACAAAAACAACAAACAATAAGAAAAATGGTGGGTTGCCTCCCACCTAGCACCTTAGTTTTGGTCGTGTCACGACTCATATTTTTGCATTTTTAACATTTTTGTCCTAAACTATTACAATACAATCGTGGGTTCCCCCCCCCCCCACAGCGCCTGATTTAAAGTCGTGGTATGACGCACCCTCAAAGATCACTCATCTGACAGGGTGATTGAGGTTTTCTCCATGTCCACATATTCAGACCAAAAGTGCTTCACCCTTTGACTGTTCACCAAGAATGTAACCATGTCGCCGATATTTCGGAGTTCAACTGCGCCATGCGGAGTCATCCGCACTACCTCAAATGGTCCAGACCACTTAGACTTAAGCTTTCCGGGGAAAAGCTTCATCCTTGAGTTGAATAAGAGGACTTGTTGGCCAGGTTCAAATGAGCGCGGAAGGATATGCTTGTCATGCCACCTCTTCATCTTCTCCTTGTAAAGCTTGGCATTCTCATAAGCCTTCAAACTAAACTCATCGAGTTCGTTAAGCTGCATTTGCCTTTTTTGCCCTGCCAGTTCGTCATCCAGATTAAGCTTCTTTATAGCCCAATAGGCTTAGTATTCCAACTCGACTGGTAGATGACAAGACTTACCATAAACAAGCCGATACAGAGAAGCTCCAATGGGTGTTTTGTAAGTAGTTCTGTACGCCCACAGTACATCATCCAACTTCTCAGCCCAATCCTTTCTCTGTGCATTAATGGTCTTCTCCAGAATCTGTTTCACTTCCCGATTAGACATCTCAACATGCCCGCTCATTTGGGGGTGATATGTCGTACTCACCTTGTGACGCACCCCATACTTTGCTAACAACTTACTGAACCAATTGTTGATGAAATGCATCCCACCATCACTAATAATAGCTCGTGGAGTGCCGAATCTTGTAAATATGTTCTTCTTAACAAACTTCAGCACTACCTTTGCATCATTGGTGGGAAGGGCGACTGCTTCTACCCACTTTGACACATAATCCACCGTAACAAGTATATACTTATTTTCGAATGAAGGTGGGAAGGGCCCCATGAAGTCAATTCCCCGTACATCAAAAATCTCCACCTCAAGGATATTCTGCAGAGGCATCTCATGCCTTCTTGATATAGTTCCGGTCCTCTGACATTGATCACAACTCTTGACGAAGGTTGCCGCATCTTTGAATATAGTGGTCCAATAGAAGCCCGACTGTAATATTTATGTGTAGTGCGCTCTCCTCCATGATGTCCCCCATAAGGAGAAGAATGACAATTCTCTAAGATCTCCCTCACTTGACTTTCTGGAATACATCTTCTAATTATCTGATCCAGACCCTGCTTGAACAAATAAGGCTCATCCCATAGATAGAATCGAGAGTCATGATACAACTTCTTCTTTTGTTGTGTAGTGGCTTCCGGGGGATAAACCCCACTCACAACTAGATTGACCAGATCAGCATACCATAGAAGCTCAGCAATACTAAGGGCTAGGAGTTGCTCATCTAGAAATTTTTCTCTAATATGTCCTTCATTGGGCACATGAGACCAATCTTCAAGTCTAGACAAATGGTCAGCCATTTGGTTCTCTGTGCCCTTTCGGTCCTTTATCTCCAAGTCGAACTCATGCAATAGCAAAATTCACCCAATGAGTCTTGGCTTTGCATCCTTCTTGCTGAATAAGTACCGGATAGCAGCATGATCCGTGTATACAATCACCTTTGTTCCCACAAGATAGGAGCAAAACTTGTCAAAAGCAAAAACTAGTGTCGGCATCTCCTTCTCCGTAACTGTGTAGTTCATCTGAGCTGAATCAAGAGTCTTACTCGCATAGTAAATGGAATGAAATACCTTGTCGACTCTCTGCCCCAGCACAACTCCAACCGCAACATCACTCGCATCACACATAAACTCAAAGGGTAGCTCCCAATTTGGAGCAATCAATATAGGAGCTTCAATCAAGCGCTTCTTCAGATTTTCAAATGCCTTTACACAACCATCATTGAACTCATACTTCACCTTTTTTTCTAGCAACTTGCACATTGGCCTGGATATCTTGGAGAAGTCTTTGATGAACTGTCTGTAGAATCCTACATGTCCAAGAAAACTACGAACCCCTCATACAGATACTGGAGGTGGTAGTTTCTCAATAACCTCTATCTTCGCGCGGTCCACTTCGAGCCCGATATTTGACACTTTATGGCCAAGGAGAATGCCTTCCATGACCAAAAGGTGGCACTTCTCCCAATTAAGCACCAGATTCGTCTCTTCACATCTCGCAAGGACCCTATCAAGATTTTGCAAACAAGTATCAAATGACTTACCAAACACTGAGAAGTCATCCATGAATTTTCCACAATCTCCTCCACTATATCAGAGAAGATAGCCATCATACACCTCTGAAATATAGTCGGCGCATTGCGAAGCCCAAAGGGCATACGCTTGCAAGCATATGAGCCATAAGAACAAGTGAACGTCGTCTTCTCTTGATCTTCAGGTGCTATGACTGTTTGATTGTAGATAGAGTATCCATCAAGAAAGCAGAAGTATTCCTGGACAGCTAACCGATCCAACATTTGATCAATGAAGGGAATGGGATAGATCTTTGCGGGTGGCTTCATTCAATTTTTTATAGTCCATACAAATTCTCCACCCAGTGACTGTACGTGTTGGGATCAGCTCATCCTTATCATTCTTTATCACAGTCATCCCCCCTTTCTTGGGGACATATTGCACCGGGCTGACCCACTTGCTATGTGAGATAGGAAAAACAATACTTGCGTCTAGCCACATGATAACCTCCTTTTTTTCAGTACCTCCTTCATAAGAGGATTCAGTCTCCTATGATGTTGTTCCATGGGCTTGTACCCCTCCTCCATATATATCTTGTGCATGCAGAATAATAGGTTGATCTCATGAATATCAGATATCTGCCACCCAATTTCTCTCTTCCTTATTCGCAATACTGCTAGTGCTTCCTTAACCTGTACTTCATTCAACCCGGCTGCTAAGATTATCAGAACCGTATCATCTTCGCCCAGATATGCATACTTCAAATGCGGTGGAAGTAGATTCATATCCAGCTTCGGGGCTTCTTCAATAGACGGCTTGGGAGGAGGCCCCAATGGTCTATTAAGAGGCTCGAATATAGTAGTACTGGACAATGCACAAGCTGACTCCAATCATTGAATCATCTCATGTGATGCTCCATCTCTGTATAAATCTGTCCCTGTGAGGGCTCTCTCCAATGGATCTAAAGAAGTGATGAGGGGTACCCTTGAGTCTATCTCTACCACAGTAATAGTCGATAAGTCCTCATATAGTTCAGGCAACTTCATTGCCTTGTATACATTGAAGACTTCCACCTTGTCATGTGTTCTCATGGTGAGCTGCCCTGCTGCCACATCAATCAATGCTCTCCCTGTAGCCAATAGCGAACGTCCCAAAATAAATGGAACTTCTGGGTCTGGCTCAAAGACCAAGATCACGAAGTCCACGGGAAAGATCAACAAACCAATTTGCACCAATACATCTTCTATAATGCCCTCAGGTCTAGCCAAAGATCTGTCTGCAAGCTGCAGAACAATTGTAGTGGGGCGAGGACCATCCAACCCCATCTTCTTGAAGACTGAAGATGGCATAAGGTTAATACTTTCCCCAAGATTGCATAGTGCTCGAGCTATAACCTTTTGGCCAATAGTGATCTCAATAATAAAACTTCTCGGTTCACTTCGGTGGGCAACCTATTCTAAATTTGAGAAGTGCATACCTCCGTAAGAGCAACTGTGGCATATTCAGTCAGCCTATTCTTGTTTGCCACAATGTCCTTGATATATTTCGCATACTTTAGGACTCCCTGAAGAACATCTATGAGTGGGAGGTTAAGGTGTACCTGCCTCTAGAGGTCAAGAAATTTCTTGAATCTGACCTCCTCTCTTTGTTTTATCAACTTCTGTGGAAAAGGTGGAGGAGGATTTACAATAACTTCATCTCCTTTCACCTCAGTCTCAGTCCCAGCTTTAGCCTTTTCGGATGCAACTTCAACTACCTTGGGATATGTTTGCTTTGGTGCCAACTCTTTCAGCTCCAACCCACTTCTAGTAGTGACTGCATTCAACTGCTTTGGATTTGGGTCAGTATCGCCTGGAAGACTACCCTGAGGTCTCGCATTTTGTGCTCCAGCTAGCTTCTCCATTTGCTTCTCTAAATTCTGGATGGCGGTTGTGTGATCCTTGGTAGTTGCCTCAAATTTTGCTTCACTTTTAGCTTGGCTCTCCATGATAGATTTCAGTATGTCTTCGATGTTGCTAGGTATGACCGCAGGCTTATTTTTTCCAGCAAACTGTTGATTCTGTCCTTGTGGCCTGAATTGATTCTGGCCTTGGTTGTTCTCATATGACAAATTTTTTAGTAGATTTGCATTGTATGCATTCCCATAATTCTGATTTCCACCTCTTTGAGCATACCCAAAAAAGTTCACAGAGTCTGAATTTGCTGCACAATCATCCGATAGATGATCACCACCACAGGTGTCACAAAACTGAGCAGTTGCTGGTTGAACTGCATTAACCTGCGCATGATTATTTCCCAGACCAATTTGTTGAGAACAGTAGCTATGTTGCTCATCTGATTAGCCATAGACTCCACCTTGGCAAATAAAGCCGTGTTGGAATCTACCTCAAGCATTCTGGCAAGCTTCTTAGGTGTAGCTCTACTAACGTCACTGTTCCATTCTGAATTGCTCTGCTGATGATGAGGGCATGACATGAGGAGGGTCTTAAATCGCTCCTAAGTTGTGTAGAGATTTTCACCATCCTTCTTCATGAAACTCAGAATCTCACTCCTCAGCCTGGTTGTCTTCCCGGAGGGAAAGAAATGCGTCAAGAATTTTTGGGCCAACTCATCCCATGAAGTGATGGAATTAGGCGGTTCTGCTTTCAACCATGTCCTCGCTTCCCCAAGTAGAGAAAACAGAAATAATGACATCCTCACGTAGTCCACTGTGATTCCTATTGGAACAAACGTGTCACAGATTTCTAAAAAATTCTGAATGTTTGTCTGCGGGTCCTCGTGTGATAAGCCCGTGAACTGGTAATTGGTGTGAAAAAGTTGCATCATACTCTGTTTTAGCTCAAACCTACCACCCGGTGCGGGTTTCAGCATATTGTTGGTGACATTGGTAAGAGTGGGATTGCCACATCGCGCACTGGCCTTGGTGCTGCCATTTCTGCGATAACAACTTCGGGTTGTTCAACTAACGGGATTGTCTCCTCAGCCACTGCCTGAAACTTAATAGGATAAAGAGTTGTTGCCCTTCTCCGTTGATGAAATAGTCTTTCAGGCTCGAGGTGTGGCTCAACCAAATCTGTATTCCTTTCCCGTTTGTTGACAGCTCAAAATTTGTACCTACAGATTTTACCAAAAGCTAAGATCAAGTGGTCAATACCTGAATAATAAATTTGTATAAGAAAAATTAGAAATTTGCTAATTTCTAAGTCCCCAGCAACGGCGCCAAAAACTTGTCTGTTGATTTCCACTCACACGCAAGTGTAAGTGGTCGTCCATGTAATAGGAACTGGTTAGTCTGGATATCATACCCAAGAGATTTGTGACTTAGCAAATGTTCTACCTTATTCTTACACAAATTAAATACGCAAGTATGAAAGTAACTCACAGATGATTTTTTGTAGTAATTAACAAATTAAAATAAATTGACAAACTAAATTCTGAATATGTAATGATTGTTGATTCCAAGTTTAGAGAGATTCCAGGTTTACAACTTTATTACACAATCCTAAATAGCAATCACGTGAATTAACTTGTTCATTCACCTAGTTGTTGATTCTGGGGTTGATATTACAACTGGGGTCTCTCAAACCTCTAGTTGCCTATTCAAAATAGCATCACAACTACATCGTTGAGCGGGGATGTGATATCTTATTTTAAAAGCATTTATATTTCTTCCCGTATGAACTAAGCAAGGCGTTCTAGGTATATCTCTATCCTAGTCGCTAACCTACCTCTTACGTTACAAAAGAGAGGTCTTGCTCCTTATATTCCTCGGTCTACCTTGTTGATTCCTCTCTCGAGTTCACAACAAGGTTATATGTTTATTTTAATGGAGTTCAAGCATTAAAATACTTAAACAGGAATATAAGAACAACTAATAGTGGTAAACGAACAATCAATTCACATTCAATACTAAATAGTCATGCGTTTATAGCCGTAAGCCCAGAACAAGGGTGCTTAGCCACTCATACTACAACGAAGAACAAAGATAATATTGTTTTCATCCAAAGTATGACTAAGAAAAAGGAAGAAGAAAAGAAACCTAATGGTGAACTCTATTCTTGCCTATTGCTCTCAAATATAATGACGGACCCCTTCAAAGAACGTACAAGGTTCTATTTATAGGGTTTGGTAAACTAACCTTTTTTCCTTCTTGAAATTGGAACAGAAAAAGCTAAAAAATCTATCGTGATGGCTGTTGGCATGCCGGGCCTGAAAGGCGCCAAGATTGCCCTGAAGCAGTTTGGGCTCTGGCGCGCTGCGCTTGAAAGGTGCCCGGATCAGGCATCAGTAGTTTGGGATCAGGCGCGCTGTGCCATGGATGCGCCTGCCTGGGTTTGCCTTTGGAGCCAGCGCCTGGAAGGCGCAGGCTTCTCCCAGCCTATTTTTCTTCCTTGTTTGCTCCCGACCATTCCGCTACATCACTTCCATGTTCTACTCTTTTGTTTCGTCTTTTCATGGTCATTTCCCGCGTCATTTTACCTGCAAGTATCTAATCATGTATCTTAGTGCAACATATAATGATTCTGATCAAAACACACAATATATAGTAGGTAACATTCTCAAAACATAAGGTAAACATGGGTAAAATACGATAAACGGGCATATAATTATGCCCAACATCACCGTGTCAGTAGGATCTTGTTTATAGTTATGAGGGCCCCACTTCTATAAATGAGGGAGTACGAGCATTTAAGAAAAGTTTCTCATTGTTTGTTACTCTATATCATGCAATAAAGGTGTCCCCTACGAAACTTGTGCAAATTCGTGCATTTCTCCAGATTCCTCCAACTACGCCTCATCTTTGAGGTGGTAGAAGCAGTAAATCTCAAACCCCTATCAAGGTGATTTTCTCATATAGAGCCCGCAGAAAGGTAAGAGGTTGCGCAAGGGCTTGAGAGGAGCCCATTAGTGCATTTACGTCCATCGATTTAAAAGATTGTACCCTTATTCTTATGAATCATGCATTTAAGACTGTAATTGGAGCAGTGTGTGTGAACGGAAGTTGTGCTTATAGACTGTAATTAGATAGACTGTAAGATTAAGACTCACTATTTATCCTAAGGTTGTAGAGAACTAGTGTTTCTTGATTCTCATCTGGTATCTATAAAGTCATTATAGTATGTGAGAAGTTGTGCGGCCCTCTAAGATGAGTGTTAGATTCTAAGTTTGAATTATGAATGATCACCAAGGTAGAAAGAATGTTTACTTGGGGTGGTAATGCAAACTTTGTGGAAGTGGATCTATTAGGCTTTATATGGCATGTGGAAGAGCTTAAGTTGATAAATTATGAGGAGTAGGAGTATGTAAGGCTGATTATATGTGGACTAGAGATGAAATAGTGAATTGTGGCTAAGTAAATGGATACAAAAGATCCTTAAGATTATAAAGAAATAGTGGAACCCGAGGTAGTTGTGGTTGAATAAGATTATAAGTTTGAAAATGCTATGTGTGATTAGTTAGTACCCTTGAGTGTCTAAGTGTGGAGAAAGAGTAAGATGAGGTTTTCATTATGTGTAATAGTTAGAAGGGGGTTTTATAGTGTGACTCTGTGTGGAAGTTCGTGAGATGGTTTTATTAATAGGCATGAATGTCGTGTCAATGTAGATGTGACCATTGAATTATGAGACTAGAAAATCCTTGATTTGAGCTTGAGGAATAGTTGCTTGAGGTGGTAAGAAGGAGTAGTGATCAACGAAATGGAAGTTTTGAGTTAGGATTGATTATGGGAGGAACAAGCAGTTAGATCGACCTCTTGTGGTTTATATACCCTTGTGAGAATATTAATTTAAAAAGTATTGAAGTGTAGCATTCAGGATAAGGAGCATAGTTGATAAGTGTTTCTAAGCTTAAAGGCTTTCAGGTGTATAGTCGAAGGCGGGAATACTCTTAGCCCTGTGTGTAGCACACCCCTATTTCATGTCTTGTAACTTTTGTCCTAATGGAACCTACAACTAAGCTTATGCCCCTAAGTATTTCTTCATGTTCATGCACCATTTTATTCCATGAACTCATGTATTATGCTATATCCACTATATCCACACTCATAATCTATGCTCTTGCATATTTTAATAGTTGGTTGCCAACCCTCATTGTTAGCACAGTTCAGTCCTAATTGATGGATCTAGTTCTAAACAGCCGATAGAGATCAGTTCTACTCAGCTCATTCATCTTCCTCCTAAAGCGAAGTTCACCAATCGAGGATGAATAATCTCAAGGGGATATATTGTTACACTCCAAACTTTCGTGCTAAGTTTAAATCATTCTAGATATGTAGTTAGACCCGAACCCGATTAAAATTTCTATGTATTAAGGTTTGAGATCAATTCTTAAGTGTAGGAAGATCTTTGCTTATGATTTAAGGTTTTAAGAAACCTCTAGTACAAAGTTAAGTTAAAATTCTTCCTGTCGAATATCGGATTTGGCCAGTGCAAAGATAATCATTGATGCTGGGAGTTTGGATAACATAGCGTCCACGGAGATGGTAGATCAGTTGGGGCTGAAGCTCTTTTAAGTAAGGGCCTCATCCAGAGCCCAATCGAATTAGATCAAAAAGGGCATGAGCGACGGGCCCTATGTTGAGTAAGGGGGAGAAGGTGCCCCTTCTATTAAGTTAGAGCTAGGAAAGTTAAAGCAGGACGTCTGGTGTGATGTCACACTAAGATGTTTCGTTTCCATTTTTTTGGTTAAAAGCAACGCATAAGTTTTAGCTCATAGGTGGTTCGTTTTGAAGTGACTTCATCTATATGTTTAACCCATGTGTGTACTACTCCTCCATGTTGGGGTAAGACTTATAGTGGTATAAAAAGGCCTCCATAACCTCCCAATCATCAGCCACCTTTTCATGATTGCCAAACAACGAAAAGTTAATAAGACTTCTTGATAGATCACGTTCGTGGGAATGTAGGAGCCCACAGCACCGATCTTCAAACTGATAAACCAACCTTTCACTTCTCATATGGGGAATCATCCACATGAGGACCAGAAGATGGCATCCTCTTGCCACTAACCTTGCTTTATATCTCTCAATCTCCCCACTTGGCTGGAATTTCACTGTGTTTTCAAATGCTCCACAAGCCGCTATATTAGTGGCGCATAAACTATGTTCGTCAACCAAGTTTGTTCAGTGGTCATAAGCTTATTAATCTGACCCAAATTGCGCCAATTCCATTTCACCGGATTGAAAGAGCCATCAATCACTATGATCTCTTTCTTAGAAAAGAAATTGCGTAAATTCTTTTTTTCTCCCATGCTTTCCGTTGGTTGTTCATTACTCATTACATGAAAGAAATTGAAGATGGAATTGTGGAAATTTTCTTTTGTATTAAGGCTGAAACTTAACATGTATTATAAGACCCATAATCTTTCCTAGGAACAGCTTCTACGACGGTAGGCATAAGCATAAGTTCATTCAAGGGTCAACTTCAAATGATCATTTCTCCCATTATATGAAGAGTTACATGGTCCATGACCCACCAAATTAAAGGTCTTTGAGTCTTATTTCCAACGCAACCAACCACTCATCAATCCGAATTTGGAGTAAAAAGCTACGGGTATTTTATCGAGCATCTATCAGTCTGGAACATTGACTGGCATCTCGCGCCAGACCTAAAACTTCAGAATGATGAATCTGGTGCATTGAATGGCGCCCCATGCCTGACCTTATCTGACGAAATAATTTTTCAGCTTTGACGTATTTTCAAGGGCATTTTTGTCCTTTCCCTTTTCATAAAACCCCTTTTGTATTAACCTAAACCGTTTCTATATCATTTACCTCTCCAAATTCATCAAGGAAGTCCACTCCTTTGTTCTCCATACTCCTAAGAACCCTAAGGAACAAGAGACTCAAAGTTTAAGGTTTTATTCAAGGTTCCTTCCTCAAACTCCGAAACCAAGGTACATAAGAGAAATACCTTTCATGGGGAAACATGTTCATCCCCATAAGTGAGTCAAAAATTCTATGTTGAGTCATGATTTTAAGTTAGGGTTATTTTAAGATCCAAATATTCTAAGTGTTGTTCTTGAGTTTTGTTATAACTTTCTATATGCTTTAAGTATTGTGAATTATTCCCCGAGTTAAGGTCGTTCTTCAACTTACACTTAATTTTCAAAAACAAGAGTTGGTTTTCACTTAAAGTTTATGACTTGGGAATTTGTATTGAAAGTTGATTTCATGCTTCAATTGGTTTAACCATAGTCTTGTTATAAAGTATATTCAAAAGTAGTTAATTTATGAAAGTTTAACCATAATCAGGATCAGTATCGTAATAAAATAACCATAAATAAAAGTCTACCTATAGTCCCACGGACGCCCATACATCCGAGAAACACATACAAGTGAAAACAAACCCTCTGGCATCCCATAATACCGGAGCGTACACTGAGCAAACAGCAAACAAGGGTGGATTCGAACACAATATGCATGATGTGATATAATATATTAAAACCAAGTGATAGTAGTACCGTATGTTCCCCCCCTCCAGTACTTATAGGGCCCAATAGAGGCATGATCCATGGAATGGATGCCCCTGAGTACCTTAACTCCATCGTACACTCCTCCTCCGGCACTCGCAACACGTAGCCCTTGGTCCGGATTGGCAAGGTTCATGGAGGTATACTCGTAGACCACATACTAAATCTCATAATCTCAAAATAACCGTCTGGAGTGTAGCCGGATCCAAATAAGTCACAAGACCTCAAAAATGCACGCTCAGGGTTCTACCCGGGTCTAAATAAGTGAATCAAGTCTCAAAAATTCCAACAAGGGTACTCGGATATAACCAGGTCTAAAATAGTAGTAAAAGCAATCTATTGCTCGGTCCGACTGAGTATAATAGTATAGTTTTAATAGGAAAAACTGTAATATAATCATCTTTTTAACTCCTTTTACCCCAAGAAGATCAATGGAAACGATTTCAAACCCCTATCTAACTATTTCTTACTTAAAATGGGCCCTCGAGGCCATGCAAGGCTTATAAAACCAACAATAGTAGGCCCGAAGCCAAAACTATAGTAAAACAAGTGAAAGAACTCTTTATATGCATGATAATGGCATGCTCAAACACAAGCAGTAGCCCAACGGCTCACAATCAACCTATCAGCCCTTCGTATGCTCAAATCGCTTTACAGCAAAAATAACCATCTCTATAATAACAGTATCGATGTCCGGGACTCATGGACATTCCAAAATAATCCACCATCTATGGTCCAGAGTCAGAAACAAGGCCACACAAGACCAAAAGGATGATACTATTAACTACCACGAATACTACAGCCAATGGGGCAAAAAAAAGACGGACATAAAGAAGCGGACAAGGTCTGGGGTACCAAGCTAATAAACCCAACCCAAGGATGCTAATTAATACAATTATATCTTATATATGCAAAGTCTAAAAGAGTTAAACCGTAATATACCTATCATCCGAGGGAAAGCTGTTAGAACGACGATGTTCAAGCCCTAACTGCTCCGAGAAGCTCCAAAACAAAATCAAACTCGAATTCGGGCTTGAATAACTTGACGTAGATAATAAATTTTATTTTGGTGATCAAATATAGATTTGAAAGTATTCCACCAAAATAAATTCTCCTCCGACGTATAAATGCAAATTTATAGAGCGTGCCATGAAGCTTGTGAAGTCGTGTCTTGAGATGGTGAAAAAATGTGACACATGTGACTATATGATACTAGCGGTGGAAAGACAAAACACTAAGTGTCCATATGCTGCACCTTATTAATGCTCATAGGCACCTTTCAGGTATGTATATATACATGTTGTAATAATAGGGTAGCATCTTATACTTGTTGGAAAAAGAAAAACATTAAGAAATTTGCACTGAAATGAAGAACACGACACAAATTTAAAAAGCATTTAGCATGGTGATGGTTTAAATCCATTTAAAGTAATTAATACACATAAACATCTATATATTACATATAATGATTAATGGGGATATAGGTGGCAGCATTCAATTATTCAATTCACTTGTTGTCCACCCCCTTCACCTCCACATGGAGGGGAGGTGGCAACACCAAAAATATTTCTGTCTCATTACATAAGTATTCGGGTATTGTGTATGTTCGTGATAAAATATATATAACTTTTGAATATATCACAGTTATTAGAAAATTATTTTGAATAAATCCTTCTATATATAATAATAATTTTTTTGTACATAACTAGACTTACTATCTCCGTTAAAATATTAATAACTTATAAAACTCTTGTAAAATAGATACATACACAAATATATCGTAACAAAATTATTTTTCATATATATTTAAAATATTTTAAGAAGGAAATAAAAATAAAACTTGCATCAAACGAGGAAACCTCATCCTCAAAAATACTACGACACCTCAAATCAGGATCGACCTTCCCACAAAGTCAGTTGAGATCATACGATGGCAAATGACTATCGCACGATTTTGATGACTCAACTCTTAAGACTCAGCTCTAAAATAGGAAAACGACCATAATGACCAATTGAACGGCCAGGGCATTGAACCACCGGTCCCAGCAGGCCATAAATGACTTGAGGCCGCTACAGGTAAGCTCTAACAGTACAAGAAAAGCATAAATACGGGAATGACCAGAACGGTCATTACATCATCCACTGCTAAAAAGGACTTTTTTCCTTGAAAGTCAAGGACAAGGAAGTACTTGAAGGCTCAAACAGCTGCGAATATTGAGCCTGCATATCTCTCTTGGTCTCTCAGGTAGCCTCCTCAACTGGATGGTGCCCCCACTGAACCTTAACAACCGGAATCTCCCTGGACCTCAATCTCCAGACATCTCTGGCCAAAATAGTTGCTGGCTCCTTAACAAAGGCCAAACTCTCATCCAACAGAACCGAATCCCACTACAACACATGAGACTCGTCTGGAACATATCGCTGAAACATCGACACATAGAAAATTGGATGCATAGATGAAAACATCTGAGGCAAAGCTAACATGTAAGCAACACTATCAACCCTCTGAAGAATCTCAAACGGTCCAACACACCTGGGGCTAAGTTTGCCCTACCTACCAAATCTCATCATGCCTTTCATGGGACATACATGGAGGAACACCAAGTCACCAACACTAAACTCCAAGGCACGAAGTCTACAATCAGCGTAGCTCTTCTGCCTGCTCTGAGCTGCCAGAAATCTATCATGAATCACTCGTACTCAATCTAAGGAATCACGAAGCAAATCTATACTCTGCAGCCTAGACTCTAACCCATTAAACTAACCAACTGGCAATCTGCAATGCTTACCATACAAAGCCTCCAAAGGTTCCATGCCAATACTCAAATGAAAACTATTATTATAAGCAAACTCGGCCAAAGGCACAAACTGATCCCAAGAACCTCTAAAGTCAAGACCACAAGCCCGAAGCATGTCCTCCAAGACCTGAATAGTCCTCTCAGACTGGCCATCTATATGATGGTGGAATTCGATACTAAGCTGAACCTCTATACCTAAATCTCGCTGAATAGCCCTCCAAAATTGAGATGTAAACTGAGTACCGTGATTTGAAATGATAGAAGTTGGGACCCCATGTAACCAAACAATCTCACGAAGGTAGATCTGAGCTAACTTCTCTGCACTATAAGTAGTATGAATCGGCAAGAAGTGCACTGACTTAGTCAGCCGATTAACAATCACCCAAATAGAGTTGAAACTCCTAGAAGTACGTAGCAACTCAACTATAAATTCCATAGTAATCCCTTCCCACTTACACTCAATAATGGGAAGTCGCTGCATTAAACCACAAGGTCTCATGTTCTCGAACTTCACCTGCTGACAGTTCAAACACCGAGATACAAACTGCACTGCGTCCCACTTCATACCACTCCACCAGTAAAGCTATATCAAATCTCTATACATCTTGGTTGCGCCATGATGGATGGAATACTTAGAACAATATTCCTCATAGAGAATCAACTGAATCAAATCACTAACACTCAGAACACATAAACGACTATCAAACCTCAGAACACCATCTGAATCTAGAGTAGCCCGGCTGACCTCACCCTGAACAACCTGATCACGAAGGTCATCCAATTGCTTAACCTCAAACTGATGACTCTAAATCTGATCAACCAAGTTAGAACGAACCTCAACACTAGCAAGAACTCTGCTAGGATCTGACAAGCCAAGACTAATCAAACGGTTAGCCAAGGACAGGATGTCCAAGGCCAACGATCGCTCTGAAACTGAAAGTGAAGCTAGGGTACCCATACTTACCGCCTTCTAGCTCAAGGCATCCGCTACCACATTTCCCTTCCCCGGATAATACAGAATAGTAAAGTTATAGTCCTTTAGTAGCTCAATCCATCTCTTCTACCTCGAGTTCAACTTTCGCTGACTCGTAATGTACTAAAGTCTATGGTAATCAGTAAAGATTTCAGAGTGAACCCCATATAAGTAGTGCCTCCAAATCTTGAGCGCAAAGACTACCGCCACCATCTCTAAGTCATGAGTGGGGTAGTTGTGCTCGTGAACCTTCAGTTGTCTCGATGCATATGTTATCACACGACCTTGCTGCATCAATATATAACCCAGACCAACCCCTGAAGCATCACAATATACCAAGAAACTCTGACCTTCAACTGGCAAAGTTAACACTGGAATTGAAGTCAACAAGGCCTTAAGCCTCTAAAAGCTATCCTCGCACAGATCTGACCACTGAAATGGGACATACTTCCTAGTCAGCCTAGTAAAAAATGCTACTATGGAAGAAAACCCATTGTTGAACCTTCTGTAGTACACTGCTAACCCAACAAAGATGCGAACCTCGATAGGAGTAGTAGGTCTCGGCCAATCATGAACTGCTAAAATCTTACCCGGGTCTACTATAATCCCATCCTTAGTCACCACGTGCCCTAGGAATACAACTGACTCAAGCAAAAACTCGCACTTTGAGAATTTGGCATAAAGTCAATGATCTCTCAAAGTTTAGAGTATAACCCTCAAGTGTTTCTCATGCTTATCTCTACTCCGCAAGTATATTAGGATATCGTCTATGAAAACTATCACAAATGAGTCCAAGTAAGGCTAAGCACCCTGTGCATCAAGTCCATGAAAGTTGCGGGGGCATTAGTCAACCCAAAAGACATCACCTGGAACTCATAGTGGCCATAACGTGTCATGAATGCTGTCTTAGGGATGTCCTCCGCCCTAACCCTCAACTGGTGGTAGCCTGACCTCAAATCTATCTTCAAAAAGATGGCCAAACCCTAAAGCTGATCAAACCAATCATCTATGCGCGGTATCAGATACCCATTCCCCACATACCCATTCCTCACATTCACCTTTTTCAGCTGCCAATAATCAATACACATCTGCATCGACCCTTCCTTCTTCTTCACAAATAGAACAGGAGCACCCTATGGTAATACACTCGGCCTAATAAAATCCTTAGCTAACAAGTCCTGGAGCTGCTCCTTAAGCTCTCTTAACTCAGCTGGAGTCATATGGTAAGGAGAAATAGAAATGGGCCTGGTACTTAGCTCTAACTCAATAGCAAAGTCGATATCTCTCTCAAGTGGAAGGCTTGGCAGGTCGGTAGGGAACATATCTAGGAAATCTCTAATCACAGGAATTGACTCAGAGGAAGAAGGGTCGATACTAGCATCCCGGACATATGCTAGATAAGCTAAACACCCGCGAGAAATCAACTTCCTAGCTCGAATATAAGATATGATCCCATATGGTGCGCGACTGACAGAACCCTGCCACACAACCAGGGATGCATCACGCACGGCTATGGTAACGGTCTTTGCATAACAATCCAAAACTGCACAATGAGGGGATAACTAATCCATGCCCAGAATGACATCAAAGTCTAACATATCAAGAATCATCAAACCACCCCAAGTCTCAATATCTCTAACGAAATCATACAGGATCTCACAATCTGATCCACTACTAAAGAATCTCCTACCGGTGTCAAAACAGATTCAGGTATAGATAATGACTCACTAACCAACCCTAAACAAGGCAAATAGTAGGCAGAAAATATATGGGCAAGTAGATCCAGGATCAAAAACCAAAGATGATTGACAACATACAAAAATCATACCTGTGATCACACCATCTAAGGCCTCTACCTTCTGTCTCCCAGGGATCGCATTAACCTGACGATGACTACATCCTGACCAACTGCCATCCCTACCACCTATCCTGCCACACTAGGCACCACCTTTAGCCTGACCACCACCCCCTCTAGCCGGTGGCTGAACTGCACGGTTAGGCTGAGCGACTGGCTGAACTTTACCATGCTGGGGGTGTTCTCTAGAAAAGTGCCCAATAACTCTGCACTCATAGCAAGCCCCTGATGGACTATACTATCGAGACGAACCAATTGAACCCGTGTGGCCACCACAAACTGATGCCCTAGAAACTGAACCCGCCAGAGTCTGACCACTATAACCCTGTTGGCTACTCTGTCCCTGCTCAAATTGAGAACTACTAGAAGCCTAAAATGAATCCTGAACCGGTCGACTAGACTGACACTGGTGTTGTTGTTGTTAATAACCTTGGCCCTACTGGCCTGAACATCTACCACTGTGGCGGGAACCACTATAGTTGCCCTGGTGATGGGGACTCTTATCCCTAGCCCCAGGATTACGATGGTGCAAATCCTCTATGGTACGGGCATAATCTGTGATAGCCTGAAATGATCGACCACCGATAACTAATTTCTCCGCTGGCTGTCTAAGCTCTGTCCATAACCCCCAAACAAATCTATGGACTCTATCGGGCTCTATAGGCAAGTTCATAGCCCCAAATGGAGAAAGCTGGTAGAAGTGAGTCTCATACTCAGATACGGTCATAGAACCCTGCATAAGTCTGGTAAACTTCTCTTTGTGATTATCACAGTCACTCTGGGGTAGAAACTTGGCCATAAAGGCCTCATAGAACTCTGACCAAGACAACAGAGGAGACAAAGATGGTCTGCAAGACACATGGGCCCTCCCCCAGAACTTAGCTGGGCCCTCCAGCTGATAAGTAGTGTATCCAACACTATGAGTCTCCAGTAAACCCAAATGATGTAGCATCTCCTCACAAGTAGTGACAAAGTCATGCGGATCTTGACAAGGAATACCCATAAATCTAGGTGGTTCCAATCTCAGAAATCTGCCCAATGCCTTCTGCTCTATCTCTGTCATAGCTGGGCGAGGAGCAAGAGGCCGTGTGACAAATGGAATCGAAAGAACTTCAGCACGGGGAGTCGCAGTAGCAGGCTGCACTTCTGAACTCTATGCACACAGGGCTACCCCTTGAATGGATGTTTGTGCTACCTTAGTAGTCTGATCCCTGATCATACCCCATAACTGTTGAAGTAAACCCCAAATTCCAGAAGACTGAGCTAGGCCTGATGCCGATGCTGAAGTTGGTACTGGAGCTAATGGCACCTGGGTTATCCCCTGGTCCATATCCTGCTGCTCTGGAATAATCTCGGGCTCAACCTCGACCCTAAGAGCTCTAAGTGGTGTCGCTGCCCGTACACTTCCTCAACCCCTACCTCTACAACCTCCCCAACCCCTAGTTGGAGTCATAGGTGCTAGATTCAAAGGCTCGCCATCACCTGATATTGATGCTCTCGTACAAACTATTGCGGAAGAATGAACTAGAATAAGTGAGATTTCAGGAAACCATCAAGGATAAGACGCACGATACAGAAGCAATAATAGATTCATATTTCCTAAGATGCCACTGTAGCCTCTCAAATATTGAGTAAAGACATCTCCGCCCCGAACCGTAGGACTCTACTAGATATTGGCTTCTATACCAATGACATCGGTAAACCTAGGCTCTGATACGAAGCTGTAACGACCAAATTTCTCAGTCATGATGCCACCTACAACCCCTTAGTAGGTGAACCAATCCTCGTAGCCTGGAATGGTTGGTAATGGGCTACTATCATTCAACCAATCAGAAGAATAGTATAAATATGCGGAAGCAAGGGAAAATAAGTAAAGAAAAAGGACGTCAGGAATATATATATATATATATATATATATACACATATATGGAAGCTAAACAAAACTCTAAAATCTGGTATCATAGTATAAGAGTCGAACCTACATCAACAGAGTACAAAGGATCCAAAAAGGAGATATACATATGTCTCTGAATGATAACGGAGTACATAATATACTAGATGAACTAAAATCTAAGCACCAGTTGCCAAGAGCTCACCCTCAGTCTCGGATAGTCCAAAAATACATCACACTAGGCAGCGCGGTCAGCAGCTAGAATTCACACTCGGATCTACACCAAAGATGCAAAAATATAGTATGAGCACCAATTGCAAAGCAACTGGTACCTAGTAGGTATCATAGGTCAACTGGGCGCATATAAGATATAAAAGCAATAATATAGCAGAAAAGGAACCAGGAGTCATAGAAACAACAAACAAGAACATAAAAGCTAGCACAGAAAGGATACAATGCGAAAACAATTATGCTAGGCTAGCTAATAGAAATACATATGTTACAGTCACAGGTGAAGGAAAGAAGGAGAGAAATGCACCTGGGGTACATGCAATAACAATATATATAAAGAGAGTTAAAGAAGAAGGCGGTATACCGATAACCTCAAATAAAGAGGGAAGGAGGAGGAAAAGTAATGATTACATGCTCGAAAACAAGACTAAAAACTAAGTCATACTAATAATACCATTCTTAAACCAGAAATAAATGGCCAATGACCCAAGTATAAGTGTCAGGTGAACTAAATGAACATAATACAACTCTCAGTTTCTAGTCATCAAACGTAACCATAATCAAGATCAGTATCACGATAAAATAACCATAAATAAAAGTCTACCTACAGTCTCATGGGAGCCCATACACCCAAGGAACACATAAGAGTGAAAAAGAACCCTTTGGCATCCTATACTACTGGAGCATACACTATGAAATTAGCAAACAAGGGTGGATCCAAATACAATATGTATGATATCATATGATATGCTAAAACCAAGTGATAGTAGTGTCGTATGTTACATCCTTCCGGTACATAAAAGGCCCAATAGAGGCAGGATCAGTGAAAGGGATTCCCCGAGTACCTCAACTCCACTGTAAACCTCTCCTCCGGCACTCGCAGCACGTAGCCCCTGGTCTGGATCGGCAAGATCCATGGAGGTCTACTCGTAGACCACATACTAAATCTCATAATCTTAAAATAATTGTTTGGAGTGTAGCCGGATCCAAATAAGTCACTAGACCTAGAAAATGCACTCCCAGGGTTCTACCCGGGTCTAAAGAGTGAATCAAGTCTCAAAAATTTCAACAACACTGCCCGAACATAATCGGGTCTAACACAGTAGTAATACCAATATGTTTCTTGGTCTAACAGAGTCTAGTATTAATAGGAAAAACTGTAATAAAATCATCATTTTAACTTCTTTTACCCCAAGAAGATCCATGGAAATGATTTCAAACCCCTTTTTAACCATTTCTTACCGAAAATGGGACCTCGAGACCATGCAAGGTTTAGAAAACCAATAATAGTTGGCCCAAAGCTAAAACTGTAGTAAAACATGTGAAAGACCTCTTTATATGCATGATAATGGCATGATCAAAGACAATCAGTAGCTCGACGGCTCACAATCAACCTATCGGCCCTGCACAGGCTCCAATCGCTCTAAAACAAACATAACCAGCTCTATAATAATATTTTTGATGTCTGGGACTCACAGACATTCCCAAATAACCCACCATCTATAGTTAAGAGTTAAAAACAAGGCCACACAGGACCACAAGGGTGAGACTATAAATTACCACAAATACTATAGTCAACAGAGCAAAAATAACACGGACGTGAAGAAGTGGACAAGGTCTGGGGTACCAAGCTAATAAACCCAACCCAAGGATGCTTATTATTACAGTTAAATCTTATATATGCGAAGTCTAAAAGAGTTAAAACCATAACCTACTTGTCATCTGACAACAAGCTGCTAGAACGACGATGTCCAAGCCCGAACAGCTCTGAAAAGCTTCAAAACAAAATCAAACTCGAATTTGGGCTTGAATAACTTGATGTAGATAATGAATTTTCTTTTGGTTATCAAATATAGAGTTGAAAGTATTCCTCCAAAATAAATTCTCCGTCGATGTATAAATGCAAATTTATAGAGCGTGACATGAAGCTTGTGAAGAATTGTCTTGAGATGATGAAAAAATGTGACACATGTGACTATATGATACGGGCGATGGAAAGACAAAACACTAAGTGTCCATATGTTGCACCTAATTAATGCTCATAGGCACCTTTCAAGTATGTATATATACATGTTTAATAATATGGTAGCATCTGATACTTGTTGGGAAAAGAAAAACATTAAGAAATTTGCACTTAAATGAAGAACACTGCACAAATTTAAAAAGCATTTAGCATGGTGATGGTTTAAATCCATTTAAAGTAATTAATACACATCTACATCTATATATTACAGATAATGATTAATGGAGATATAGGTGGAAGTATTCAATTATTCGATTCACTTCTTGTCAACCCCCTTCACCTCCACGTGGAGGGGAGGTGGCAACACCAAAAACAATTCTATCTCATTACATAAGTATTCAGGTATTGTGCAGGTTCGTGATAAAATATATATAACTTTTGAATATATCACAATTATTAGAAAATTATTTTGAATAAAGCTTTCTATATATAATAATAATTTTTTTTAACATAACTAGACTTACTATCTCCATTAAAAAATCAATAACTTATAAAACTCTTGTAAAATAGATACATGCACAAATATATCGTAGCAAAAGTATTTTTTTATAAATATTTAATATATTTTAAGAAGGCAATAAAAATAAAATTTACATTAAAGCGGGACACCCCATCCTCGAAAATACTACGACACCTCGAATCAGGATCGACCTTCCCACAAGGTCAGTTGAGGTCATACGATCGAAAATCACTATCGCACAATTTCGATGACTCAACTCTTAAGATTCAACTCTAAAATAGAGAAACAGCCATAACGACCAAACGAATAGCCAGAGCATCGAATCACCAGTCCTAGCAAGCCATAAATGACTTGGGGCCGCTACAGGCAAAGCTCTAACAGTACAAGAAAAATGTAAATGCGGGAATAACTGGAAGGGTCATTATATATTTTTAGAAAGCATTTTTAAAACTTATGTTTTGAGCATCTAGTATAAATGTTTTGGGATGACTATTTAGCACCAATACGGGTATGGGTTTAGACAACACATGTCCCAAAACTATGTTGTAACCGTATGATAGGATCGTCCGCAAATAGGGTGACTTCTCTATTATTTATAGCCTTCAGGCTCAGCTTTGGGATCCCCAAATTATGTTTCATCTTGTACCCTGGCAAGGTATAGGATGGCTCTGTCAATGAGGGCAAGTCGTTGGGTTCTAGCAACGCGGATAAGACGGTGTACTCCATGATGCTCACATGGTTTATGTCGGTTGAAAGAAACTCCCTAAAGGAAAACTTACTTATTTTTAGAAAATATATGATTGGCCGAGGCCATCAGTTTAAAGAGAGTTTTTATGAAGAATTATTTTCATGTTTTGTTCAGACTTCAGTCATTTATTTTTTAGTCTCAGTTTTAGTTTGGTGAATTGTATTTAAGTTGTTGTATTACAATTTTGTAATACATTATCGTCGGGCTTACATTTCACGAAGTTTACTATTTAAGTTGTTACGTGTTTTCAATGTTTTTAAATAACTTATTCATTGTACTAATTTAGTCCCGACAGTTTTGCAAGAATAGGTCAGTAGGTCTTTTGTCCCATATCTCGGTACTCATGTCATATGTTATGATTTAATTCAAAAGTTTAGTCAGCTTCAGTTTTCATTCCGCTATTAAGTACCAATACATTCAAAGTATTGACGCTCTTTTTTTGCGCTATATCATTGGACGATGTAGTGCCACCTTTCAGATATACAAGTTTGTGTACAAACTCTTCAGTAGGCTATGGCATCAGCTTGAGGGAGTTTTCATTCTTCCAAGGACTTATCAGTATCCCAGACTCCAGTTTCTTTTATTACATAAACGTTGACATATTTATAATTTAGTAGAGGCTTCATAGACATAGTCAAGTCAAGTCATTTTGTAACTACTTTTTAAATATTTTATTGTTTCAGTTAATAAAGTTTATATTATTTTATTTCATTTTCAAAGATTAGCCCATGTTTTTTGGCTTCTTCAATTTGTTTCATTAAAAGTTCAGCTTTATTAATTGTATGCCAGGTGATAACGCCCAAACTACACCTCAAATTAACGAAGCGTAAGCGGTCGTAGTCAAATATAGAACCCAACAAAGGTTGGGGTCGAATCCCACAGAGAATATGGTGAAGATTAAGCCTTTGGTGAAGTATGTGACTAATGGTCAATAGTTTCCGGTAAATAGGGGGGTTTTGTGATCAATATTTGGAAACAAAACAAACACTTAACGTATGAATGATAATCAATAGGAGAGAGAGAACTAGGGAAGTGTTTACCATGGCGTTAGTAACAAAGTCGATTCTAGGCTTAACGGGGTTCTTTCTATATGCATGTCACGATGCGATTGAATTAATGGTATCGTCTAAACGTTTCTCAACAAAATAGACAAATTTACTTTTCAACTCTCTCGAACTTGAAAAGGTGTGCTTTTAGATTTCAATCCTAAACATCAAGTAGATTAATCTAGTTACAGCATTAATCATAAGACGAGAGTTAGTAGTCTCGAATCCTCGTCGTTAATCAAGTTTTCCGGTTTTAATCTCTTTACTCAAGCAAATTAAACCTAGGCATGTTCTAATGTTTGCAACCACTAGAAAACGTGACATAATGAATGATTAACAACGTGACAACATATATATTGAACCTGACGCTACCCGGAATCTATCTTGCTACGTTTGCCATGGCTCCCACAACCCTAGTTGTGAGAGTTTTAGTTAATCATGCTTGAAGAAGAAGAGAAGAAAGTCATAATCATAATAAAAGGAAAAGATCCTTACAATATAATGAAAACAATCTTCAAGTATTCCAAGAACAAGAAACCAAGAACTCAAGAACAAATCAAGAACAAGATTGAGGAGGAGGAAAACGTGTATTGCGTGTTTTCCTCTCTCAAATCTCGACTTTAAACTCCTAAAATTATTGGGTAATGTATGTAAAAAGCTTCCCTAATGCATAATTAAAATAAACCTAACATGGGGTATTTATAGGAGTCTAGGAAACAAATCCCAAAAACGTCAGGATTCCGCGTAGCAGACTGCCCAGGTGTGATGGCCAGGCTGATGGACCGTCACTGGCTTGACGGACCGTCGCCTGGACCGTCACCCTTAGGCAGTGGTGCTGCCTTGGTGTGAAGGTTTGGGTGACGGACCGTCACACCCTTGACGGACCGTCACCTGAACCGTCACTCTTATCCAGAATGCTCTTTTTCTCGTATTTCCTTCCGTTTCCATGTTTGTCTCCATTTCCTGAAAATACAACATAAAAACATCAAAACGACAACGGTTGCTTGAAAACGTACGATTGTTCTTAGTTTAAAGGAGTCGAAAGTGCCGTAAAGTGGCGGCACATCAACACCCTCAACTTAAGACGTTCGCTTGTCCTCAAGCAACATGACACAAAACAATAATACGACGACTCAACTAAGCAAACAAACTCGTGTCTTTAGCAACTCATGGTCATTCATTAGTTCATTAAATCAAGCTCCCTCGTAGCACACAATGTATGAAACACTAACTTGCAAGGATCCAAACATGTCATTCTGATATGATAGAATATTATGCATACACATGCGCAACTATCCTAACAATCAATAGGCAATACAGAAATCTTGGTGCCCTCACCTCAAAGAAATCCCACACACAAGATTTGGGACTAGGTAAGCGCTCACACTCACAAACGATTTCAAACAATGCACACGCGATACCATAGGCTTGCCCTTACTATTCTATTTCAGTTCTTCAGAAAGCCGCTCAGGATCACTACAGGACTTGTTTTGGCTTGTAATGAGGCTTCAGGTGCAGGTAGGATATATTTAGGGGTTAGTGACTAAGCCCTCCTTGGAACCACAGACGTCTTATTAACACATAACTTTTTGTCCATCCTTATTCACCTTTTTATTTCCTTCTCTCTAGCTACAGGTGCGGCCTCTTTATCTTGACAATTCTTTTTATTACTTTTTCGATCTTTTTCATCTCTTTTTATTTTTCTTTTCTTAGGCACACCCGGAATTTTCATTCTATTCACAACCAATCTTCTCCATCCTCTTTTTCTTATCATTCACCTCTGTAGTGGCCACCCTCAACTTAAGCTGATTGCCTGCGTTGAGGTGCACAATGTCCATGGAAGGACCAGGGCCAAAACAGGGTTTACCTCTATAGTAGCCACCCTCAACTTAGGCTGATTGCCTGATTTGAGGTGCACGATGTCCAAGGAAGGACCAGGGCCAAAGTAGGGATTCAAAGCTAAACAGGAACGGTGACAGGTTATTGAAAGAACAAGGTCAATTATGGCTCAAACAGGGATCAAAAGGGATTATTTATATTTGGACGGTCTTTTAGGTTAAGTGGACTGCACACAAAAAGGGCATGTGATCCTTTCCTAAGCAACCAAACTTCAAACTTAACAAAATAGACCGGGCAAGTTCTAGATGCATGCACAAAGTAAGAATTTATAACAATAATCTCACACACTCTTGGCACCAAGAAACTATATCGCTACCAACTATCAAACAACCACTCGGCTTAAGCATACTTATTCTAATCATAATCACACAATGACATACAAGGATCTAGAGAGTCAATTGTTTCAACATAAGTACAAAACCAGAAAATTTTTAAAGGGGCCTCATTTTTAAACAAAAAATGCCATGCTTGCTATAGACACTACAAAACAACTAACAAAATTTTAAAATGACAACCTAAACATGCCGGTTCTACTAGATAGCACACCGGAGGGAAAAGAAACACGGCAACAAAAACCCTCGATGGTGACTCACAGGTTTCCCCACACCCTCAACTTAGACTCATGCATTGTCCCCAATGCATACATATGAAAACTAAAAACTGTGAGAATAAAGGAATACCTGTGAAGTCGATATGACTCAGATTCTGACATGATGTTGGAGACCGCCAGGGTCTCCAAAACAGGAAAACTCGATGGAGTGTGTGCACGCTACAACCTCACGTTGCGTTCCAGCTTTCTCTTTTATGGGCTCCATCGCTAGTCGCGAAAATTTCTTCGCTCTTTCTTTGCAGATTCTCTTGCGGTGTTTTCGTTTTCTTGATTTATTTTCACCGCTTTCCTTCACCTGCTCGTCCTCTTGCAATCGCGACCTTACTCTCATAATAGCTCGGGTTTCAACACAACCCTTCTCCTCAAGATACACATCCGCAGGGACTTCCTCAATAGCCTTGATGACCGCGACCACCTTCATGTCACTTGGTTGCTTCATCAATTTGGACACATCGAACTTGACCACTTCATTGTTCAATCGGAAGGTCAGTTCGCTTCTCTCCATGTCGACCAGTGCTCTTGCTGTGGCTAACAATGGTCGTCCCAAGATTATAGGAACTTCAAAATCTACTTCGCAATCCAAGATCACAAAGTCGGCCGGGAATATAAGCTTACCAATCTTGACCAGCACATCAGATAAGATTCCCACCGGTCGCTTTACCGAACGGTCAGCCATCATCACTCTCATGGATGTCGGTTTAGGAGCTCCCAAACCCAATTGTTTGTAAACTGCTAGCGGCATCAAGTTGATACTAGCACCAAGATCACATAATGCTCTTCCAAAGTTGAGCTTCCCGATTGTACAGGGAACAGTGAAAGCACCTGGATCTTCCTTCTTTTCGACTAACGACCTTGAAGAAATAGCACTGCAGTGGTGGAGGTTGTCTTCCGGTTCAAAACTTACCGACCTCTTCTTTGTAATCAAGTCCTTCATGAACTTGGCATAACCAGGCATTTGTTCCAGCGCTTCGACCAATGGTATGTTTATTGAAATCTGCTTCAGCATGGTCATGAAGTTCAGAAACTTACCATCGTCAGCTTTCTTCTTCAAACGCTGTGGGAAAGGAGGTGGTGGCCGAGGCATCATAGTTGGAAGCTTTTCCGCTTCCTTGCTTTTATCTGCGGGCTTTGGAGTTTCCTCCTCTACCGCCTCTTCATCATCCGCAACATCACCTTGAGTCTGAGTTACCGGATGTGATTCCGGTAACGTTCTACCTCTTCTGGTCGTGATTGCCATACAACTCGCGTCATTCCTCGGATGAGTAGTGTTGCTCGGCAAGGTACCTGTCTTCCTTTGGTTCAGAGATGCCGAGATTTTCCCCACTTGCTGCTCTAATTGCTTGATCGAAGTGGAATGTGCCTCCACTGTTTGACTCATGGCCAATAACTCAGTCCTTATCTCCTTCACCCCAGAGTCAGTCGATTCTACCTTCCGCAGCATCTTCGTCATCATGTCTTCGAGCTTAGAAGTCCCTGCCTCATTGCTAGCTTTGTCCCGATTACCAGGTGGTACATACAACCCACCTCTATCGGTGTTATTTCTCCAGTTACCTTGATCGCGATTGTAGCCAGCTTTCTCATAGTAGTTGTCCTTCTGATAGGTCCGACCTTGGTTTCCTTGGCCATTGGCCTGGAAACCCCCCAAATAGTTGGCCTCCTCATCAGATTCAACCCCTGCTGCTCTACCTTGCGAACCCACGGCTTTCACCTTCTCAATACTTCCTGACATTAAGTGCTTGGTCAAGAGGTCCATTTGCGTTTTTAGGTGGGCCATGTCTTGGTCCCGTTCTTCATCTCTTCTACGCTGTTCTGCTGACACACCAACTGCATAAGTACTAGATGGTACCTCTGAATCACGTGTATGCCAGGCCCTATTGGTTTTGGTGAGCCTGTCCAAAATAGCTGTGGCATCGGCAAAAGTGCGACCCATAAACGCTCCACCTGCTGCGTTGTCCAACGTCGGCTTGGTAGCCGAATTGAGTGCCCTGTAGAATGTCTGCATCAAAAACTCATCGTTCAACTGATGGTTCGAGCATTGTGTTAGCTTCTTCTTGAATCGCAGCCAGGTCTCGTGCAATGCTTCGTGAGGTTGCTGCCTGAAATTGCTAATCTCGTCCCTCAACTGTATCATCCTAGAGGGAGGAAAGAACCTTTCTAGGAAAGCTCCTTTCAACTCTCCCCAAGTTGCGATAGAGTCGGGGGTCAGTTCTGTCAACCATAATGCTGCCTCATTTGACAGAGACAACGGAAACAACCTGAGCCTGATCGTTGTCTGACTCACGCCCGGCAGTTCAAATGACTTGCAGATACCCACGAAGTTCATTAAGTGACGGTTTGGATCGTCACCAGCTGCTCCACGGAATACTCCTCTCAAGTTCAACAGCTGAAGCATCGTGCTAGTGATGTTGAACTTGGCTCCGGGCAGTAGCGGTGGAACAACAATGGCGCCCATAGCGCCAACTCCATCCAAATCGTTATCCTCATCATGCAGCTCAAGATCATGCTGCAGACCTCCAGCATTCAAATTTTGTTGGGCCTGCAGTTCTGCAGCGAGCCTTGCTGCCTCTTGTTGTGCGGCCATATTCTGCCTTAACGTTCTAGCAAGCTCGGGGTCGTAAGGTAATGTTGATTCACCCGAGCGCCGGGTACTTGGCATGCACAACTCTGTACCCTGTCAAAAACAAAAACAACAAAAAAAAACGTAAAAGCAGGAAAGTATGACTAAGAGTCAAATAAACACACCAGACTTAATTAACAACCGTATTCCCCGGCAACGGTGCCACTTTTTGATAACGCCCAAACTACACCTCAAATTAACGAAGCGTAAGCGGTCGTAGTCAAATATAGAACCCAACAAAGGTTGGGGTCGAATCCCACAGAGAACATGGTGAGAATTAAGTCTTTAGTGAAGTATGTGACTAATGGTCAATAGTTTCTGGTAAATAGGGGGGGGTTTGTGATCAATATTTGTAAACAAAACAAACACTTAACGTATGAATGATAATCAATAGGAGAGAGAGAACTAGGGAAGTGTTTACCATGGCGTTAGTAACAAAGTCGATTCTAGGCTTAACGGGTTTCTTTCTATATGCGTGTCACGATGTGATTGAATTAATCGTATCGTCTAAACGTTTCTCAACCAAATAGACAAATTTACTTTTCAATTCTCTCGAACTTGAAAAGGTGTGCTTTTAGATTTCAATCCTAAACATCAAGTAGATTAATCTAGTTACAACATTAATCATAAGACGAGAGTT